>OU015748.1:125170541-125215091 GCA_907169655.1 Acomys percivali | reverse complement strand
CCCCCCCCCCCCCGGCGCCTCTCGCCTCCGTGTCAAAAGATCCCACTGCTCTTCTTCCTTCTTCTTCAACTTCACGCGGCCCGTTAGGGTTTGCGCCTCTTTAGATCGGCCCTAGTGAACCCCTCCTTGGCCGTCCGAGAACCGTTAGATGGATGGACCTTCTGCCGTGCTCTTTAGTTTCAGCTGAAAAAAAAAAAGCAGCTGAGGGTGATGGGCGGACTCAGATGCGCGCAGAACTGGTCCCCCAAAGTCTTGATAGCGCCAGAGTGAATGAAAGATGCAGGGGAAATCTTGTGACCTTGGGCAGATGGAGAGAGACGGCGGGGGGGAAAAAAAAAAAAAAAAAAAAAACGTGGTTCCGACAGTGTCGTTCAGACTGGGTCTAGGGAGAGACGCCTCGCGAGGAGGCAGAGATGGGGATGCGGGGAGAGGGGTCTGGAGCACTGGGGTGGAGTCCGATTGGGCGAGCCTTGAGCAGTGAAGGGAAGGGCAGCTGGCGCTGTCGGTTTGACCAGGGACCGACGCCAGACCGTTGTGTGCGCGCTCTGAGCGGCTGCTCTCTCGGGGGATAGGAGTCTAGAAGACGGGGGGTTCAGGAGGGGTTCCTACAGAATCATTATGCGGCCCAAAGCGGGACTGCCGTAAGACACCTCCAGAAAGGGGGCGCGGAGCCCGGGCGGCCCAGGAGCGAGCCTGGAGCGCGCCGGATGGCAGCCGCGGGCTCCTTTAAGAGGCCGGCGGCTCCAGCGCAGCATCCCCCGCTCAGGGCGTGTCCGTCCCGGGGGGCCAGGGGCGGGGGACTCGCAAGGAGCGGGAGTTCAAGTCGAGAGGGGACGGGGCTTAGAGTAGGTGGGTGGGGGCCAAAAGCTGGGGCTGACACCCGTGCACCTGAGCGTCACTCGAGCATCGCCGGTGACAGCGCCCCGGGTCCGGTGGAGGGCAACGGGGGGAGGAGGGGAGGAGGAGGAGGAGGCGGGAGCAGCATCCGGAGCGGAGCTGCAGCAGCGCCGCCTTTTGTGCTGCGGCCGCGGAGCCCCCGAGGTGAGAGCCTGGGCGAGTTGTGGGGGTGGAGGGCAGGAATGGGTTCGGGTCTTGGGATCCTGGCGTGGAGGGAGGGTCGGGATACTGTTGTGGCGTGGTGGGGGAGGAGGTGACTCGAGGATGCTGAGGCCGTGGGATGGAGGACCTGGAGACCTGGACCCGACGCCTGGAGATAGAAAGGAGCAGGGCGAAGCTGAGGGATGCGGCGGCCCAGCTTGGAGACCTAGAGCCTCCAGAGCTGTGGTGGATTATGTGGGGTGAGGGTGGCCTGAGGAAGACTGGCTGGGCAGCGGGCAAGAGCACGTCCTCTCTTCTCGGCACCCTCAAGAGCGAGAGAAAAGGAGTTAGAGTTGTACCCCCTCCAGGGAAGGGATGGGAGGGCAAGGCCTAACGTACCCACCGCCCCTCCCCCACAGCTGCACCTAGAAGGCTCCGCCTACTCCTGCCTGCCCTGGCGGGGTCCTTCTCCCCTCGCTTCTGTAATCCTCTAATCTCCAGCTGTGGCGGCCCCTACCATCCAGCTGTTGCTCCCCTTCCCCCATTTTATGTGGTTTCCGCTCTCTTCTGCTCTCCCTAACCCATTTCCCAGGTCAGGCGCTTCAATAACCCCCTCTTTTTTTCTCACGTAGTCACCAAACTCCTTGGCTTACCATCTTCAGAGCCAAGGCTTTGGCTGCGGGTGGCAAGAGAAGGGGTGGGCTCCATCAGCAGCAGTAGGAACGGAGGGTGGAGCCGCCGACCCAGGGGAGCCTGTACTTGAGGTCTAACACCCCAGGCCCCTCGGTTCTGGGAGCTCTGGTCTTCATCCAGATGGTAACCCCAAGTTTACACCAGCAGCAAGGATTTGGCAAGGAAAGAGCCAAGTGCCCTCAGGGCCTTGCTGCCCAGATACTCAAGTTTCCAAGTTCAAGAGCCACCTCTTGTCTCACGTTTAAGGAGGGAAAGGTAGGGCCAAGTGCACACATTCAGTCCCAGCACTCAGGAAGCAGAGGCAGCCGAATCAAGGCCAGCCTGGTCTACAAATCAAGTCTGGGACAGCCAGGGCTACACAGAGAAACCATGTCTCAAAAAACCAACAAATAAAGGAGGGAAAGCTATCGGGGTCTCTAGCTAGCCCCAACCAACTGTTGACTTCCAGGAAAACCCCAGGGCTACATAGAGAGCCTGTCTCAAAACACTAAACAGTCCGAGGTCATTGGTGGGCAGAGGTGGAAGGTGTGGCTTCCTGGGAGCAAAACCCTGTAGAAGGCTTTTACTGCTGTGGGAGGGCAAAGAAGCACATGAGGTAACACAAGACCCCACACCTCAGCACCCACCTCTGCCTCTCTGCTGCCCATGCCGAGGGAGTGGTACAATGGGAGGGGGCAGTTTTTCTGGGAATCCATGGAAAGGATGCCAGCAGAGGACATGATGGCTTCATCCATGTGTCCCAGGAAAGCCTGGTCCTGTGTGTGCTGGGAGGAGCCAGGGAAGACCTCCGATCGTCAGTTCTATCTGTTTAATCAAGGTATTAGGACTCCACTCCAGGGCCTGGCACACTGGGCAAGCTCTCTACCACCAAATTACACCAACTGTTAAAAAATATAAATTCTATATTGTGAGACAGTGGCACTAAGTTGCCCGGGAGGCCTTGATCCTCCTAAATAGCTGAGCCTTTGAGCACTGTGCTAGCAGGCCCAGCAGGTTGCCCCCACCGCACCCCTGTGTGTGTGTGTGTGTGTGTGTGTGTGTCTGTCCTTGTTTCTCTCTTTCAGCTGTGTGTCTTTACCCCCCTCCCTCCTCTGTCCTTAGTGTTGCCTCTTGTCTTGAGGAGGAAAAGAAGAGCTGGGCATGGGGGCTGGCGTGAGGTTTGTGAGTTCAAGGCCAGCCTGTTCACAAAGCAAGTTTCAGGGCAGCCAAGGCTACATAGAGAGTTTGTCTCAATAAACTAAAAAGAACCCAGGCATGGTGGTGCACAACTTTAATCCCAGCCCTTGGGAGGCAGAGGCAGGCAGATCTCTGAGTTCGAGGCCAGCCTGGTCTGCAACATTAGTCCAGGGGAGGCAAGGCTACACAGAGAAACCCTGTCTCGAAAACCTAAAACTTAAAAAAAAAAGAAAAAACTAAAAAGAAAAGCCAACATGGGTTTGCTCCCTAGCACTGCGTAAAGCCTGCTGTAGTGCTCCACTTCTTCCAGCCGTGGGCAAGTAGAGGCATCAGGATCAGGATTCATGATCATATCTAACTAATAGTAAGTTCACGTCCAGTCTGGGTGGCACAAGACCTTGTTTCCAAGAAAAAAACATTTATGTACTTTGTGTGAAACCATCATGACTGCTGTTTAGAGAGAGCAGCAGCCTGTGTGCCAGGCACGAGGCCAAGAGTTGCTCTGGTTCCTTCAGCAATGTCTGTAACGTCATTGACCTACCCGGCCTGCATCTCTTGCTTTAGTGATCAGGAGACTGAAACTGGGGGCACCTGTCAGTAATCAATGAGCTAAATAATCAAAGTGCGTGGAAGATCAGGAGTTTGAGGCCTAGCACGGCATGATAGCAAACACCTTTAGTCATAGGACTCGGGATGCAGATCTCTAAGTTTAAGATTAGCCTGGTTTACACAGCAAGTTCCAGGCTAGCCAGGGATACATAGCCTGCACCACGTGGCTAGAGCTAAGACTGAAGCCAGGCCTGTCCCCGGATGATGGTCTTACACACAGTGTGCACAGCAGCTTTGTCAGCAGATCTCATACTGCAGGTGCAGCCTGTCAAGTAACTATGGCCTCTGCTGGTCCTGAGGCCTGTGACTCCCCCATGCCTAGGCTGGGGCAGGTAGCACAGGGATGGATGGCTGTTAGTCAAATTCTATTTCTTTTCTTTTTTTTTTTTTTTTTGCCATTAAAAAACATGTAAAAGCTGCGCAGTGGTAGTGCAAGTCTTTAATCCCAGCACTTGAGAGGCAGAGGGCAGGTGGATGTCTGAGTTCTAGACCAGTGTGGTCCACTGAGTTCTAGGACAGCCAAGGTTACACAGAAAAACCCCATCCTGTTAAAAAAAGAAAAAAAGTAAAAGAAAAAAAAATTGTTTTTTATTAAAGGAAACTCAAAATTCTACTGAAATAGTATAGACAAGCCGGGCGGTGTTGGCGCACGCCTTTAATCCCAGCACTCGGGAGGCAGAGGCAGGCGGATCGCTGTGAGTTTGAGGCCTGCCTGGTTTACAAAGTGAGTCTAGGACAGCCAAGGCTACACAGAGAGACCCTGTCTCGAAAAACCAAAAAAAAAAAACAAAAAACAAAAATAGTATAGACAAGCCCAATGAAGAGCATTGATAAACTGGTTGCAAACACACGCGTATTCCCTTCAAAAGGGAGAAAGAGCCCTACGAGGGTTACATGAGGCTTTTTCTTACTTAAAGAAGGAGTTGCGGTGTCCACACCCTCACCTGGCGCCCTACTTAAGACAGGGCCTCGCTGTGTAGCTTAGGTTAGACCAGAGACCCGCCTGCCTGAGCGTCTGAGTTTGCAGGCACTGTGTCGGCTCACAGAATTCCTTTCAGATAGTTGTAAGTTCTGCCTATTCAGCTTCTTCCAGGCCTGACTTCCTGTAGGGGAGAGCTGTGGTCCGTGATCTCCAGAGCAAGGCTGAGAGCTGATCCCAGCCATGACTTCAGAAGGACATAGTGACATTACTGCATAGTTAAGCAGAGGGGACAGCAGGTATGGGCCCACTGTCGTGTCACCTCTGTAACTTGGAACTGTCAGTGATTCTGGGGTAGCAGAAGCTCAGAGACAAGTCTCCCTTTTTGTCTGGATGGACAGGAGAGCTGGCCTCCCCGCAATCCACAAAGAAAGACCATGCCCAGCTAGTTGGGAAAAAGCAGAGCCAGGAAGGTGGCTGGCATAGCTTACTGCACCTTCCTCCTCCTCCTCCTCCTCCTCCTCTCCCCCCTCCTCCTACCCCCCCTCCTCCTCCACCCTTAAGGCCAGGTAGGAGTCTCACAGACTTGACCCAAGACAAGGCTGCTGCATCGGCTCCTACACTCTGAGCAGAGCACCTCCAGTCCCCTCAGAAGTTTGGTAACGGGGCCTCAGCGCCTGACTGGTGAGAACCTGGGATCTCAAAAGGCATCTGTCTCTCTTTTCAAGGACCCTAAGAGTGTGAGAACTCTGAGGTAAGGGCCTTGGACCCTGTAAAAGGGGGAAATAAATCGTGGGGCAGGAGGCACAGCTGCACTCTATCACAAACATCGTCCCTTCAAGGGTCTCGGAGCCTGCGAGCTAGAGGACCCGGGATCCCAGGTGAGGATCACTCTCCTCTGTAGCTTCGCCTCAGACTAATGAGGGGAAAGTAGGAACTCATGGCATGGACAGATGGCCACACCTGTGAGCAGAGCCTGCAGGATCGGCCACCACAGGACCCATTGGGTGGAGGGAATCCAGAGTTCACTTGATGCAGCCTCATGGCCTCCTCAGGCAGGAAAGCTTAGGGAGACTGGGAGGAGTAGGTGACGGTGACTTACCCCTTCCTGTGGGGAAACTGGCCTTTTCCCAGCTTCTCACGTGGTAGATTAATGCTGGGACCACCATGTTCCTTTGAAGTTTGATACACAGTCCACACTTAGTCCTTGTGGCTTAGAGCGACAGGAGCCCCCCCCCCCCCGGCCCCCAGGCACTGCATAATCGATGGTCAGGGAGACCGGTCCCCTCCCCCAGGGTGACTCAATGTCTGGGCCCGGGGCTTCTAGTCTGCCACCCCCCCAAAGCCCTGGCGCCAATACCCAGCTGGGGGCAGTGAGACTCAGCTGGTGGGTCAGGACTCAGGGAGCAGAGAGGGAGGCATTTGCAGGGAAAGAAGAATCTCCAGTTTACACTGGTTCCCTTGGGGCCCCAAACCCCTCCTTGTGTTCTTCCGGGTCAATGTGGAACAGCTGTCGTCAGCCTTAGGGACAGTAGGGTGCCCTCAGCGCTACACGCCACCTTTCTCCTGCCTCCCCAGCTATTCCACCCCCGAAGAGGCCAGCAGGTGGAATGGCTTCCCTCCTCGCCCCAGCTGCTGGCCCTGGATACCGCAGGGTCCTCTGGGGATGCCGGTGTGATCTGAGGGAGGCAGAGCTGCGAACTGAGCCTGAGGATGTCATCCTCTCTCTCTCTCACTAAACCTAGTTGTGATCCAGATGATGGGGGCAAATGTTAAGACGCTTGGTGTTGTAATGCCCCAAACAACGCTTCCAGATAGGAGACAGACTAGGAAGGGGAAAGGCGGCCTGTGTTTTCCACTCCCTTTTCCGTCTCCATCTTCCCAGTGTTCTCTGCTTTCAGACCATCCTCCGGGTTGACGCTGTTGGCCATCGCTCACCCAGTCCCTTTACTGCTCCTTTCTTGTCTCCCCATCCCCGTGCCTTAAATCCTGTGTGGTAGTGTATCCCAGCGCATCCCAGCGCCCTCCCCTCCGATGCCAGCCGCTTGCCCTCCACCGGCCGCCTCGCCCGTGCGGAGGCCGGAGGACAGCGGCGGGGACCCGCACCTGCACGCGGGCAGCGCCTCGGCCTCCACGCGCACGCCCGCCGGGGTCGGGGCGGGGCGGACTCCAGCGCGGCCCCGCCCCTCCTCGCGTTCACGTGACCCTGGGCTAATCTGGTCCCGGTGACTTCACGGGCCCAGTCGTCATGGTTACGCCGCAGCGCCCAGCCCTTCCCCCAGCCGGCTGTGCTCCCCTCTCCCCTCCTGGACCCCTCCCCCAGCCGCGCCCCCAGCCCCGCGCCGCGTGACGGCCGGGAAGGAGGTCGGCCGGGGAGGGGGCGCTGGGCCGTCACCCCTTCTGCGCCGCCCGCCGCCGGGGTCCAGCAGGTGCGCCGCGGGAGCGTGCGAGAGCCCCAGCCTGGAGCTGGTGAGGGAGGCTGAAGCCTCGGGCCGAGTGCAGGAAATTGTCGGGAGTGTGTGCAGGCTGGTGTGTTTGTACCTGACGTTACATAGACACCCTCGCTCTCAAGCCGCTCATTTTGTGGGACATGTTGGCAGTTCAGAGGCTGTGGCTCCTGATTTCTGGACCTCGGTTTTCTCCACCATAAAAGAACCAGTAATGCTTTCCCTGCTAGGCTGTTCTGAGGGTGCAGGGAACTGAAATACAAGACACCGAGCATGTGCGGGCCTGGGTGGGTAGAGCAGGGCTTCCAACTCACAGTGAGAGCTGAGCAGGAGCCACGGAGCGGGCAGCATTAACCAGGCAGGGCTGGGCCTGCACGGAGACTTCCAGGTTGAAGCCAGACTTGAAAACAAGAAGAGATAAACAGCGCACCTGAGGTAACCTTGTTGCCTGTGGGCTAATAATACTAACTGTATTCGTATAATTTTAGGATTGGGGGGGCAGGTGACGAGACAGGGGAGCCAACAAGTTCCTTAAGAGATATTTGTCTTCTGTAATAGTGCTGGCTGTCCTGGACTAGCTCTGTCACCAGGCTGGCCTCGAACTCACAGCGATCCACCTGCTTCTGCCTCCAGAGTACTGGGACTAAAAGTGTGCACTACCATGCCCGGCTTTAATTTTTAGTTTTTTAATGTCAGTGTGTGTGTGTGTGTATGCGCGCGTGTGCGCACGCGTGCCCCCGCATAAGCTTACTGCACCTCACACATGCAGGGCCTTGGATCCCCTGGAACTAAAGTTAACAGGGATTGTGAGCCACCATGTGCATGCTGGGAATGGAACCCCAGTCATTGGCAAGAACAGTCAGCACTCTCTTAACTGTATCTCCAGACCCTTGGCAGATATTAATTACGCATAGTAATGGGTTTCATTATGGCATTTCAATACTTGACTATCACCCATGTTCTCCATCTCCGCGGCCCGTCGCTCCCACGTTCTGTTCCTTTCCTGACCCTTTGCATCCGTACCTCTCTTTGTGCGACCCACAGAGTTGAATTAGGTTTGCTAATAGCTTCTGGGTGAAGGCTGATTTGCCAGTAGCACAGGCACCTTCTTCCCTCGCCACAGCAACCATAGTCTCAGCACGAGAGGCCAAAGGGAAGGAAGAAGTGAGACGGCGCTGTGAGCCCTCCGTACCTCAGGACCGCATCCTGACTTGTCCAGTATTGTGCAGGTCTAATGCTGATGATCACCACATCCCTAGAGTTTATGGGGTTTTTGTTTGTTCTAAGATGGCTGGCCTGAAACTGTGAAGCCAGAAATGATCCTGAACTTCCTGAGTGGTGTGTGTGTGTGTGTGCTTCCTACCTTATATGGTTTATTGTGTTGTGGATTGGTTGCGGCAATACATGTATGTGAAAGGCTAACATGCAGCATTTTTGGAAAAGTTGACTTTGTCTTTGGACACCATAGTTCATACCATGACATGGCTCCGTGTCCAGGGTGGCCCAGGTGTCCTCTTCAGTGAGCCACTCAGGGGCCTGCAACAAACAGGGCCAATGGGTTTGTGTTTTGCATCTTCCAGAAGCTGGAAACTTGAAGAATTTAAGAGGAATTTGTCGGAGGCAGGGTGGTGACAGCTAGTGGGGCAGCAGCAGGGTGACAGTGTGCAACTTTTCCCATGTTTTGTTTATTGTGCTCTCTATGTATGCCTGTTCTGCCTGCATGCATGTGCACCACGTGGTGCCTGCTGGATCCCTGGCACTGATGGTTGTGAGCCACCATGTGGCTGTGGCAATCACACCCACTGAGCCCAGCCCAGTGCTTGTTAACTGTGCAGATCCCAAACCAACCCTCCGCACAAGTGACTGGATGGTGCTTAGGCAAGCGGAGATGCTCAGTTCCCCAGACTTTGTTTTGCATCCTGCTCCAACCATGTCCTTCTGCAGCAGCCCGACCGCTGCTGCAGGGGCTAAGGAGGCCGTGCCTCAGGAGCCCTTAGGTTGCTGCCAGGAACCTCACACCTCATCCTATGATAACCCAACCCACTGCGGGGCTGGGACAACGGTACAACTCCAGGTGTCAAGTTCTGACGTCAGTCTGAAAGGTTGGAAGAGTTTGTCGCTGCTGTTTTTATAGTGCCAGGTAGGGACTAGATCCGTGGCCTCTTCCTGTTTGTTACGGCACTTTCGTCTGTCTCTTCTCTACGTGAGGTCTTGTGTGGCCCATGCTGGCTTCAGATTCAGAATCCTCTCGTCTTCGCCTCTCAAGTGCTGGGATAGCAGTACGGACTGCTCGGCCCAGCTAGATTTGTGGGGTTTATTATTTATTTTTGGAGATAGACAGGATCTCGTAGCTCAGGCTGGCCTCAGATTCACCGATGATCTTGAATGTCTGATCCTTCTGCCCTCCCCTCCCAAGTGCTGGGTCACACAGGCCTGTGTGCCATGCCCAGTTTTATGTGGTCCAGCAGGGCCTTCTGCATTCTAAGCAAGCACTCTACCAAACTGAGCCACATCCTCAGTCCATTTATTTATTTGACACAGAGTCTCCTGTATCCAGGCCAGCCTCAAACTTGCTATGTAGCCAAAGATGACCTTGAACTGGTTCTTGCCTCCACCTCCTCAGGGTTGGGATGACAGGCAGGCGGAGTTGGTGCTGGGGCTTTGTGCATGCTAGGCAGGCCTTACCAGCCGAGCCACATCCCAGTCCCTAGACTTGGGTTCTGAACCGGCGCTATTTAAATAGCACAGCTATGAGCTGAGATGCATCTCGATTGCCTGAGAGCTAGGGTAGGATAAGAGACAGAAATGATAATCCCAGCACTCGGGAGGCAGAGGCAGGGGGATCGCTGTGAGTTCGAGGACAGCCAGGGCTACACAGAGAAACCCTGTCTCAAAAAAGAAAGGGGGGGGGAAGAGACAGACAGAAATGAGGGGCCTTCTGACTCCCAGGAAGCAGCTCATGAAGGACAGACTCTCCTGAGAATGCAGCCGAAGCCCAAAGCCTCACACGACCCATCAGCTATTCCTGCCCCAGCCTTTGATTCACCAGCTGTGCTGAGGGGTGGTGCAGCTCTGTGGTTCTGGCTCTGCATACAAGATCACATCTCACTGAAGAGGCCTGTGTGGGTACCTGTAAGCACAGAGAGGCCCAGATGTAAGCCCTGACCTGGGTGTGCCGCCCAGGGATGTAGTCTGGGTGCTGCCACTGTGTGCCTCAGACTGAGAGTCAAGGTAAAAGTGTCTGACTCCTGGGCTGGACTTAGTGGTACACATCTTTTCATCTTAGCACAGGGAAACAGAGGTGGGCAGATCTTTTTAAGTTTGAGGCAGGCTAGTCCACATAGAGTGCCAGGACAGCCAAACCTACATAGTGAATAGGGAGGTCTGACTCATGACATCTGTGTCTGTGACAGTGAACCTCAGCTAACAAGACTGGGTACTGCAGGGGTTAATGACAATTACTGACAAAGAACTATTGCAGTTTCTTTTTTTTCTTTTTCTTTTTTTGAGACAAACCAAACTGGCTTTGAACTCAGAGATCCATCCACCAGTCCCTTCCTCCCAAGTGCTAGGATTAAAGGTGTGTGCTACATCAGGCCCGCTATATTTTTATTACTAAAAAAAAATTTTTTAGGTGTATGTGTATTGGTATTTTTCCTGTATGCATATGAGTGCATCAGCTATGTTTAGTGGCCAGAGAAGGCAGGGGAGGGTTCTGGATCCCCTAGAACTAGTTTCAGGTGGTTGTGAGCCATGGAGTAGGTTCTGAGAGCCAAAGCCAGGTCCTCTGCAAGACTGCAGGTGCTCTCGCGTGCTGAGCCATCTCTCCAGCCCTTGCTTTTGTCGTGAAGTGAGTTGACTGACGCCATGGTCCCACCACCTCTCCTTCTGCAGCACTGCCTTGTACACACCAAGCACTTCCTCGTCCACCATTCCGGCCTGCGTGCTTGAGTTGTGCGGGTGTGAACATGTGACTGCCGCAGTGCCTGGGCAGAGGGGCCGGGACACGCTGTCGGGGTTGGTGCTCCCTGCAGCTGAGGAGGCTCAAGCAGGCTTGCACAGCAAGTTCTTCCTAGCCACTGAGCCGTCTCTCCAGCCAGCCTGAGAGTTTCTTTAACAGCACCTGAGTGGGCGTGTTACTTCTCTTTGCTCAGGACACTGCTTGTGTACATGTGTATGGTTTGCCAAGAGGAAACTCAATCGTATCAGGTTTCCCATTGGATACTAAGAGGGACACTCCAAGCCAGGCAGAGGCAGAGGCAGGCAGATCTCTGTGAGTTCGAGGTCAGCCTGGTCTAGGACAGTCAGGGCTGTTACACAGAGAATCCCTGTCTTGAAAAACCTTTAAAAAAAACCTCCAGCTAGGTACTGAGAGCTCTTTGCAGTGACTGTGGCTGATGTCCCCTCCCTCCTCAACTCTTCACAGGGCCCGCCGCTCAGCACACCTGGCTCCAGAGGCCATGGCCTGCCTCCATGAGACCCGAACACCCTCCCCTTCCTTTGGAGGCTTTGTGTCCACTCTGAGTGAGGCTTCCATGCGCAAGCTGGATGCAGACACTTCAGACTGCACCCCTGAGAAGGACCTGACACCCACCCAATGTGTACTTCGAGATGTTGTGCCCCTGGGTGGGCAGGGCGGGGGAGGGCCCAGCCCCTCCCCAGGCGGAGAGCCTCCCCCAGAGCCCTTTGCCAACAGTGTCCTGCAGCTGCATGAGCAGGATGCGGGTGGGCCGGGGGGCGCCACTGGATCGCCTGAGAGTCGAGCATCTAGAGTCCGAGCTGATGAGGTGAGGCTGCAGTGCCAGAGTGGCAGCGGCTTCCTTGAAGGCCTTTTTGGCTGCCTGCGCCCTGTCTGGACAATGATTGGCAAAGCCTACTCCACAGAGCACAAGCAACAGCAGGAAGGTAGGCCAGATCCCTGTCGGAACACTAGTCCCTCCACAGCCCACCAAGTCCACCAGCCGCCTTTTCCTTCTCCATGCCACCTAACCAGCTTTATTTCCCTTCACATTTGTTTCTGGTGCTGAGCTTAAACAAGCACTACAGATGAATCCTTAGCACTTCCCTGTTTTCTCCCAGTGTGCTGGGAAATAAATGGAACCCAGGAACTTGGGTTTCACACTTCTAGCCAAGTGCTTTACAAATCAGCCACACCCTTACAGGCACGCAGCTTCCCAGAGGCCACCCCAGTCATTCCCTTCACTCGTCTTTCCCGCCTACTGTGTTGTCTCGCCATTGGCATAGCCAGCCCTTGGGTGTCTCACAGGGCCTTCAGTGCACATCTTCCTGAGCCTGTGGCACTGTGCCTCCTACCTACAGACCTTTGGGAAGTCCCCTTTGAGGAAATCCTGGACCTGCAGTGGGTAGGCTCAGGGGCGCAGGGCGCTGTCTTCCTGGGACGCTTCCATGGGGAGGAAGTGGCTGTGAAGAAGGTCCGAGACCTCAAGGAGACTGACATCAAGCACCTGCGAAAGCTGAAGCACCCCAACATCATCACCTTCAAGTGAGGAACAGGGAGGGCAGTGGCTGGGGGCACCATGACACCCGGGACTCCCCTCACCTGCCTCAAAAAGGACCCCCAAATGGCACGGGTGGGAATGTGGGTCCCAGGTACACAAGGCAGACACTGATCACGGACTGCCCACGTGGCCCTCAGGGGTGTGTGCACACAGGCTCCCTGCTACTGCATCCTTATGGAGTTCTGCGCCCAAGGACAGCTGTATGAGGTGCTCAGGGCTGGTCGCCCTGTCACCCCCTCCTTGCTGGTTGACTGGTCCATGGGCATTGCTGGTGGCATGAATTACCTGCATCTGCACAAGATCATCCACAGAGACCTTAAGTCCCCCAAGTGAGTAAGCAAGCTCGTGTGCATGTAGGTGGCTGCCTGTGGCAGAACAGGCATGTCCCTGAGTCCATCTGAGCAACCTCTCCCAAGTGGCAGCCGTCCTTTGGAGGGCTGTGGTGACCTCTTAACATTAGGTGTCCCAAATACCACCATAGGCAGAAGCCGGGCGTGGTGGCGCACGCCTTTAATCCCCGCACTTGGGAGGCAGAGGCAGGTGAATCGCTGTGAGTTCAAGGCCAGCCTGGTCTACAAAGTGAGTCCAAGACAGCCAGGGCTACACAGGGAAACCCTGTCTTGGGGAAAAAAAAAACAAAAACATGGCAGCAACTAAAGGGGTGTGGCGGGATGCGGACCCTGACTGACTGCACTCTTTACCAGCATGCTAATCACATATGACGACGTAGTGAAGATCTCAGATTTTGGCACTTCCAAGGAGCTGAGTGACAAGAGCACCAAGATGTCCTTTGCAGGGACAGTAGCCTGGATGGCCCCTGAGGTGATCCGAAACGAGCCTGTGTCTGAGAAGGTCGACATCTGGTAAGCACAGGGGTGGCACGTCTAGGACTCACGCAGGTCTGCAGTAACCTCCCAACTGATGCTCTTGTGCCCAGGTCCTTTGGGGTGGTGCTATGGGAACTACTGACCGGAGAGATCCCCTACAAGGACGTAGACTCCTCGGCTATCATCTGGGGCGTAGGAAGCAACAGTCTCCACCTGCCTGTGCCCTCCAGCTGCCCAGATGGTTTTAAAATTCTGCTTCGACAGTGCTGGTAAGGATGGCCTAGCTGGGAGACTGGACTGACAAGGTTAAGGAGCTGAGAGGGAAAGCCGGCACTTAGAATCCTAGGCTCAGATCCTTAGCAAAAACAAGCTGAGGCTCCCTAATCTCCAAGGGAAGTACAGCAGAGAACAGGCTGCGCTGATGTTATCCCAGTGAGCAGGCCTGGTGCATCACGTGGACAGACCACAGGGTACAGGGAAGAAGGCTGAACTGTGACGGACACGCCCAGCGTTTCTCTCAGGGTTAGACTAAAAAGTGGGGTGGAGGGGTTGGAGGAGAGGCACTGGCTAGCCTGGAAGTTGCTATGTAGATAAAGGTGTATGCCGCCACACAGTCATCAATCAAAAGGCTTATTTGGGCATATGAAAAACATCAGGGCCAGGCAGTAGTGGCCTTGATTGTCTTTAATCCCAGCACTTGGATGCAGAGGCAGGCAGATCTCAGTTTTCCAGCCTGGTCTACATACCAAGTTCCCTTCTAGTCCCCGCCACCCTAAAATTTCACCAATTCCCTTCACTTCAGGAACAGCAAACCACGAAACCGCCCATCCTTCAGACAGATCTTGCTGCACCTGGACATCGCCTCAGCTGACGTGCTCTCCACACCCCAGGAGACCTACTTTAAGTCCCAGGTGTGCTGTGGGTGGACGAACAGACCCTGACCCTTGCAGGCATGGCAGAACTTTCGACAAGGCCAGGAAACGTGGCGGAACAGATGAGCCCCACTCCATCTAAACCCAATCTCTAACTTAAAAGTGGCCTGCCCAGGTGTGTGAGCTGACAGGGACATGGTCCTCACCCCTCCCCCCACATCTCTCCATCCCTAGGCAGAATGGCGGGAAGAAGTGAAACTGCACTTTGAAAAGATTAAGTCTGAAGGGACCTGTCTGCACCGCCTAGAAGAGGAGCTGGTGATGCGGAGGAGGGAGGAGCTCAGGTAGGTGCCTGCTTAGGAAAGTGAATCTTATCCGAGCAGCAGGAGCCACTCAGCATGGAGTCACCGTGGGAAACCCACCCGTCTGCCCTTTCAGACACGCCCTGGACATCAGGGAGCACTATGAACGCAAGCTGGAGAGAGCCAACAACCTGTACATGGAACTCAACGCCCTCATGCTGCAGCTGGAGCTCAAAGAGAGGGAGCTGCTCAGGTAACTCTGCACTGCACCCCAGTTTCCATGACGCCACCCCTCTCAGGAGATCCAACCGGAGGTGTCTGCATTTTTAGGCGGGAGCAGGCCTTAGAAAGGAGGTGTCCAGGTCTGCTCAAGTCACACCCTTCCCGGGGACTCCTGCACGGAAACACGATGGAGAAGCTCATCAAGAAAAGGAATGTGCCGCAGAAACTGTCACCCCATAGCAAGAGGTAGGACTCGAGAGGGCGGAGGCTCACGCGAGGCTGGGGAGGCTCACAAGAGTCCATCTTAAACTTGTACTTTCCTTACCCTCCAGGCCAGACATTCTCAAGACAGAGTCTTTGCTGCCTAAACTAGATGCAGCCCTAAGTGGGGTGGGGCTTCCTGGGTGTCCTAAGGGCCCCCCCTCACCTGGAAGGAGTCGCCGTGGCAAGACCCGTCACAGAAAGGCCAGCGCCAAGGGCAGCTGTGGAGACCTGCCTGGGCTTCGTGCAACCTTGCCACCCCATGAGCCTGGAGGACTCGGAAGCCCAGGGGGCCTAGGAGCGGGCCCTTTGGCCTGGGATGCCTGTCCCCCTGCTCTGCGTGGACTCCACCATGACCTTCTACTGCGGAAGATGTCTTCATCATCCCCAGACCTGCTGTCAGCCGCACTGGGAGCCCGGGGCCGGGGGGCTGCCGGGGGAGCTCGGGACCCCGGCTCCCCTCCTCCACCCCAGGGGGATACTCCTCCAAGCGAGGGATCAGCTCCTGGTTCCACCAGCCCAGACTCACCTGGGGGGGCCAAAGGGGAGCCACCTCCAGCAGTGGGACCCGGTGAAGGTGTGGGGCTGCTGGGAACTGGAAGGGAAGGGACTGCAGGCCGGGGAGGAAGCCGGGCTGGGTCCCAGCACCTGACCCCAGCTGCACTGCTGTACAGGGCTGCTGTGACTCGAAGTCAGGTAAAGTGTATGCGCAGGTTTCCCTTCACTCCTAGGGGTCCCACGCTGTACCCCACCCTGCTCCACAATGACTTCTTGCCATTTTCTGACCAGTTTACACACACCCATCTCTACTGTAGAAACGTGGTATCTCATCTGAAGAGGAAGAAGGAGAGGTGGACAGTGAAGTAGAGCTGCCCCCGAGTCAGAGGTGAGTAGTGGGTGGGGTCAGCAGCATTTGCTTTGGGAGCTCTCTGAAGGACCACACGTGCTCTAACCACGCATCAACGTTTAGGTGGCCTCAGGGCCCGAACATGCGTCAGTCACTATCTACCTTCAGCTCAGAGAACCCGTCGGATGTGGAGGAAGGAACAGCAAGTGAGCCGTCCCCAAGTGGCACACCAGAAGTTGGCAGTACCAACACTGATGAGCGGCCAGACGACAGGTCTGACGACATGTGCTCCCAGGGCTCGGAAATCCCGCTGGACGTACCTGCCTCAGAGGTGGTCCCTGGGCGTGAAGCCAGCTCCTTGCCCGTGCAGCACAAGGATCTACCCAGAGATGCGCAGGTGGGTCTGAGTCCGAACCACCAGACACGAACAGGAATTGAGAGCAGACACCCAGTCATGTGAAAAATCTTTACGGAAGACAGCTGTACCGGCGAGAGATATAGTAACAACCGCCACTGTTAATTGAAAGCACCCCAGTGAGGGGCCCTGAAGGAGTCTGTAATGCTGAGAGATGCTGGGCTCCCACCTCACTGCATTTCTGCTCTTCCTCACAGGGCCCTAATCCCGAGGACTCCGACTGTGACAGCGCGGAGCTGGACAACTCCCACAGCATTGATGCCTTGCGGCCCCCAGCCTCCCTCCCTCCATGAAGGACACTCTCATTCCTTGTACATAGAGAAATATTTATATACATAATATATATGCGCCACATAATCAACAGATAGATGGGGCTTTCTTAGCCTTAAGCCAGGCTTGAGTGAAGGACCCCACCCCCTTGACCAATTACCCAGTAAATTCTAGGGACAGTGGCGGCGGCAGCTGTGGCAAGTGCTGCCCTAGGAGCTGGGATGGGGAGAGGAAGCCGGTCCCTTCTTGCTCCACCTCATTCCTTATGCTCAGCAGCAAGGAGGCAAGAGAAGCCAAGCTGGTCTCCACACCGTCTGCCCCTGAATGCTGGGCAGCAGGAAGAGGCTCCACTTAAAATGGCACTTTTATTTTCTGTTTACATATTTTGCACTTGGGAGGAGGGGAAACTAAGGCTGGGTCCTCCCCTCTGGGTTTCTCAGGTGGCAATGTAACCCATTCCTTTGTTCCTGTTTCTCTGCCCAAGCCCTGGCTTAAGGGTCCAGAGGCAAATTAAGACTGATAGCATGTGATGGCTCAGGCTGAGGAACTGGGGTGCTGTTAAGTCCCTGCGGTGGTCGTCCTGGTGCCTGGTAGGGGTGGGGACTGTCATTGTAACCCTGTGAACAACCCTGAAATATAGCCACCCTACACAGGCCCAGCTGTTGAGGGTTTTCTTGGTGACTGAATGGTTAAGTCTTGGATTTTATCCAAGGAATTTAATTTTTCCTCACTGAACGTAAGTGGGTAGCAGGTAAACTTTTCTAGATGATCTCAGGATAAAAACAAGCGTGTCTCAAAGTACGCAAACTGACGTAAGGGGCAGCCGTTCTCAAGCTGCCATCAACCAGATAAATGTGTGCAAAATACACAGACAGACAGACCCCTTCCCTGCCCGGCTGTGGCCACTGCTCTACAATCCTTGGGTAAGTGTAAAAAGGCCACCCAGAATCATGGGGAGGAAAGATGAAGGGCAAATGAGAAAAACGGGAGTGGGAAAACAGAAGAAAGTATCTTAATTCTATTTAAACCTAGTCAGGGCTCTGTGAAGGTTAAAGGTATAAAAACAACACCCAGACAGGAATAACACCCACGTCAGTCACTGTGGCATCCAGTTTCTATTCACAAAGAAAAAGCTCCAGTCCATCTTTTAATTTTTTTTTTTTTGAAAAATTCCTGACATTACAGAACTAAACTGAAATGTATTAATATTCCACTCTTACATTTCCATGACAAACAAAAATTCATGAGCCAAAAAAAAAAAAAAAAAAGAAAAGAAAAAAGGGGAGAAGCTTATAAAACTAAATATGGATTTCAGCATAACTGCTGAACAGAGAAAGGAATTAAAACACTTTAATTAAAAAATCATGAGTGGATGATAAAGTGTATAGAAACTGAAAATTTACAAACTATTTAAAACCTGGAATCGCTGACTGTTGAGAAACTACACAGATGGATCATGGGTGGTGGTGAACAGCAGAGAGGGTTATGGGTGAGTCTGCACTGTTCTAGCTGCTCCCCATGCCACCTGTCTCCGAGGAAAGCCTGAAAAACAGAAATAACAAGACGTCAGTTTACCCAGTTACAACGCCAGTTCTTTACAGAAGGCCTCTTAGGTTAACTCCCGCTGTGTTGTGCTGTGTGTCTGTCACAGCCCTACACATTTCCTGAGGTGTTCTCAAGAAGAGCCTCACAAAGCAGCATGCCAAGCCGGCAACAGAACTTGTCTGCAAGTTTTATTCTTTGGAAACCTTGTTAAAGAGCTGCTAGAGTTTCTCCACTCTGTCATGGGAATTACACAGAAGCTGTTCCACTTACAGCAAGTACAAGTTTGGGAAAGAACACTAGCCTTCAGGAAGTAAAGCCCGTCATGTGCGTACATACCACACACAGCCTGGGTTGTGAAGGGCTAAGTGGTGTCAGAGTGAGTACAGGAACCAGTGAGTATTTCAATTACTGTTTTTTCAAGCTTACAGTAAGTGGCAGGGCTTCACTTTGTATGTAGCTCACTCTTCAGAATCCAAAGCCTGTGCCTTAGTGATGCAAACCCTACCTGTAAGCACACCTGGCTGCAGTGCCTTTCTACTTGCCTCACATAGGTCCTGTGAGGTCCTGGAATCCAAGTAAGCTCTGAGGAGTGAGCACTCGGTGTGTTCACTGTCACTAGGTAGGCAGCTGTTTTGAGGACAACTGAAGGGGTAAGTCTCAGTTCCACACCATGAGCTTAATTAACTTCACAAACAGTTGACTGACATCCATTGGTGATGTTGGAGGGGAGAGTGTCGGGAACCAGAGGTCATCCTTCAATTACAGAAATTAGTTCTCCTGCCTACCTTACCACCCTGCAGTACGTACATACATGAGATCTCAAGAACTATACAGAATTAGGCCTGGTTAGTCCTGAAATTTAGCACAAAGGGAAATATTTTGGTGTTTGTTTTTTTAAGGGAGTAAAAAAAAAAAAAATCAAAGGGGGAGGGGGCAGCACTCAATCAAGGACCACGTAGCACCCATGTAAAAGTGCCAGAAGTGGCAGCACACACCTGGAATACCAATAATGCAGGGAGGTGCAGAGGAGGGCATACCTGTGATGCTTGTTAGCCACATCAGGGAACCCCAAGTTCAAAGATCTCAAAAACTAAGTTGAAGGGTGACTGAGGACAGTAACCTATTTTGACCTCCTGCACCTGTTCACACGCACCCACACATGACGTACATGCATGGGCTATGGAGATGGCTCGGTGGATACAGTATTAGCCATCCAAATATAAATATGATTTTAAGCCCCTCGGGGCTCACATCAACATATCCACAGGCAGCGCATAGTATCTGTAGTCCCAGCACACACCAAGCACAGATCAGAGAAAGAATTCCCAGAAGCTGGAAGTCAGCTACAGCAGGATCAAAAAGACCATCTCAAGAAGCAATGACCCCACCTGTGTGCACTATGGCACACAGCCTACGGTACACCCAGGCACAGGAACCCATGGACAGCCACAACAAACAAAGGGAAGATTCCTGACCATCTCAAAATAAAATTACCCTATGGCAAGGTAAAGAGTAAGTGTGAGGGACTCAAAAGGCTGCTCAGGGTTAAGGGCTCTTGTTGCTCTTGCGGGGGATCCAGGCTTGGTTCCCAGAACCCACACCATGGCTCACAAATACCTATGACCCCAAATCCATGGGATACAACATTTTCGAGCCTCCAAAGGCCTTGCACATGCTTACACAGACAAACTCTGCACGACAGAATTCAGTGGGAAACAAAGGCTCCATGGAACTGGTTAGGTTAAATCTAGAACCTTGAACAACCGCTATACAGGGTGCTGTCCTGTGAGCAGCTCAGGAGAGCCTGAGAAGGGATGTAAAGGGCGAGATGCAATGGACGACATCAGACCCATACGTGAGCACTGAGCTCCTAACAAATTCTCAGACCAAAAGCTCTGTTTAGTTTTAATACCTCCTTGAGCATATGGATTACTTCCCAGCAATTCTTTGTTTAGGGATATTTGTTAGATCAAGAGGCCTTCAAACACACACAAAGTTAAAAAACAAATCCAACCAGAGATGGTTGTCAGCATATTAAGTTTCAACTATACACAGTTAAAATGGCGTAAATCAGGAAGCAGCCGGCGTCCAAGCAGAAGCCTGATGTGAGTGAGGCCAGTCTGCAGTAAAGGAGCCACAGTCACCCCAGGGACTCAGGCAGTATCACTCTAGGGATGTTTGGAAAAGGCCATCAGAGAAGATCTACATAGAGATCTGAACGCCTACCAGGAAACAGAACTCACGATATGCATGTGCTTGAATGGAGAGAACCAGGCGGCTCTCTCATTATGATCTGCATCTGTTCTGTTTTCAAGGCTAGAAAACAAACCCAGGGCCCAGCAAATACCCCACCACTGCCCGAGCTGGGAACCCGAGCCCCAGCACACCAATTGGTGGTGCACGCCTTTAATCCCAGTACTAGGGAGGCAGAGGCAGGTGGATCTCTGTGAGTTCAACACCAGCCTGGTCTACAAAGTGAGTTCAGGACAGCCAGGGCTGCAGAGAAACCCTGTCTTGAGGGAGTTAAAATTTTTAAAGTGGCTGAGGTGTACATCAGAGTAAACCACACTGTACCAGGTCTGGGATCAAGACCCAGCACCAGAAGAAAAGGAGAAAGTAAGGACCTGGAGTGAAGTGCACTGCTGTGTAAAAGCTCAGCACAAACAGTTAGTCCTGGCTGACCACGTACACCTTGTTTATATTCTCTTAGGGCATCTTTTCTATTTCCTGCTACAGAAGAGCTAAAGCCCTAACCATCATCCACATCTACAGTGTGATCCCCCACTCACCACAGCGTTGCTAGTGAGGGTCAAGCAGGTAGGAAACAGCAGGTAATGGTTTAGAAGGACACTCGACAGTCAGGTCTGTAAGCCCTCCCTATTGTCACACGATATGTTAATGACCCGTTACAGGAATATAGACAAAAGCTACCTGACTGTGGCATTGCCCATCATCGTGGTGAAGTTAGTCCTATGTGTGCCCACTCAGCAGAGGCAAGTCAGGCAAGGGCACCTGACACCTCCTGGTGTTAGCAAAGGAAGGAAGCTGTGCGTGACTCAGGGCATCTGCCAGTCATGAAGGATCATCAGCATTTCAACTGCTGAAGCCCTTCTACTTGCAACACTGGCAAAGGGTTGTAAGATTCATGTGGGATGCAAAAAGGCCAAGTAGGCTACAGAGCCATCCAATCTGACAACGCACGGATCACAAGTCCCCACCCCTTCACCCGTCACATCACACAGTGAGCTACTGTTCTTACTGTGGCAACTTTATTATAACTAGAAACACAGATTTGGCCAAGGCCAGCCGACACCTTAACCATTAAATAATTGAATGTTTAAAAAAAGAAAAAAAGGGGAAAAAAAAAAAGAAAAAAAAGAAAGGATGAAAGGAGAAGCTTTTATTCATCAACACAGAGCCTAACACATTGTTCATATTGCAAGGCAGAATAAAACTACAAAAAGTGTAACAGAATTAGAGAGTAAGAACTGTGGCTCTAGATAAAGATTTAAATCAACAAGTCAGACTCTGAAACAGGCACTGCGCTGTAAAGACCTAAACCTAAACAGGAATTTCCCACCCCCACCCCCACCCAGTTATCCCCCAAAGTAGTAAAAAGAAACCGGTCACAAGCTCACAATAGTTTGGTTCTCACCAGTGTTAACAAAGAAAAACAAAATGAACCAACACGCGAGGAGGTGCCAAGAGATGCACTCAGTAGGGAGAGATGCACTCAGTAGGGAGAGAACCTCTGTTTCTCGCCTTTCAGTTTGTTAGTTACACAGGGCACGGCAGAGGTGGTGGTGCTGGCAGCTGAAGCCCCGGAACCCTTAGCAGCAGACACAACATTTAGAGCCAGGAGAGGGATGGGTTTCATGCCAAGCAGACTGGAGACACAAGGGGCAGTCGGAAGAGGGTTGGGGAGGCTGGAGGGTGCGTCGGAAGTCCCCGCTGTGGCGAGCGAGGGGGTGGTGGTGGAGGAGGAAGAAGAAGAAGAAGGGGTGGAGGGTTGAGAGAGGTTGATGCTGAGGTGATCAGGGATCGTGACGGAGGCTGCCTGGGAGGAGGGTTTAGCGTTTTCTAAACTGTAACAGAGGAAAAAAGGAACAAAAAAAAGGGTGGGTGGAAGGGAAGACCACAATAGGGAAAAAGTACAGGACAAAATCTGCTTCAGCTACATCAGTAAGTGCCTCTGGCTGCCAATTAGGAAAATCTAATATCAATTTATAACAAACTCTTTTAGCTTGTGCCCCACCCTCTAAATATCTATTATCATCACCTCCCCCCCCCCAATGCTGTTTAAAATTACTTTGATAAAGACACATCTGACAAGACTGAGGGGGGAAAAAAAAAAAAAAAAAAAAAAAAGAGCACATCCTTCCATGGATCTGATATAGTGACCCAACCCAGAAACCAGAATAAAGCCGCTTGGCCCTGGTGGCACAGCTACTAACTACAGAAGCTAAGGCAAATAAGAATCAGAGGTCCACAGCTGCCTGGGCTACATAGTTGCCTTTAGGGCAACTTTAAAACCTTCTTTCAGGGGCTAGAGAGATGGCTCAGAGGTTAAGAGTACCACCTGCTCTTCCAGAGGTCCTGAGCTCAACTCCCAGCAACTACATGGTGGCTCACAACCACCTATAGTGACATTTGGTGCCCTCTTCCGGCCTATAGGTATAAAGCAGTCATATATATCAAATAAATAAATAAAAATCTTAAAAAAAAAAACTTTCAAAAGAAGAGACAAAAGTGGCTGGGAATTGCCTAATATACACAAGAAGGTCTAAGCTCAACCCCTCAACAGTGGCTTTAAAAAAAATTTTTTTTTTAGTTTGAGTTAACCTTGTAAACAAATTTTATAAACCAAGGTATCACTTTCCAGTTTAATTGAACAGACCAATTATCCAATTATTTGAGGAAAATTACATGTCACACGACAATCATTTTAAAAAGCGTTTGAGCTGGGCGTGGTGGCACACGCTTTTAATCCCAGCACTTGGGAGGCAGAGGCAGGCGGATTGCTGTGAGTTCGAGGCCAGCCTGGTCTACAAAGCGAGCCCAGGACAGCCAAGGCTACACAGAGAAACCCTGTCTCGAAAAACCAAAATAAATAAATAAATAAATAAATAATAAAAAACCCCATTTGAGATAGGGTCTCCTGTGTAGCCCAGGCTGGCTTGGAACTGGAGCGTCCTGTCTCAGCCTCCTTGGTACTAGGATTACTCGTGCATTATCACCATGACTGCCTAAGAAGAATTTTCTGTAGATAGTATTTTTATTGATTTAAATTCTCATGGAAATGAACCAAAATGTTAAATGGGAGGAGGCAAAAGGAGTCCAAAGTAGGTCACTAACAGACTAACTTCAAAGGAAAATGCTAGAAACAAGTGGGTAAGATATAGGGAGGCTTTTCTGGTGGAGAGCTGGCTCTTCATCTTACCTGGACATTCCTATACTTTATAGAGTTTAAAATGGAAAAAAAAATTACCAACCTTTGTGTTTAAAAAACAAATATAATGTGCTTGTATTCCTAAAATACGCCCCAACAGTCCTTATCTCAGACAGCTGTCCTACAGGCAGACTTCCAAGGACAAGAGAGCTGCTCATGACCCACTGTGTTTTTAGTTTGTTCAGAGCCAGTTCAGTCCACTAAGGAACTGTCACAGCAAGGAGCACGCAGACAGAGCCCCATAAGGAGAGCTCAGGGGGCAGCAGAAATGCTTTGAACCCAATAGTGAAAATAAAACCAGCTTGTTTTTTTTTTCATTCAAACTGGGCCAAAAAGAGAAGTTGAAAAGTAGGTTTGTGCATATATCCTGGCACTAGTGAGAGGCTTTTAAAAGCTCTCATGCAGGTGGTACACACCTTTAATCCCAGCACCGGGGAGGCAGAGGCAGGCAGATTGCTGTTCGAGTTCTAGGCCAGCCTGGTCTACAGAGTCCAGGACAGCCAAGATAACAGAGAAACTCTGTCTTGAAAAACCAAAAAAATTCTGATCC
Source organism: Acomys percivali (assembly GCA_907169655.1). Classification (NCBI taxonomy): domain Eukaryota; kingdom Metazoa; phylum Chordata; class Mammalia; order Rodentia; family Muridae; genus Acomys; species Acomys percivali. The sequence continues at coordinate 125,191,130 of OU015748.1, read as the reverse complement.
AAAGCCACAATTTGAGTATTTTCACTCAGCTATATAATTAAACAATTCTGAGGCAGGCATGGGGGTGCACAACTTTAATCCCAGCATTCAGAGGTGGAGGCAGAGGCAGGTGGACCTATATGAGTTTGAGGCTAGCCAGGTCTACAAAGAGAGCTCCACAACAGCCAGGGCAACACAGAGAAACCCTATCTCAAAAAACAGAGAGAGAGAAAAACAAAGTAACAAAAACAAAAACAAACAAACAAACAAAAATACTGAACAAAATTCTGCATTTACTTCAAATAATAGAGTTTTGTTTCCTTACAATTTAGACACTAACTTATTAAAAACACCAGTCAAGAAAGATAAATTTAATGTTATAACTATCTCATTAAAGCAGAAGGTAACAATTTCTAGCATTATTTTTGCCTAAAAGCCCCAAAAACAAAGAAAAAAGGATCCCCAAAAAAAAATCCCTTACCGCCAATGTGAGCTAGAAACAAGTCTTTACTAACAGACCCTGTATAAGATTACTATTTCAGTCAGTATTAAAACTTGACGTGGTAGGAAAAAACCAAAGTATGTCTAGATACAGTCCTTTCTATATGAAGAACAGCAGTCGCTCAAGGCATGAAAATACCAAGAGCCAAGTCTACAACTTCGGGATTGGCAATGCTTTCAACGAGGGATGGAAGATTCTGGTATAAATGCATAAGCACATTGTAACATGAATATAGACTTTATGTCCCTGAATCCCTTTGTTATGTAGATTCAGAACTTTTTTTTTTTACACGTCTGTTTTTCGAGACAGGTTTTCTCTGTGTAGCCTCGGCTGCCCTGGACTTGCTTTGTGGAGCAGGTTGGCCTCGAACTCAGAGATCTGCCTGCCTTTGGCTCCCTGAGTGCTGGGATTAAAGGAAGTCTTAATTCTTACATAGAAGAGAATAAATACAAGAAAAAAAGACTTTTTCCCTTTGGGAACAGTGGAAATGGGTTGCTATTACCAATGTTACTGAAGCAGACCTAAGGAAAGAAAAACCCCCAGCAGGATGCTCCTTTGACTATATACAGCTGTCCTACAACAGAACCTACGTAAAACCTGAGAAAGCCACTTTTGGATGGGTGAGGAACAGGATCTGCTGTATCTGGAACAGTCCTAAGCCTGTGCTTTATCTTTCCACAATCATCTGAAAAATATGTTTGCAGAGCGAATGGTAACAGCTATCTCCAAGAAGCTACTTAGATGTCTCATTATCCTTAAAAATTCAAGGTACTTTGACTTTGAACTCCAAATTCATAAAAGTAATGATCTGTCTACATGAGGTGTGAAACAAGGAAAACACAAGTGTTCCAGTGTCTGCTATGGCTAGAGCACTGTCCTACTCAGCAGAGGCCTAGGCTACCACCTACCACGCCCAAAACATCTAAAGCGATAGAGCAAGACATTTATGCAACTCCACACAAATTTACTCCAAGCTGGCTATTTTTCTCTGCTACATTAAAAAATAGAAGGAAAGCAGACCTCATTAAAAAAGAAGGGGGGGTTACACCTGAACAGCCCCAAGCTAGCCCACATTTACTCTACATGGCAGCGCTCCCTCCCCACTATAAAGCAGAAGGGCAGGTCACACGCACCTGACGTTGATCAGATACTGAGCCAGGCTAATGCTGGCAGCAGATCCGGTGATGGTGACCTGACGATCCGTAGACCCTTCCACTGGGTTTGCAATTTTGATCTGCGCCCCAGACATCTGACGGATCTCATTGATTTTAGCGCCCTGACGCCCAATTATGCAGCCAATCAACTTGAGGAAAAAAAAACAACAAAAGAAAACGTTGAACACACAAGAACACCACACATAATTTGTGCCTACAAGTAAACTCCATGATCTTTCTGGTATACTATCAAAGCCTTGAATTACAGATCTCACTTTAATTCCTCAACCATTCGTGTGATTAATTACAAATCAAGGCCAACTCCAAGCCAGTTTCTCAGTCCAAGCATTAGCTTTTTTTTGTATCCCCATAGCATTGCCTCCACTCCATAGATAAATTATCCAGAGCCAATACTGAATCTAGTGAGATAGCTAGGAATAAGCATATAGTGCCTTCAGTGTCAGGCCATCAAAAAGGCATGAATTCATTCTGTCACCATCACCCTATGACTCTGGCAATAATTTCAAGTGTGTTTTTCAGTATGGGGGAGATTATATTTGCATTTTCTAGTATTAAATAGTTATCTGCTTACTTACTTAGCATTTTATTCTAGAACCTAAACAGCCCCACTTATAGAAAGGGCAGATACACAATCATTCAGGAATAACTTCTCCCAAAGCACAAAGTTAAATTCTGATGTTCTTTTGGGGTAAAGAGTCTGACTATATATTCCAGGCTGCCTTGAATTCAGAGCATGCTGGGATTAGAGGCACACCCCAAGTTCCAGATGCTTTAAGAGAAAAGTAAGACCTTCTACAGGACAGGATCTTCAGGAGGTTTGGATAGCTTAATTGGTAAGGAAGAGGTGGAGGACCACCTTTGAAAACTGTTAACACAGTTAATTGTATCAAATCTTTCTAACCAGGTTTTCCTCAGAATTCTAACATACTTTCATCACACTTACATCATTTGGAATGGTGAGTTCATGAGAAGTCGTTTGAGCAGATGCATCCAAACCTGCTAAAAGACAGAAAAGAGCAAAGAAGTTTAATGCACAGCACTCAGACGAGTGAGCGCACATCAGACTAACAGAAGGAAGCACAGTGGAAGCCCAGCATTGGCTGTTGGGGCGCATCACTAACTCTGAGGCCTCCAAGGAGCAAAGACAGGAGAGAGGTATCGAAATGCTGCAGATTCCTCTGCACAATCAGAAGAGCTGACTTCATGCCATTTCCTGTGAGCCCAGACTAACAGTAGGGAGACAAAAGGGGGCAGCAGAGTGTGGTGTTCTTAAACAGGAGCAATCTAAACATCAAACGCTCTGTACAGCTACCCCTCTTCTGGTTGACACTGTTGTGTTCCCATTTTATTTCACCCAGTGCTCACTAGAATCAGTACCAATTTCATTCGTGGTACCGGGTATCATGGGTTCTTGGCACACAGAGTTGCTTTATCCCTGTATCAGAATAGCGCCCTCCACCTCTATCCTCCCGACCTAGACTTAAAAGATCAAACAGATAAAGTGGCAATCAGTTTGACCGGAGTTTATCTCTCCAGATTTATTCTGCCTTTTGCTCTAATTATTCTGGCTTTTGTTTGGTTTTCCAAAGAAAAAAAGAGAAAAAAAACAAAATCCCATCACAAGCCCCCTACAATCCCTAAGAACAGCAAGACTGGGCCGCTCTGGCTGCCTACCCTACAGTCTGGTCCTGCTTTCACTACACGTTTACAAGGTGGTTGCCGGATCCGTCAAGGGACCCTCAGGAGCAGCGGCCCGCCCTGTGCTCTCAGCTCCTCTCTGCCATGTGCATGTTGCTGGTACGGTTTATGGGCAGTGAAACAAGACTCCCACCAGTTTATTAATAGAACAGTAGAATACTACAGATTTTTTTTTTTAATCATTACCCCAATAGCCTTTCACCTCTGGAGAGCTGGATTCAATGCCTGTTAAGATACAAGTGAAAATGAGTTTGGTGGTCTCATTCTAACCCTATCGGACAAGTTATTCCTTATACAGAAAAAAAAAAAAGAAAGAAAGAAAGAAAAAAAAAAAGCCCCAAAACAAAACAAAACAAAACCAAAAATCTACTACACAATTTGGAACAAATGGACACCTGCTGGAGGGAAAGGGGATGCTTGTCAGATCAGGGGCCACATCAGGGTGGTACAGGGGTGTCAGCCTACCGCTTTCCTGACAAGCATCCCCGGGCTCACCCCAAACCTTCCAGGGCTTCTTACTTTTTTACAATTAATTCGCCCCAAATGAAAATGTTACCAAACACATTACCTCCTTTAGCCATAGTAGGTCAAGTTTAAACCAGCAGATGCTGGATGATAATGGAGTTTGTTTTGATCAGCTGTCAAACTGAGACCTTGGGACTGGCCTCTATCTTGTACTACACCTTACAGAAATACACACTGAGGTATCCATACCACTGAATCCGGTGTTGCCGTGGGTCATGGGAAAATGGGACTGTTGCATTGCCAACTGGTGCAGCTTGGTCAACTGTAGGAAGGAGACGGGAGAGGCCAGCATTAGGAAGGCAACCTAGCCAGGACTCACGTGCACTTGTGAAAATGCAGATAGCTTCAGACTCCCAAAATTGAGTCTACTCTTCCAACTATCACAGAGGATAAGAATGGGGCTTACAGTACAATCCAGAGGACACGCACAATATGACAGGTAAGGGTTAGAAATAGAAAGGATGTCATTATATAAGAATGAATGCATTTGGGGTGTATGAAAAAGAAAGCAGTAACAAACCAGCCCAACAACCATTCCCTGTGGACTGTTCAATAAAGGTATACGCAGCCATTGCCAACGGTTGCCCCAGGGACAAGCACAGACAGGCTAGATAAACAAACTGTGCAGTGGTGCTGGGGGAAGCACACCATGCAGGGTTCCACCAGTGTTGGGGAAAGGGAAGATGAGGGGGGCAGGGAGACTGCAAGGAGGAGAGAAGCTTAGCAAGAAATCAAACTGGGCTGAGTCCCCAAAAGTTATTTTTCCAACTATCTTATTTGTAATACACTTAGGTCACTGTCCCAGGGGGTAATGGAATAAGCCCCTTCCCAGTCACTTCACACCTCACCTCGGGGCTACCACTAACCAAGCACCAAATTCAACTCTCCAAGTCTAAAGCTTGGCACCTGAAAGGGTAAGTGTACAGAAAAAAGCTGTCCTTGGATAGAAATTTATGTACTACTATTTTAAAGTAGGAGCCTCTTAGTAAAGTTTAAATTGAATTCCAACAATCACTTTTCTAGCCTTCGCAATATAAATAAATCCTCAGTGCTTTTCTGATCTGTCACCTCAGACTGAGGAGCCCCTAAAGGAAACCCCACCCCCCACTCCCCCATGGGGTCACCTAAGAAGTGCACTCCGCTGACAGTGCCGAAGATATTAGCAGTGTGCTGTGCACTGTTTCGTTTAGCATAATCTGAAAGGTAACCTCTAGGGTTTTACATTCAAAGGCAAACAAGTTGATACTGTGTGGTTCACCTTGGAAGCCATAACAACACTGCAAACGTTCAAGACCCAACTTACTCCTGCCCACTAAGGAGAAAGGAATCAGACAATTTTGGATGGGGAAAAGAGTTTTCAACACAGGAAGTAAAGTCACCACTTACATCTGGCTGTGGAATGGCGTACTGTCCTTGAATGGTGTAGGCCTACAAGAGGAGACAGTTCCTATTAAAGTCCAACCACGGACAGCGGCCCACAGGGGGAGACAAGTTCTCAATCAGCCAGGAAGCCAGAGTGAACTAGAGAGGTAGGCCAGAGCCTGAAGCAGTAGGTGCAATCTCACAAATGCTCAGACCCAAGCTGGCCTTCTCTGAGCCCTAAACATAGTAACTTCATTATTCCAGGGATCCTCTAAGAAGGACATACAGATTCTCTTTGATTAAGGCAAAATATACATATATATGTGGCTGTTAACAAAAATGTGAAAAACAGCAATGCCTCGACTGACCAATCCCCCCAACCCCATGTATTCAATACCAGACAGTAATCATGCTAATATGAATAATTTGCATCTGCACAAACCTATACAGCATGTACTCAAACACTTGACCTTTTAAGTGCACTAGAAAGCTAGCTAGGTGTCTAACACTAGAGACCTGACCACAGAAGCATTGGTAGGGAGAAAAAAAAAAATCCATTTGCTTTAAATCCTGTCTTTGCCCAACCCCCTACACATAAAGGCACTTGCAGCTCCCACTATGCCCTCCTCCCCACACCATATTCTCCCAAAAAGGGATCTTGGTCCTTAGGTCAATGGGGAAACAAGGAAGAAAGGAAAAAAAGAAGGGATGGGAGGAAGGAGTGGCTGGTTACTTAATAGGATGTGGCCAGTACCCCCAAAAACCCACCCCAGGTGGGATTGGGAAGGTGAAAATGGGATGGGAGAAGTGGGGGAGGGAAAAGAGGGATTGAACAACAGTAACAAAAAAAAACAAAAACAAAAACAAAAAATTAAAAAAAAAAGTTGGTGTTACCATCTGGTGGGCTACGCGGCCTGTGTGAACTGAGGTGGGGAGGTCAGTCCAGGTCCCCGTGGACAGGTGGTGTCCACAGCACAAAAATCACCAGCGCCACTGGCCCCCCCGTGTGTTGGCAGTCTCGGCTGAGGCGGAAGGATTGAGTGAGCCTTGGAGACTGAACATCCCCTCTCACCTCTAGAGGTGGTCCCTCCAGGTCAGGGTTGAGGCACATGGACGGGGTGGTGTGGGGAAAGCTCGCACTGTCGCTGCCTGTGCTGTACCTGTCCTGTGGATAAATAGAGGATTTCAGTCTCCAGGGCTGTCAATCCGGCACCTTGTCACCAGCATGAAATTCACACCCAAAAAAAAAAAAGGTTGTTTATTTTTCTTTTTTTTTTTCCTTTAAAAAGGAGCTCACAACACAGATTTAAAACGAGCTGAAGTGAATTTAAAAAAAAAAGAAAGAAAGAAAAAAAAAGTTACCTAGTGGCAGACGACACTGCACAATTGGGTTATTTTCAGTAAAAGTGAGGGGTGAAGTAAGAGAGCTGATGCCAGGTCTTGGTCACTGTAGGATTAAGCAGAACCTACAGAGCCCACTTTGCCACAAAAAGGCACAGGTCTGTCTGTAGACACTGTGTGAACTGGTCCATTTATAAAAAGGCCCACGGGAATGACCCATGACAGGACAACTCATGGAAGAAGCTGTAAGCTTTTGAGGGCAATTAACTGAATAAAGGGGAGGGAGGGAAAGGAAGCAAAAAGGTACAATGAGAGAGGAGTGACAGGGAGTGAAGATAAGGAGGACGGCAGGACTGGTCACGCACGGGAGGACCTAGAGCTCCGTGGGAGGAGGAAGGACTCCAAGGCTAACCTGCCTGGCTACAGAGACTCAACTGTGCTTTATCTTGCCCCACTGCTTACATTGACAGCCCTTGACAAACCTGCTTAAACAAAGCTCATGCCAAAACAAAGTTCTAACACATCTCAAAGTAACACTAAAACATGACTGCTACCTGTGAAGGCTCTCAGTAGGATAGAAACTTGTTCACTTTTATTAAAACTCAATAAAATGTGAGATAGACTCCAAACTGATGCTTACCCCTCTCAAATGACTCTCAGACCAAATACAAATAAATGTAACTAATTAGATACAGATGTGGCAAAGGTGACTATTCCAACCTAAACTTTAACCCTGGCCTACCTAGTACCTCGAGTAAACACTATCCCATCAAAACACACTAGGACCACGACACTTGTCATGTTCTTCTCACACAGCCCTGGCTTTAGAGTCAACCATGTGTCAAAGATAAATGGCTTAGGCTGGTGAGGACCAGAAGCATCCAGAGAGCCCTGGTGCCCACTACAGCCCTGCATGCCCTCCCCATCCTATCCCTGTACGTGCCTCTTACTCCAGCTGATTTCAATTATGCCACAGGGCTTCAAACCAGTGTTTATGAGGTTAAGAGTCTGGGGGCAACACACTGGAGTTTGGGGGTAAAAGGGTAGGAGTGAGGGAGGTGAGGTGAAGGGAGGGAAAGTTTGTAGGACACTCAAGTTCATTCAGACCTCCAGGGTCCAACTTCTCTGCCATCATTACTCAGACCTCCATCACCCCACACGTGCAAAAGCACGGCTGAGATGGTCACACAGGGACAGAGGTAGTGACACTGGAGCAATTTAACCCTAACCCAAACCACCACAAACCACAAAACCAATTACTGTTCTGAGTGTCTACAAAACTTCCATTGCCTGCTAAAAATAAAATAAGGTCTTGGCATTCAAAACTTTCTCCAGTATTAAAAAAAAGCAAATCAAACTATGACCAAAAGTACAGGTTTTCAGCAAGCATGCAAAGTGGCTTGGTGTGCCGCTGGCAAAGTTGGCATTTAAAATATAATCTTTATTCCTTCTAGCCCACCAATAAGAATTTTCTTACCTGACCACCTGCAAAGATGACTGGAGAACTGGAGGGCTTGGGCCGGTACGGGATGGTCACGCCCTTCGGGGGGGACTGGGAGAGAGTCAGAAGGGAAAAAAACAAAAAGAGATAAGGTTTCAAAGCTGCTTCAGCTGTGTGGCTATAGCACACACAGGTCAGTTAAATAAAAATTATTTCCAGTCACTTAACTTAAAGCTGTACAATTATACAATCACAAATACCTGAAGTTATTTGTCTTTAAAGCAAAGCGCTAACTCTCACTGAAGATGCTTTGAAATAATTTTAGTCAGGGTTTCCACACTTGTAAATATATTTTAAGTGGCAAATTTTAGGATCCCACATTTTTGTATAAATAAGAAATAAAGCCAAAGTTTGAAATGAAATTACCAAATGATATATTTATGGCTCAAAGACACAAGATCTTTTTCCTTCTAGATTGGTATGAAGCCAATTCCATGTAACTCAAAAAAGATTTAACTTCCCTAATTTTTTTTTTTTTTTGGGCAGAACTTCACAATTCACTCAGAAATACCACTGATACTTTTTCTATGATATAACTATTGTTTGTGATATACCGGGCTTCAAAGTGAAAAGTAAACAATGTATCAATGTCTAGCAATTCAAAAGGTCCTCCGTTAGCACTTCAGAAACCTCAAGTCCTTGTGGTCCATCTTCTCTGCCCACACTACTTCAATTGTTTTGAGCCACAAGACCACTGGTACTTATTTAACAGATCCTATTTCCCCCACAGACTAAGATATGTCAAAACTGGAAGAAGGAAGGTATGGACTCAGGGAACCTCTTTCCCACCTCGACTGATTTACCTATTCACAGCTTCACCTAATTCTAGTCTTAGCAAACACAGACCCGCTTCCCGTTCCCACAATCCCCCTCACCTCCAGCATGAGCCTGAGGGCTTACCTCCAACATGACCACGCAGATCTGTTTGACACACTCAATGATGGACTGCGGAATGCCAGCAATAGTGATTGCTCGCTCAGTTGAGTTGGGGAGCATATCCCCTGCTACCTGGACCTGAGCCCCTGTACTCTTTAAGGTAAAAGAAAATTTAAAGAAGAAATCAGAAAATTTTAAAAAAGCTATGTTCTTCAATTCTTCCCAACAGCAACTTTAGACTATGAAGTCCCATAGATAACTATTTCACCTTTCTCATCTCCCACTTTTTCCTTATTCCAGACACTACTGCTTACTAAATTTACAACTTACCTCTGAGGGACAAGAATAAACCTGGGTAACAGCCTACATTTAACCTGCACTCAGAAAGTCCCTTGTTGACTATGACAGCTTCGTGGGCCAAGCAAAACCCTTCAGAACTGCCCACCTCTCAGTCTCCTCCTGAGCAGTTTCATCCGGCCACTCCAAGTAACAAAACACACATCATCAAAACAAGAACTAAGACTCGTTGTGACACCTACAATCTCATCACTAAAAAGCTGAAAGAGGAGGGGCCATGTGCCATGTCTGTGGGCAGCCTGGAATGTTGTGAGACAGTCAGTACCTCAATACACCTAACCAAACCATCTCCCACCCCCCCACACCTCCCTTCACAAAACACTTCAAAATACTCCATTCAATAACATTCCATTTAGACATGAAATTTTTTCATGAAAACTTGATGAAATTTGAAAAACTTGAAAGAAATGGAAAGTAGAGACTGTCTTAATGTCAGCAAGATGGCTCCATAGGTAAAAATGCCTGCTGCCACGCCTAACAATTTAAATTCAATCTCTGGGATAGTCACATGGTGGAAAAGAGAGCCAACCCTGTCTGGGGGAAGAGAAGAGAAACAAGGCCTGCAAGCTGTCCTCTGACCAAGCACACACAAACACAAATAAAATGGTTTGCACAGTGATGATCCTGGTGGCTCATGACTTTAATCCCAGCACTCAGAAGGCAGAGACAGGAAGGTTAAGTGCAAGACCAGCCCGGTCTACAGAGTGAGTTCCAGAACAGCCAGGGCTACACATAGAAACCATGTCTCAAATTAAAAAAAAAAAAAAAAATTATAAAAAATATAGGCCGGGCAGTGGTGGCACACACCTTTAATCCCAGCACTTGGGAGGTACAGGCAGGTGGATCTTTGTGAGTTCGAGGCCAGCCTGGATTACAGAGTGAATTCCAGGAAAGCCAGAGTTGTTACACAGAGAAACCCTGTCTCGAAAAACAAAAAATGTATTATATATATTTTAAAAGTTTTAGTGGTTTACTGGGTAAAGACACTTGCCACCCAATCTACCAACCTAAGTTAGATGCCAGTGAACCCACAAAGCACTGACTACCACCTGTGCTTAACTATGCACTAGATAAATACAAGTCATGGGGGGCAGCACCGCTGAGTCCTGCAGCACCAGATCCAACAGCACATAAGAAGTTGAGAGGAGTTTTGCACTTGTGATCCTAAGACTGGGAGACAGGCAGGGCCTTAACTGACTTGCTGGGCCAGAAAATCTGTCACACACCCTCCCCCAAAAAAGTGGGGTGTGGAGTTAAATAGAACATGAGACATCATTTTTAATCCCAGTACTCAATAAGCAAAAGCAAACTTCTATGTGAATTCCAGCCAGCCTATAGCTGAACAGTGAAGCTTTATCTCAAAAAAATAAGGGAAACTATATGCAAAGTTAGAAATCCTAACTCTCTCCTAGTCTGACTCATTACTGAACCAGGCAGAGGCTGTATGGAGCCCTAGGTATTTGGGGGGCTGAGGCAGATTCCTAATCAAAGTTCCAGATTAGTGGATTCTATTAACACAGGAGTGACCCCACATTTTAAAATGAATGGTGTATGGGCTGGAGAGATGGCTCAGAGGTTAAGAACACCATCTATTCTTCCGAAGGTCCTGAGTTCGATTCCCAGCAACCACATGGTGGCTCACAACCACCTGTAATGAGATCTGGTACCTTCTTGTGGTGGGCAGGCACACAGTATGGGCAGAATACTGTATAAATAATAAATAAATCTTTGAAAAAAAAAATGAATGGTGTACGGGAATGCAGGATCCACCCAGCATTTGTGTGGCCCTAGGTATCAACCTTAGACACCGCAAAATTTGAAATATATGATTTCTTTAAAAAAACTTATAAGCCGGATATGGTGGGGCATGCCTTTAATCCTAGCACTCAGAAGACAGAGGCAGGTGGATTGCTGTGAGTTCAAGGCTAGCCTGGTGTACAAAGTGAGTCTAGGACAGCCAAAGCTACAGAGAAACCGTCTTGAAAAACAAAAATCAATCAAACAAACAAAAAACAAGAGCCAGGCATGGTGGTGCACGCCTTTAATCCCAGTACTCAGGAGGCAGAGGCAGGCAGATCTCTGCAAGTTAGAGGACAGCCTGGTCTACAGAGTGAGTTCCAGAACAGCCAGGGCTGTTACACAAACAGAGCAACCTTGTTGTCTCAAACAACCAAATAATTTTTTTAAATTTTAATACGTATATAACATAATAAAAACACTAACTTCAGTGTCATCACAATACAGTCTTTCTGGGCTGCTAATGGTGACGGGGAGCCTCAGGCAGGAGCAGTACTAGGGCCACACACCCCTAACCCTAAACCCTTAACATTTGCTTGTTGTTGTTTTTTCCAGACAGGGTCTCTCTGTGTAGCCTTGGCTGTCCTGGACTCACTCCGTAGACCAGATCCCCCTGCCTCTGCCTCCTGAGTGCTGTCATGCACTACTTCACCCAGCATCCCAAGCACCCTTTTTGAATCCCACTTTATTTATTTTTTTCCAAAGTGAGAGGTTCTCACTGTATATCCCCAGCTGGCCTGGAACTTACTTTGTAGATCAATCTGACCCTCCGGCCCCCAGTAAACTGGCCTTGAACTCAGCAAAGGAAAGACATAAACTTGGGCGTCTCCCTTCTCAGTCTCCTATGTTGCTGAGATTACGAACCTGCACTACCACAAGTTCAGCTTCAATCTTTACGTTGATAGCCTTTTTAGCTAAAACACAATTTGGTATGTGTGTAATGGCACACCCATTCAGGAGGCAGAGGCAGGTGGCTCTGGTAATTGTCCACATACTCAGGCCAATCAAGGCTAAAAACAAAACAACAAAAGCTAAAAGACATTTGAAAACAAAGACAACACACACCAACCTCTCTTATTTCCTTGATCTTGCAACCACCTTTTCCGATGAGGGAGCCACACTGACTAGCAGGGACCACCAACCGTAAGGTCACAGGGGGTCGACTGGCAGCTGTGCTATTGGTCATAGAGCTGCTTATGTCCTGTAAAAAAGAAAACGGCTCAGAACATCTGAAGAACAGCGTGTGTGCGTGTGTGTGTGCGTGTGTGTGTGTGTGTGTGTACTTGGAAGCCTAACCTCCATAAAGGAACCACATACCCTTGGACTTAGGGACATACATGTATGCTAACTATGTGAAGATTACAATTTCTGAGTCCAATGTGGTAGCACTGCCTATGATCCAGCACTCACAAGGGTAAGATCTTGAGTTAGAGACCAGTATGAGACAGCAAGCTAGATGTTCCCCATCCTCAAAACAGGACCTGGGGAACCTGTTCATTGTTAGGATGCTTTCCCAGGAATCAATCCCTAGCAGCAACACCTGACAGAAAAATGAACTGTAGAAGCCGCCATAAACTTATTTTTCCTCACCGCAAGAGTATGCAGAAAAGCTGACCTTCTTTCATCTTGGTTTAAAACCAGAGCTTAGTAAGGAAGCACTACTGTCATTCATGAACTCAAACCTCCTAATTCTAGAACCCAAGATTTTAAGGAAGTGGAGTTAAGGGACTGGGAGATGGCTCAGTGGATGGAGAGAGCTCGCCATACAAGCAGTAAGGACCAGAAATCCGGTCAGATTCCCAGCACCTACATAAAAAGCTGGAAGTATCCTAGGAACTGACAGGATTCCAGTTCAATGAGAGACCCTTTCTCAAAACTATAAATAATAATGCAATGGAAAAACATCTGATTATCTTTCCTTTGGTCCCACAGTGCACATAGTCATACTCACAGGCACAAAGAGTAATATAAGAGGAAAAAATTTTGTCAAAATTAAGTCAAATTATTAATACATGAACCAATTTCAAATTAAATATCCTCTTAGAAAACCAATACTAGGGCTGGAGAGATAGCTCAGAGGTTAAGAGCACTGCCTGCTCTTCCAAAGGTCCTGAGTTCAATTCCCAGCAACCACATGGTGGCTCACAACCATCTATTATGAGATCTGGTGCCCTCTTTCTGTGTGCAGGTGTACAATCAAGAAGAATACTGTATAAAGAATGATAAAATAAATAAATATTAAAAAAAAAAAACAAAAGAAAACCAATACTAGAAAGCTAACATGATTTATGGTCTGTGTTTTGCAGTGCTACGCCTCCTACATGCTTACTAAACAGTCTACTGAGCTATACCCAAGTTCAAGTTTCAACTTCCCCCGTAGCAGTTCTACTATTGAATAAGTAAGCAAACTATTCTACAAACAAAAAAATCAGGTATATTTAAAATGCTTTGAAATGAAGTTTTGTGGTTGGCAAGAGATGAGTTACAGGAGTCTAAGCTTGTCCAGCCATGACTGCACATGCTCTGTGAGGCAAAGGCAGGTGAGTTTGAGTTCCAGGACAGTGTGGTCTATAGAGAGAATTCCAGGACAGCAGAGCTACAGAGAAACCCTGTCTCTGAAACAAATAAAAAGAGCCTGTGCATAATATCCATGGTACCTTTGTTTCTATTCCAGCAGACAAAGCAAAAACAATCAATCCCCAACAAAAACCCTCTATTAATCAAAAAAGCTTTCCAGTACATTGTGTCTCAAATCGTAAGATTCTCTATTGTTCTAACTATTAATACAGCAAGTATGGGGGTAGGTCAGAGAACACTTTTTCCAAGCTAGTGGGAAGGACCTCTACCTGCTGAACCCACTCACCAGAACAACAACAAAAAAATTACTTTGTAATTACTTTTTTGGGGGGTTTTTTGTTTTTGTGACAGGGTTTCTCTGTGTAACCTTCGTGTCTCGGACTCACTTTGTAGGCCAGGCTAGCCTCCAACTCACAGCAATCCACCTGCTTCTGCCTCCCGAGTGCTGGGATTAAAGGCGTCTGCCACCATGCCCAGCACATAATTAATTTTTTTAAAATGTTTTTTGAGACAGCATTTCTCTTGGTAGTCATTCTGTACACCGGGCTAGCCTCAAATTCACTATGTATATGAGGCTGTTTAGCTTTCTTATGAAATCAGCAGGTTAAACAAAGACACTTCTGACAGGCATAGTGGTGCATACCTGTAATCCCAGAACTCCAGGAGGCAGAGGCAGCAGGTGGTTCTATGAGTTCAAGGCTAGCCTGGTCTACAAAGCAAGTCTAGGACACCCAAGGCTACACAGAGAAACCCTATCTCAAATTAATAATAATAATAATAATAATAATAATAATAATAATAATAATGATGATGATGATGATGAAAAAGAAAGAAAAAGAAAAGGGAGAGATTAAAGGTGGTGCACACCTTTAATCCTAGCACTCAGGAATCAGAGGCAGGTGGAGCTGAGTTTCAAGCCAGCCTGGTCTACAGAGTAAGCTCCTGGACAGCCAGAGCTAAACAGAGAAACCCTGTCTTGAGAAACCAAACAAACAAACAAACAAACAAACACAGTATGTAAGCATGTATTGCTAAGTGTTCTCCTAAGATGCACACTCTGGTGTTGACAGCATCCTGCAGGCCAAAACACAACACTTCTGACCTGGGCCAGGTCAGATGGAAGCGAGCAGGAGGTGCCAACCTAGAAGCGCTCTTCTGCTGGTGCTGTCAGTGCACAGTTAAGGGGCGCTGCTACAAGGAGGAAGACGCTCAGCACGTAGACGCTCAGCACGTGGGCGCCCGGCCTGGTTATTTTGCTTTTAGAAACCCAGGGCTTTACCCTTAACCTTTCATACAGTCTTTTCAGTGTCTACCAGTACATAGAGCTTAGGACGCAACAGCACACTGGGATGAAACTTGTTTACAGGATTTCCTGGTGTTCTGCAGGATTCTAGTAAACAGCACATTAAGTTCACTCAGCCGTCAAACAATGACTAAAGACATTTAAGATGGCACCATTGGAAAAGGTGATGCACATCTCCATGTGATCACAACACTTAGAAGTGTTGAAGTGCAGGCCAGGCGTGGTGGCGCACCCTTTTAATCCCAGCACTCAGGAGGCAGAGGCAGACGGATCGCTGTGAGTTCAAGGCCAGCCTGGTCTACAAAGTGAGTCCAGGACAGCCAGGGCTACACAGAGCAACCCCTCTCTCAAAAAACAAAAAACAAAACAAAATGTGGAGGGCATCTTACTACTAGCAGTGCCAGACTTACAGAATGACCTCAAAAATACTAAAACAAGCTGGGCATGGTGGTGCATGCCTTTAATCCCAGCACTCGAGATGCAGAGGCAGGCAGATCCCTGAGTTTGAGGCCAGCCTGGTCTTCAAAGCAGGTCTAGGACAGCCAAGGCTACACAGAGAAATCCTGTCTCAAAAAAAAAACCAAAACAAAACAACCTAAAACCATACCACCCCACCCCAGAAAGGGTGGGGGTGGGGTGGAAGATGGCTGGCTGTTCTTCCAAATGAACTGGTTCAGTTCCTAGCACATCCATGACAGCTCACAGCTCTCTTTAACTGCAATTAAAGGACTTTGGTACACCCTCACAAAGACATACACATGGGCAAAACACCAGTGAACATAAAATAAAAATAAATTATATTTTTTTAAAAAGTCAGCTCAGGGCGTAAGCTCAACTACCTAACATGTTTTCTGAACTTTGTTTTTAATGCCTGGTATTAGGGAGAGGGGGCAATGCTAAAGAACAAACCTCTTCCAGTTTGTCAATGATCATAGCAAAGGCTTTGAAGATGGCATTTGTCGGTCCAGCCAAAGTGATAATTCTTTCAGGACAATTCCCTTCTGAGATGTTGATACGTGCACCACTCTGGATAAGAAAAAGAAACAAATAGCTTTAATAGATAAAAAGATCTGAAATTGCACAGGATGGTCTGTCCTAGATAACACAGGCAAGAAGCTGCCCACATAAAAGCATGTCAAACATGGCTCCACTTGCCAGGTGTGGTGGCGCACGCCTTTAATCCCAGCACTGGGGAGGCAGAGGCAGGTGGACTCAAGGCCAGCCTGGTCTACAGAGCGAGTACAGGACAGCCAGGGCTACACAGAGAGACCCTGTCTTGAAAAACCAATAAATAAATAAGTAAATAAATAAAACATCGCCCCAGAGCCCACTGCGGCTGCCTAGGGTTCTGGGACTTGTCACAAAGCTCATTTCCTATCATACCACTTGTCATTTACAATAAGCCAGAAACGCTTTTGCTCTTTCAGCTCCTTCCTGTAACCTCACACACACTGTTTCAGGGTTCTTCCAAGGCCAGCAATTCCAATGTTCCCGTAACTTACCTCCTCACGCATCTTCTTAACAGATTCTCCTTTCTGCAAGAGGAAAATTCAAGCATGAGCTCCAACCACTATTTCAACTCAGGATGACTGAATAGGAATTAGTGTTGACGAGAAACTCGCTTACCTTCCCGATGATGCTGCCAACTTCCTGCAATGGAGAAAACTAAGTGTTGATACAAGGAAATTCAGAGCTCATCATAATGAGAAAAAAATGCTAAGTGTTCAGCTAACCAAGTCCTAACTATACTAATTACCAACTCAAAGAAATAAGAAGACTTTAAGATTTATGAGGGGAGGCACTTCTTTGTACTGAAGCTATCAAAGAACTGAGAATCATCAGAGTGATTAAACTCCACACCTTTGTGTAATATATAAAATGCCGCCTGGATATAGCTCAATGGTAGTGTCTGCCTAGAGGAACTGAGTTTGAGCTCCAATACCACCAAAAATAAAATATATCTTCCTTTCTGATATTATAAGTTACAGAACACACATCAGAATGTATTTATTACCACTAGTTATGACTGTTTTCTGGCTCTGCTTGTCAAGTCTTTCTTGCTCACTGAGGCTTCCTCGTAAAAGCTGTCCATTTTCCCACTATACTCCATTAGAGAAAAGTGCTAGAGCCAGATGTCCCACAGCGCTAATCTGATGAGCTCCAAGGTGCTTGTCTGATTTCCCTGGCCCCTCCCCTGGCAGTTACTATGACCCAGTTTTCCAAGCTGGTGCATACCTTTCCATGCATAAGTAGTCTGATGGTGAGAGTGACATTTAATCCACCTTCAATCACACCGGTGTCCATTTCTAGCAGTTACAGGGAGCTGGACTTTGAGTGGTCAAGTCTTTGGTCACTGGTGAGTGAAAGCCAAAAACTGAAATGTAAGCATTACCAAAATAAGGGGGGAGGGGATAAAAAGTAATTCCTTTCCAGTTATTTTCAATTTTATCCAATTGACTCTCTTCCTTAAGTGTTAGCCTACCAGACACGTAAACACACCCAGCACAACTGCACAACACTTACAGATCAGGTTTTGTTTCCAGTTTTCTCATTAATGATAGTGTTTCCACTGATGCTTGGGATGAGAAAGATTCGTTCCTTCCACTGGCAATGGTTCTAAATGAACTGCTTAAGAACATGAAGTTGTCCTTCAGCTAAATTTTGAAAATGATTCAAAAACTGCTGGGAAAACTATAATAGTGAGGGCAGCTGGAAGTGAGAGTATAGATGTAAATTCTCTTGGTAGCAATTTCTAAAACTGAGATGTATACGTCATATCTCAAATGCTGATGGAGAACACCAAATGATCTTAAGATTGTTTAGTTCAGATTTGTGGATGGTGGTACATTTCTGTATAATATCAGGAATGTTGGAGGTTTTGACATAATTGCTGTTAAGTTCAAGGCCACCTTGGACGACATACTGAGAACCAAGTCAGCTGCCAGACCCACACAGTCACAAAATGACAACAAAGTAATTTTGTTCAGGAGTCTCACTGAAAACACACTCCACACTGACTCGCTCCATGCTCCTTTGACCTTGATTCTGCACATCTCAGTTCTTTCCTCCCCCTCTTTCTAAACTTGAGAAATGTCCCTCGTGTTTGTATTTTTACTTTGACTGAAGCAGTTTTTAAGTCTTTTAAGCCTATTTTCTTCCAAATACAATAAAAATAAAACTGATGAAACTAAAATTTTACTTCATATTTTCCTTGAACAATCAGTAGTGAGATTACCAGAATGACCCCGGTGCACTCATCCTCTGAAACAACTTTGGAGTATCTACTCATATAGACAAAGAATTTGGATTTTGCTGTTTTAACCTTTAATAACTTTTTTTTTAAGCACCAAACACTGATAATTTCAAGAGTCTCAAGCCCTGAAATCTCTCCCGTTGCATGGCCAGTATTCATCCCTTTAAATGAATTATCAATGATTTCTCTCCTCCTACTGCTAATCTTGTCCCTTCATAAACCAGTCATTTTCCCTTTGCTGTGTGTGCACACAATCACCATAACCTCAAGCCTGTTTTTTGAGACACCTCACTAATAGCCCAGCAGACGCTATCCACACCAGGCTAGCCCCCATTCAGAGACCCATCGGCCTCTGCAGCCCAAGTCCGTACCCCAAATACTTTCAAAGCACTTTAAAGTGGCTGTCACAGCACTCTGCCTTCCCTTCTGGTTGCTTCAGGATGTTAAGTGGTTATATAAATGCATCACCAAAGCACATCAGTTCCTTCTTTCAAGAAAAGGGTTAACTGCTGTCAAAACCCGCACACATCAACATCTCACTCGTGGAAAAACTGTGCTTGTTGACTGGGTCTGTAAGACTAATTTCCCTCCTCAAATATATGGTATAAACCTGGTATCTTTAATTCCGTATCTCTAACTCAAGTATATTAATCATTTTACAAATACAGTAATACAAGTTCAAAGGGGAAAGAAAACTGAAAACCTATCTACTACAAAACTACTTCCCAAGTACAGAACGAAGATGCTTTTTTTTAAAACTCCAACTCCTCTTGAGTTATCCCAGGAACCTCTTGTCTCTTCCTGAGTAGGTCAATCTAAGTGTACCCCACACCCCGGGAATCCAGCTGTTAATCCTGCAGTCAATTACCCCACTATAAATAGCTCGGTCTGGTTTATAGCGGCAGGCATTTTGTCATTTCAAAATTCGTTACCCGAGAGAACGTCAGAGTAACTCGGTACACTGGGAGTCCGCCTACCCTCTTAACTCTGCATTTCCCCAGCGCGCTCCCCCCCCCACCGCGCACCCTCCCCCCACCCCGGTCATCCAAGCATTTTCCACTTAAAAATAAATAAATAAGCCCCCCCCCTTTCCCTTGACTGGGGGGGGGAGAATAAACGGTCCGGTCAGGGGGGGGCGCTGCGACCTAGGGGGGAGGGGCCGGGCAAGGAGCGCCTCCTCGTGTGTCTGCGCCAGCGCCTGACCCCCGCGGGGTGCCGCGCTCACCCGCCGGGCCAGCGAGAGCTGACCATCGCCTCCCCCACACACACACCCCCACACACACCGCCGCCCCCCTCCCTGGCCGCGCGCGCGCCCTCCCTCCCGAACTCCTGCGCAGCCGCCGCCGCCGCCGCCACCGGGGAAGGGAGGGGGGGTGGGGGGGGGAGGAGGAGGCTCCGCGCGAGGCCTACTAGGCCGCGCTGGAGCCAGGGCCTCGCGTGAATGGCCGGCAAAGCGGAGTCAAGTAGTAGACGCTCGCGCGGGACTACGGGAGGCCGAGGCTCCGCGCCAGGAGCCGGGGCCCGCGAGAAAGATGTCACGGGTGGAAAACAGAAGCTGCTACCCCCCCCCCGGGGGCGGAGGGGTTTTTTCTGGTTTTGTTTTTTTTTTTTTTTTAAAGCTTACCTGGAGGGCGCGAGTCGACTGAGGGGAAAAGGGGAGCGGGCGGGAAGGGGAAGGGCGGGAGGCCGGGGGCGGAACAATGGGGCGGGCGGGAAGGCGAGGGGGGCCCCGCTGGCGGGCGGAGGAGGGGGGGTGGAGGAGGAGGAAGGGGGGAGAGAGGCCCCGGGGCGGGTGGAGGGCGGCGGAGGGCGGGCGGGCGGGCGGAGGGCGGGCGGGCGGGAGAGGGCGCAGGCTGCGGCTGCTCCGGCTGCTGCCTCTGCTGGTCTGGGAGGGGGACGGGGCGGAGCGGGCCGCTTTCAACCCCGCGCACCCTTCGACCCCGGAAGCGCTAACCGCCCCGGGGGCCGGCGAGTCGACTGCGTCGTCCACACCTTTCCCCACGCAATGCGGACAGCCTCCCCGGAGCCTAGAGCGGCTCCGTGGACGGCGTCGGCACCAGAGAGACGACGGCCGGCGGCTAACGGCGGGGGTGGTATAGAGCGTCAGCCTAGAGGAGCGGGAGGGTCCTAGCGGCCTCTAGCGGCCGAACGGGAAAGCGCAGGCCTAAATGCGGGGCGACCTGGTTGGCCATCGCCTTGGGTCTGAAGCAGAGAAGGAAAAGGGAAGGGGAGGGAGAGGAAAATCCAGCTGCCTTTAAAAATAAATAAATAAATAAATAAATAAATAAATAAATAAAGAAAGAAAGAAAGAAAGAAAGAAAGAAAGAAAGAAAGAAAGAAAGA
>OU015748.1:125154722-125170531 GCA_907169655.1 Acomys percivali | reverse complement strand
AGAAAGAAAGAAAGAAAGAAAGAAAGAAAGAAAGAAAGAAAGAAAGAGGGGCTGGAGAGATGGCTCAGAGGTTAAGAGCACTGACTGCTCCTCCAAAGGTCATGAGTTCAATTCCCAGCAACCACATGGTGGCTCACACCATCTATAACAAGATCTGTATCCATAATAAATAAATAAATCTTTAAAAAAAAAGAAAGAAAGTAAGAAAGAATTCACCAGACTGAAAGTCTCATACAACTTGCTTACTCTAAAAATAATGATTAGTAAGTGCAGAAGAAATGAAAACATCACAAGTTTGCATCCCAGAATACTGAATCGGGCAATAA
Source organism: Acomys percivali (assembly GCA_907169655.1). Taxonomy (NCBI): domain Eukaryota; kingdom Metazoa; phylum Chordata; class Mammalia; order Rodentia; family Muridae; genus Acomys; species Acomys percivali. The sequence continues at coordinate 125,170,205 of OU015748.1, read as the reverse complement.
GAAGCATACATAACCCGGCGTGGTGGCGCACACCTTTAATCCCAGCACTTGGGAGGCAGAGCCAGGTGGATCGCTGTGAGTTCGAGGCCAGCCTGGTCTACAAAGTGAGTCTAGGACAGCCAAGGCTACACAGAGAGACCCTGTCTCAAAAAACCAAAAGAAGAAGGAGGAGGAGGAGGAGGAGGAGGAGGAGGAGGAGGAGGAGGAGAAATTCTATGACCAGGTACAGTGAACAAGACGAGCCCAGGATCATACAATTGGGGAGATTACGGAAGACGACAGTGAATCCCAGGCCACCCTGGGATGTATAACCATACTATTTTATCATTGTTTGTTTTGTTATGTTTTGTTTTTAAGACATTTTTAAAAACCCAGAATGTTGTGTGCGCCACAAACAACTATCCTGGTTTCCTTAAAAAGGCAATAAACTTTCTAACACATTGTGTGCGCGTACAAAATGAATGTATGCGTGTACACTATAGCAGGCATGAGGAAGCCAAAGGAGTCAGTTCTCTCCTTCAGCCAAGTGGGCCAGAAGATCAGGCTCATGATCAGGCTCCGAGATGCCCCATCTCACTGGCCCTTAGGGCTGGAAAGAAGTCTCAATAGCTAAAAGCACTGACTGCTCTTTCAGAGGACCAGGGTTCAATTACCAGCACCCACACAGGGTCTCCCACTTAGTAGAACTCCAATTTCATGGGATGCGGTGTTCTCCTCTGGACTCCACAGGCACCTGCATGCAAGTGGTGCACATTCTTACATGGCAAGCAAAACACACATTAAAAACAAAACCAAGCCAGGGGTGGTGGCGCAGGCCTTTAATCCTAGCACTTGAGAGGCAGAGGCAGGTGTATCACCGTGAGTTCGAGGCCAGCCTGGTCTACAAAGTGAGTCTAGGACAGCCAAGGCTACACAGAGAAACCCTGTCATCACAAAAAAAAATAAAAATAAAAAAAGAAAGAAAGAAAAGAAGAAAAAAGAAAAAAAAAAAAACCACAGGTTGCCGAGCATGGTGGCACACGCCTTTAATCCCAGCACTGGCGAGGCAGAGGCAGGTGGATTGCTGCAAATTCAAGGCCAGCCAGGTCTACAAAGCGAGTCCAGGACAGCCAGAGCTATTACACCGAGAAACCCTGTCTCAAAAAGCAAAAAACAAAACAAAACAAAACCAGGTAAATTTGTGAGAAGAAAGGACACATGCCTTTAAATTCCGTGGAAGGCAGAGGCAGGCAGATCTGTTTGAAGTCAGCCTGGTCTGCATAGCAAGTTTCAGGACATTGAGAATTACATACTGAGATCCACTCTCAAAAAACAAAAAGCAAAACAACAACAGATAACTTACTCCCTTGTACAGAGGAGACAAGTTCAGTTCCCAGTAGAGGAGTCAACTCCAAGGCTGTGACACCCTCCTCTGGCCTCCTGGGGCGCCTACACTCCATGAGCACATTACACCACCAGGCGGTGAAGTGAGGGAAAGTAACAGGAATTTTTTCCCTTTTGTGGGACAGGTGCTTCTGCCTACATGGATGATGTGCACCAGGTGTTTAGGGTGGGACAGGTGCTTCTGCCTACATGGATGATGTGCACCACATGTCTGGGATGGGACAGGTGCTCGCACTTTAATCCCAGCACTCGGGAGGCAGGGGCAGGTGGATCTCTGTGAGTTCGAGGCCAGCCTGGTCTACAAAGTGAGTCCAGGACAGCCAAGGCTACACAGAGAAACCCTGTCTCGAGAGGAAAAAAAAAAAGATTTTGTGGGTGAATCAGTCAAACTGGCAGGGCTCCAACAACTAGAGTGCTGTTCACTATGCACTGCATAGGGCAGAAGAAAGGTCATTCTATTAGGGCTGGCCACTTAGAAGGATGGAGGCAGGGTCGGGGAATAACCTTGAGCATGAATGGTCATCCCAGACACGGAACCGGAGGACAGGGCTGCTAAAGGGGCTCAGCTGGCAAGCCTGATGGTTCAATTCCAGGGTCCAACATGGCAGAAGGAGCGAACTAACTACCCTTAATTATCCTCTGATTGTCACACTTGCACTACAGCGCACACACACACACTTAAAATAAAATGTAGTTTTGTAAAGAGAAAGACTGGCTGAAGAAATGGTTCCCTGGTTAAAAGCCCCTGCTGCTCTTCCAGAGGACCAGGTCTCCACCCCCAGTGCCTGCAAGGAGGCTCAGTCACCTGCTACCACAGCGGTGAGGATCAGACTCCCTCTTCTGGATTCTGCATACTAAGCATGCACACAGGAAACATGCGGGCAGAACCCACACACAAATAAAATTAAAAGGGTTTCCTTTTTTTTTTTTTTGGTTTTTCAAGACAGGGTCTCTCTGTGTAGCCTTGGCTGTCCTAGACTCACTTCGTAGTCCAGGCTGGCCTCAAACTCACAGCGATCCACCAGCCTCTGCCTCCCAAGTGCTAGGATTAAAGGCGTGCGCCACCACCGCCCAGTAGGGTTTCCTTTTATTTTGTTTAAAGCACATCTACTGCTCTTGCAGAGGACCCAGTTTCTGTTCCCAGCACCCACTTCAGGCAGCTTAACCTGTAACTCAGTTCCAGGGGATCCAATTACCTCTGGCCTTCACAGGCACTAGCATAGAAGTGGTACAAATAAACTTATGCAAGCACATACACTATACATACATACATACATACATACATACATGCTAGCAAACAAGCAGGGTGTGGCACACGCCTTTAATCCCAGCACTCAGGAGGCAGAGGCAGGCAGATCTGTGAGTTCGAGGCCAGCCTGGTCTACAAAGTGAGTCCAGGACAGCCAAGGATACACAGAGAAACTCTGTCTCGAAAAACCAAAAAAATAAATAAATAAAAAATAAAGCACCTACTCACCCCCTCCCCCCTAAAAAAAAGGAATGAAAAAAGTCTTAGCAAGATGCAGAAGCAGACAGATCGCTGTGAGTTCGAGGCCAGCCTGGTCTACAAAGTGAGTCCAGGACAGCCAAGGCTACACAGAGAAACTCTGTCTCTCTCAAAAAACAAAATAAAACAAAAACAACAACAACAAAAGCAAAACAGCTGGGTGTGGTGGCGCACGCCTTTAATCCCAGCACTTGTGAGGCAGAGGCAGGCAGATCACTGTGAGTTCGAGGCCAGCCTGGTCTACAAAGTGAGTCCAGGACAGCCAGGGCTACACAGAGAGACCCTGTCTTGAAGAAAAAAGGGGGGGAGGGGGGAGAAAGCACACTGACTGCTCTTCCAGAGGTTGAGTTCAATTCCCAGCAACCACATGCTAGCTCACAACCATCTATAATGTGGGTGCCCTCTTCTGGCCTGCGAGTGCACATGCAGGCAGAACACTGTATACTTAATAATAAATAAATAAAAATCAAAACAAGTCAGGTGTGGTGGTTCATGCCTTTAATCCCACCAGGTGGAGAAAGCAAGTCCAGGACAGCCAGGACTACAAGAAAAACTGAGAGATCCACCTGCCTCTGCCTCCCAAGTGCTGGGATTAAAGGCGTGCTGCCCCCACTGCTGCCGCACCTCTCCCCCCCTCCTCTTTAATTCTGGGCACCATGGCGTGTGTTTATGAGAGCACCTGGGAAGCTCTGCCAGGAAGATCTTAAATACAAGGTCAGCTTGGGCTACATAGCAAGACTGTTTGTTTTCAAGACAGGTTTTCTCTGTGTATCAGCCTTGGCTGTCCTGAAACTTGCTCTGCAGACCAGGCTGGCCTCAAACTCACAAAGATCAGCCTGCCACTCCAGTGCTGGAATTAAAGGTGTGTGCCACCACCGCTGGGCTAGCAAGACTCTTAAATAGAAAAAAAGGGGGTGGGGCGGGGCGGTGCAGGGCGGGGCGGGCGGTTATGGAGACATGACTCTGTGGTTAGAACACTGATTGCTCTTCCAAAGGGCCTAGGTTCAATGTCCAAAGACTCACAACAGTCTATAACTCCAGTACCAAGGGGCCCTCTTCTGGCAGCTGCAGGAACTGCACCCACATAGGGCACATACGTGAAAGACCAAACACATGTACACATAAATTTTATATATAAAATGAAAAGTTCTTTTGGTTTGGTTTGGCTTGGTTTGGTTTTTCAAGGCAGGGTTTCTCTGCATAGCCCTGGCTGTCCTGACTCACTTTGTAGACCACCAGGCTGGCCTCGAACTCACAGCGATGAATCCGCCTGCCTCTGCCTCCCAAGCGCGGAGATCGAAGGCATGTGCCACCACGCCTGGCTAATTAAAGTATCTTATACAGTAGATCAAGGGCAGAACTGTAAATTGCTCCCTTAGAGTTGACGAGCAGCCAAGGATTGAAAACCTCTGCAGCATGCGGCGGTGCGCCTGTAATCCCAGCCTTAGGAGGCAGAAGCAAGTAGATCTCTGTGAGCTTCAGGCTAGCCTGGCCTACATATTGGGTTTAGGCCAGCCAAGGCTACATACTGAGGCCCCGTCTTGAAGAAAAACTCCATAGCAAATGAAAACACATGCTAAAGGCCTGTATTTAGGAGAGCAGTGCAGATTCAGTCTGAGCGGCCTGTCAATTCTAAACCCTCCTCCCCTCTTAGAACAGTGTCGCGCCCTCCTCGCTGGCCGACCGACCGACCGACCGACGCACTGGCTCCTCACAGCAAACAACCCTTCAGGCTGGTGATGCAGTGTAAATCATTAGTAACGGTGCCTCCCTTAGCAGGTCCAAGCCCATAAACAGGGTGTGGGTGTGGCACATCACTGCCACCCTTGATTACACAGTGAAGCCCAGGTGATGACAGACTCTCAGAGGGGTAAAAAAAAAAAAAAAAAAAAAAAAAGGGGGACACACTTTAAAAGTGTGTGACCAACAGTAGCAAGAGTAGCCCAGGGTGTTGAGCCCAGTCAAGGTAACGGTACAGGCGAGCGGAGTCGGGGAGAGAAGCGTTTATTTGGGACTTAGAGCCATGTGAGATAACATTGAACTGAAGAATACATTAGGTTCCAAACGAGCTCGCCAGGCAAACGGACTCTACCTCCCGGCAGCTTCGCCTGCTGAGGGGAATAGAGTTGCCATTCAATCACCATCATCATGTGCCACCATTAGAAAAGTATAGCTTTCTCATAGTAAATGTTCATATACACACACACACCCAGTCACAAGAAAATGAAGGAGAAAAAAAAAAAAAATCACATTGTGCAGATCTTAAAATTGTTTTCACCGTTCAGCTCAGAGATTTCCCTTGCTGACCTCGTCAGCTACGTGGATATTTAGAAGCAGGGAGAAGGCAGCTTTCGCTAGCCCGGGGCAGTCTCCCCGTTCACCCTGGACAGCCAGGACTGAACAGCAGGGGAAGGAAGGCACAGGTGGGCGCGGGGTAGGGAGCAGTGGGCTGACAGCCGAAGTTTGATGGGAGCGTGGCGCTGCTGCTGACACTTGAGGGGAGGAGGGTCCAGACCCTGTGCTCAGTCAGAGTCACTGCTGGAAGAGGAGGAGGAGGAGGAGGAGGAGGAATGCTGCAAGGGGAAAGGACATAGCATCAGATCCAAATGACCTCTGACCGACCCAAAGGCCGTTCTTTGATGCCTCACCCACCCCTCCACCCAAATACCCAGCAGGCAGGAGTCTTATACCAAACTGCCCTAAGCCAACAGAACCCAGGGCTTCAGACCGGCATGGTGGTGCACGCCTTTAATCCCAGCACTTGGGAGGCAGAGGCAGGCGGATCTCTGTGAGTTCGAGGCCAGCCTGGTCTGCAAAGTGAGTCCAGGACAGCCAAGGCTACACAGAGAAAGCCTGTCTCGAAAACCCAAAACAACAACAACAACAACAAAAAAGCCAACCAGGGTTTCCTTCAGCAGTGAGGATACAGGAATGGATCACACTGTCCCCAGTCCCTGCACAGAACTGGACATACAGGTCAGGACGCTCACCTTCCACACCTAGCCAAGGCCAGGAATAAGGAATAATCAAACAGAGCCCAGTTAGAAAACAGCTGCCGCCGCCTCCTAAGTCCCCAAGTATTAACAAATAACAAGTTAGAATCTACACACCTAAGAGAGGGTAGAGGCCGGGCATCGTTGGGGCACGCCTTTAACCCCAGCACTCGGGAGGCAGAGGCAGGCGGATCCCTGTGAGTTCGAGGCCAGCCTGGTCTACAAAGTGAGCCCAGTACAGCCAAGGCTACACAGAGAAACTTGCCTCAAAAAAAAAGGAGAGGGTAGAAATGGCAGCTGTGTGGGTGATGCTGGACATTTAAGCCCCACCAGGGGAAAAGGTGGGAGAGACAGATGGCTGGATAAATCCCACCCAGGGGTCCATGCAGACACACGTCCATCAACTACCATCAAAACATTTTTAAACTCTCCTCTCCCTCATCCAGTCTCAACTTTGTTTCTTTCCTCCCCACATGTCTACCAAGGAGCCTGGACTCAGGGACTACATACAGCCCAAAGTCACAGAGCAAACACTGGGCACAAAAATCAAACTGAAGCCTCAAGATCTAGGGTTGGTGGTTGGTGTTCCCCCCTCCCCCCCCACGTCCTCAGGAGAACTCCCGCCCTCACTAATAATAATTAGAGTCCCTGTGGAAGGGAGATACTTGTAAAGGGAAAAAAAAAAAAAATCCGCCTTTGCCCCAGTCTTTGCTGAAGGCTGAGTCACAGCAGGAACGCCCTAGGCAATTAGCACACCACCCTGGGAAATCAGGAACTAGGGCCCTATAGCCATTCTGTAAGCTAGTGACATTTAGATGACCTCAGTGGCTGTGTCCAAGTTTGTCCAAGTTTGTCCAAGGGCTACAGCTCCACGGAGCTGGGGAGACTGGGTGGAGCTACTGGTACAGAAATCAGGTGGAGGAGGAAAAGGCTCCCAAGATACTGACCTTTCCGTGTTTGTGTTGCTTGTGTTTTTTTTTATGCTCTTTCTTCGTCTTCTTGTGAGTCTTCTTGTCCACCACTATGCCTGGGCCTACCATGCCAGGAGCCAGAGGATTCACAGGGCACATCCCAGGAGCGGGGGGTGGGTACGGGGGAGGGTAGGGGCCTGAGGGCCGGTACCCTGGACACCCTGGTTGTGGTACAGGGTAAGGTGGCCGACACGGAGGGAACGCTGGGTTCCCCTGGGGAATTCCTGGCGGGCAGGGGCCAGGAGGAAAGGCTGGATTGATAGGCGGTGGGCAGGCGGGATTGGAACCTCCTGGGCACACGGCCTGGGGTGGGTATGGATTCGGCCCTGGAGGAAGAACCGGAGAATAAAGATTACAGCCGCCCAGAACCTCTGTCAGCAATATAACAGAAATGACTGGTTTTCTTTTCAACACGTTGGGAAAAGTAGAACTTGATAGCAGCGGTCCAAAGACTTTGCTTTTGCTTGGGGTTGGCCGGGTGGACACAGAAACTTCCTGTTTCACGTCATTTCAAAATGGGCTGAGGGTGGGTCTTGAGGGGAGCCCCCAGGTACCTACCAGCGTTAGGGTTCCACATGTCCAGATGTTGGGTCAAGCCTAGGAAGTAAAAAAGGCAAAAATCTGAAGGTCCGAGTTAGGCAAGCGGATTTTTCTAGAACCGGAGCCCTACCCTCCAGCCTCCGCCTTACAAAAGGCTCTCTCCCTGCGCTGGGCGCAAGCCTTTCATGCCAGCACTCTGGAGGCAGAGGCAGGTGAATCTCTGAGTTCGAGTCCAGGCTGGTGGTCTAAAGAGAGAGTTCAGGACAGCCAAGCCTACATACACAGAGAAACCCCGTGTCTGAACAAAACAAAACAAAGCTTTCCTTCCTCTTCCCAGCGCCCTCACAGCCTACCCTAGCCCAGGGTCTCTAAACCACAGGAACTCTGTCCCCAGGGCTCCTCCCCTCCCGCTTTCACTATGTCACTTGCCTGGAGGGAGGCCTCTCACTCTCCCCCTCCTTTCCCGCTCCCTGAAAAGGAGCCGGAGGCCTTTAAGTGAGAGACGGGGGCAGGGGGGCGGAGGGCGCCCTAAACTCCCTGCCTGCCAGCCCCCCCGGGGGAGTGGGGGGACCCTGAAGTGGGGCTGAGGAAAGTGAGCCCGCCCTGAGGCACGCAGAAAAGGGCAACTCCAGGTCCTCAAACGCTTAGATGAGGACACACCCACCCACCCACCCAAGAAAGGGCAAATGGAGTCCCGGGCCCCAGGTGCAGGCGCACCCCTGGCCAGCTGATGTCCGGTCACCTGCCCAGGGTCGGTGCGGTCCGGTCCTCACTCCCGGTCTGGGCTCGCACTTCCTCGTCACTCGGGTTTATTCCACGCTTCCGCACCGCCCCGTGACCCAGTAGACAAGTGTGCGGTCACTCGCAAGGATGATTGGAGAACGGACTTGTCAATCCTACAACCGAAGTGGGCGGAGCCTGTTGCTCTAGCCGCCGGGCAGACCTAGCCTTTTAGGAAAGCGTGATGAAATACAGAAACATTGCAGAAATGCCCCTTAGGGCAAGGCCAGAGCCCGGCCAGCGGCAAGCAAGACCCTGGGCCGCCGGACGTAAACTCTCCCTAGTTTTTGTTTGTTTGTTTGTTTGTTTGTTTGTTTATGATTTTCCGAGAGTGTAGCCCCGGCTGCGCTGGACTCTTTTTGTAGACCAGGCTGGCCTCGAACCCACAGAGATCCTCCTGCCTCCGCCTTCCGGTGCTGGGATTAAAGGCGTGCGCCACCATGTGGTTGTGGAGAATTGAACTCAGCAGGCAGTGCTCTGAGCCACCTCTCCATCCCCAGTGGTGGCTTCTTAGAGAGTCTGAGGCCAGCCAACCTACATAAAACCTCAGAGAGAGCCTTGAGGCTGTGGTGCACTGCCTCCAATCCCTGTACTCCAGAGGAAGAGAGATCTCTGAGTTCGAGGCCAGCCTGGTCTACAGATGAGTCCAGAGCAGCCGGGGCTACACAGGGAAACCCTGTTTTGAAGAAGCAAAAAACAAAACAAACAACAAAAAGACCACAGCCTGTGAAAGGCAAAGAGGCATTCTTGAGTGAGAGACAGATTTCCTAATCTCTCACAAGCTTAAAACCTTTTTTCTGAGATGTGTTCTCACTGCGGAGGCCATGACAGTGGCTCCCCTGCCTCAGCCTCCCTAATGCGATGGATTGCAATTGTGCTCTGTCATGCCATACTTAGGTCACCCACCCATGATGCCCCTTCCACACTTCTCTCTCACCTAGACCCCGCTGCAACACAAACCATCTCTTTGTCTCACAAATACATCTGGAATTCCATCACTTCTGCCCTTCCTGCCCCAGGCTGCCAGAATCTCCTGTTCTGCCTCTTTCTTGGTTGGTTGGTTGGTGGGTTGGTTGGTTGGTTGGCTGCCCAGTTTGCTGGTTAGTTAGTTGCTTGGCTATCTAGTTGGCTGGTTAGTTAGTTGGTTGCCTGGCTGCCTGGTTGGTTGCCTCTTTGTTTGGTTGGCTGATTGGCAGTTTGATTGGTTGGTTGGTTGGTTGGTTGGTTGGCTGGCTAGTTGGCTGATTAGTTAGTTGGTTGGCTAGCTGGTTGGTTAGTTGCTTGACTAGCTGGCTGGTTGGTTGGCTGGCTGGTTTTGTGAGCCCTATGCAGCACACAACATTTAAGGGTTGCTCATTTTTCTTAAACATATTGGTTTTATAAAATGCGTTACACAAAAAACAAAACAAAACAAAATCCATTACAAACTAAATCAACTAAATTTCAATTACTGTAATTCAATTGTCAGGAGATTGTATAATATAATATAATATAATATAATATATATATATATATATATATATATATATATATATATATATAATTTTTGGTTTTGGGTTGTTTGAGATGCGGCCTTCCTATGTAGACTAGATTGGTCCTTCCTGCCTCTGCATCCTTAGTCCAAGGATTAGAGTCATGTGTCACCATACCCTGCTCACTCTTCCTTCCTTCCTTCCTCTCTCTTTCTTTTTTTTTTTTTTTTTTTTTTTTGAGCAAAAAATTTATTTACTCATTTCTTGCATTTGAAGTACTCCTCAATGACATCCTTGGCCTGAGATTCTTTGCCATAGTCCTTAACCACTGCACAACTGCAACCAACCACTTTCCGTGGCTTTCCCTCTAGATGGATTTTACGGAGGCCTACCCATTCCCCCAGTTTCTTGTTGTCATCAACCTTAATCAGGTTGACCTGGTGCTCAGCACACAGCGCCTCCACCAGCTTGACGTACACGGGCTCATCGCAGTTGGATGCCAGCACACAAAGGTGGGCCTGGCGCTTGTCTAAGGCTTTGGCAGCTTCACGTATGCCACGTGCTAGGCCATCGTGGATGAGGGCGGTCTTCAGCACCTCTTGAAGAGCAGTGTTGACGTCCATTACACCTCCAGCAGCAATGCCTTCCTTGGCCATGGCGGTGGATTACGGGTGAGGCCGAATCTTGAACACACCCGAGCCTCCGCTTCCGCGCAACTCGGCAGCAGCAGGGGAAAAGCTCTTTCTTTCTTTTTTTTTTTTTAATTAATTTATTTATTGTATATAATGCTTTATTTGCACGCACACCTGTATGCCAGAAGAGGGCATTAGATCACATTACAGATGGTTATAAGCTACCACATGGTTGCTGGGAATTGAGCTCAGGACCTCTGGAAGAACAGACAGTGCTCTTAACTGCCAAGCCATCTCTCCATCCCTCTTTCTCTCTCTTTCTTTCTTTCTTTCTTTCTTTCTTTCTTTCTTTCTTTCAGATTTAGTTATTATTTATGCAGTGTTCTGCCCACACGTGTGCCTGCACAAGAAGGAACCAGATCTCATTACAGCTGGTCGTGAGCCCCCCTGTGGTTGCTGGGAATTGAACTTGGAACCTTTGGAAGAGTAGACGGTGCTCTTAACCTCTGAGCCATCTCTCCAGCCCATCCCCTTCTTTCTTTCATATAACCCAGGCTCCCCCTGTCTCAGCCTCCCAGATGTTGCTGTTGTAGTTTCACGCCATTGTTCCTGGTACCTCAGGAAATTCAGTTTTGTTTTTGTTGTTCTGAGACAGGGTCTTCCTGTGTAACTCATGTTGACCTTGGACGAGAGGCCATCGTCCCACTTCTGCGTCTCTTGGGTGCTAGAAGAAAAGGAGGGATCCTCCCACTCGGCACTTTATAAAAGATGGTAGGATGCAAACATGAGCTTCAGCTCTAACACGTGGACCAAAACCTGTGAAGCAAGTGTCCTGCCACTGAGCTATATACCCAACCCATAAACGTCATTTTAAAAATATTTTATGTAGGCTTGAAAGGTGGCTCAGAGGTTAAGAGCACTGGCTGCTCTTCCAAAAGTCCTGAGTTCAGTTCCCAGCAGCCACATGGTGGCTCATGACCATCTACAATGAGATCTGGTGCCCTCTTCTGGCCTGCAGATCCACATGCAGGAAGAGCATTGTACACATATAAATAAATAAATAAATAAATAAATAAATAAATAAATAAATCTTTAAAAAACACACACATACACAACACTGTAGCTGGGTGGTGGTGGTGCACGCCATTAATCCCAGCACTTGGGAGGCAGAGGCAGGAGGATCTCTGTGAGTTCCGGGACAGCCTGGTCTGCCAAGAGAGTCCGGGACAGCCAGGGCTACACACAGAAAAACCCTGCCTCAAAAAAAAAAAAAAAAAAAAAAAAACAGACAAACAGAAAAACAGCCAGGAGTGGTGGTGAACACCAGAAGGCAGGCAGATCTCTGTGAGTTGGAGGCTAGCCTGGTCTACAGAGTGAGTCCAGGACAAGCAAGGCTACACAGGGAAACCTTGTCAAGGTCATCTTTGACTGCACCTTGAGCTCCATGAAAACCTATCTATAAATAAAATGATAAACAGATGAAGCACTTCACCACAAGGCCTGGACCTCGGTTCTCTCTACATTCCTTCATCTCTCTCAATTTACCCCTCTACACTTTTTTAAAAAAATATTTTATTTAATTTTAATTTATGTCCATTGGTGTGAGAGTGTCAGATGTTGGAGTTACAGACAGTTGTGAGCTGCCATGTGGGTGCTGGGAATTGAACCCGGGTCCTTTGGAAGAGCAGGCAGTGCTCTTAACCACTGAGCCATCTCTCCAGCCCCACACTTTTTTTTAAAAAGATGTATTTATTATGTATACAGATTTCGTTATAGATAGTTGTGAGTCACCATGTGGTTACTGGGAATTGAACTCATGACCTTTGGAAGAGCAGTCAGTGCTCTTACCCTCTGAGCCATCTCTCCAGCCCCAGCCCCACACTTTTTAAGAAAAAATTATTATTTATAGAATATTCTGCCCACATGTGTACCTATAGGCCAGAAGAGGGCATCAGATCTCATTATAAATGGTTGGGAGCCACCATGTGGTTGCTGGGAATTGAACTCAGGACATTTAGGAAGAACAAACAACCCTCTTAACCACTGAGCCATCTTCCAGCCATTCACTTTCCTTTTTTGTTGTTGTTGTTAAGACCGGATCTCACACTTAGCCTAGGATGGCCTCAAACTCACTATGTAGCCAAGATGATCTTGACCTTTTTTTTTTTTTTTTTTTGGATTTTCGAGACAGGGTCTCTCTGTGTAGCCTTGGCCGTCCTGGACTCACTTTGTAGACCAGGCTGGCCTCGAACTCACAGCGATCCACCTGCCTCTGCCTCCCGAGTGCTGGGCTTAAAGGCGTGCGCCACCATGCCCGGCAGACCTTGGATTTTTTATAAATATGTAAAACTATTGTTATTAGGTGTTGTGGCTACATCTGGAATTAACTAAAATTCAAAAAATGGAGGGCACACCTGTGAAGTGTTTGGGCTTAATTGGAAGTACATGGATCCATATTTAACCCCGATCTTCAGGTGGGAAGATACAGCTTTTTTTTTTTTTTAAGATTTATTCATTATTATATAGTGCTCTGCCTGCATATACACCTACACACCAGAAGAGGGCACCAGATCTCAGTGTAGATGGTTGTGAGCCGCAGCCATCTAAGCACTTTCAGGGCAGTGGCTTCCTTGTGATCGCTCCTCTTCCTCCAGCAGGTGATGCCTCCATTTGAAAATTAACCCTGGTGGTGGTGCTAGAGAGATGGCTTAGAGATAAAAAAAAAAAAGCCATGTAAAGCCAGGCCCTTTAATCCCAGCACTCGGGAGGCAAAGGCAGGCGGATCACTGTGAGTTCAAGGCCAGCATGGACTACAAAGTGAGTCCAGGACAGCCAAGGCTACACAGAGAGACCCTGTCTCAAAAAACTAATAATAATAATAATAATAATAATAATAATAATAATAATAATAATAACAACAACAACAACAATAGCAGCCCTGTTTTGCTCTTCCAGAGGAACCAAGTTCAGTACTCAGCACTCATATCGAGTGGCTCACAACTCCAGCTCCAAGGGTATCCAATGTCTTTGATCTTCACAGGCATCTGTGCCTATATATGTACAACACACACACACACACACACACACACAGAACTACACATAGTTAAAATAATACAAATAAAGCCGGGCGTGGTGGTGCACACCTTTAATCCCAGCACTTGGGAGGCAGAGGCAGGCAGATCTCTGTGAGTTCGAGGCCAGCCTGGTCTACAAAGTGAGTCCAGGACAGTCAAGGCTACACAGAGAAACCCTGTCTCAAAAAAACAATAAATAAATAATAAAAATAAAATATTCAGAAATACCAGGTGTAGTGGCACACGCCTTTAATCCCAGCACTCGGGAACCAGAGGCAGGCAAATCTCTGTCAGTTTGAGGCCAGCCTGGTCTACAAAACGAGGACAGGACAGCCAAGTCTACACAGAGAAACCCTGTCTTGAAAAACAACAACAAAAAGGCAAAACCAAACAAACAAAAAATCTTCAGAAATAAATATTGGTGCCTGTCATGGTGGCATATACCCTTAATTCTAGCACTTGGGAGGCAGAGGCAGGTGGATTTCTGTGACTTCAAGGCCAACCTGGTCTACAAAGTAAGTTCCAGACCAGCCAGAACTACATAGTAAAACTTTGTCTGATAAGCAAGTAAGTAAACGCCAGTGCCTGGAGCTTAGAAGGCAGTGCTGCAGATGCTGAGGCAAGAGGATTGTTGCAAGCCTGAGACTAGCCTAGGCAGTGTACTAGGTAGTAGGTCAGCCAAGGCTACACAGCAAAAATAAGTAATAAATAAAGGGCTGAAGAGATAGCTTAGGAGCTCAGAGCAATTACTGCTCTGGCAAAGGACCTGTTCCCAGCATGCACACGGTGGCTCACAACTGCCTGTAACTCTGGTTCCAGGGCCTCTGACATCCTCTTCTGGCCTCCAACGTGTCCTGTATGTATGTGGTGCACAAGCTCACAGACAAACACAAGTACTATAGATAAACACATTTCTGTTTGTTTGTTTGAAATAGGGTCTCTCTGTGTAGCCTTGGCTGTCCTGGACTCACTTTGTAGACCAGGTTGGCCTCGAACTCACAGCGATCCGCCTGCCTCTGCCTCTCGGGTGCTGGGATTAAAGGCGTGCGCCACCACTCCTGCCTGGCTTTTTTTTTTAAATCTCCACTTTTAAAAGATTTTATTTATTTGTTTTTATGTATGAGTGCTCTACTCTGCACATATGCCTGCACATCAGGAAAGGGCACCAGATCACATCACAGATGGCTGTGAGCCACAATGTGGTTGCCGGGAATTGAACTCAGGTCCTCTGGAGGAGCAGATAGTGTTCTTATCCGCTGAGCCATCTCTCCAGCCCCACAAAAACAGATTTTTTTGGGGGGGGGGTTTCTGAGACAGGGTCTCTCTGTGTAGCCTTGGCTGTCCTGGACTCACTTTGTAGACCAGGTTGGCCTCGAACTCACAGCGATCCGCCTGCCTCTGCCTCCCGAGTGCTGGGATTAAAGGCATGCGCCACCAACGCCCGGCACCCAAAAACAGATCTTAAAATAAAGAAATAAATATACATCGGTGGGAAAGAAGAATAAGGAGGAGGCGAGCCCAAGGCCAACTGGGAAACCTGGCTTTATTCTCTTTCCTGAGCACGTCTGCCCAAGGGCTAGAAACCCACAAAAACAACGGCGACAGGTGTGTGACCACATGTATGTTGGCCTGTGTGGAGAGTCCATGCGAACTGCTCGTTTACACACGGACAGTGGTGCCGACAGGCTGAGGACTCTTAGAGCCGGGGCTTGCGTGAACACTGAGGAGGCAAGAGCCCTGCTGAGGCCCGAGCGAGAGAACCGAGGAGGCGGGTGCTGACGGGCAGCTCTCTGGGAAGGAGGGAGCCACCTGAGGGTAAGCCAGGGCTGCCAGGCGCTGCCGCACACACGCCGCCGTCAGCCGCGCTTCAGGGTCTGCGTCCCAGCAGTCCTGCAGGAGCTCCGTCAGGCCCCCGGGGTCCTGGAGGGAAAAGACCTCCATATTGGGCCTGGCCGGGGTGCTCTGCCCTACTCTACAGAGTCCTCGCTAGGCACACGTGTATGGTAGAAACTTCAGGCAGGAGAGTGGAAGAAAGGACATCTCAGGAAATCATTTGCAAAGAGCTCTGCATCTTCACTATTGGTGAACTGTGTGTGTTACCCAGAACTGTGTGTGTTACCCAGAACTGTGT
>OU015748.1:125123911-125144634 GCA_907169655.1 Acomys percivali | reverse complement strand
CATGCACACACAGTGTGAGCTGCACAGGGCGCTTACATGCACACTCATTGTGAGCAGCACAGGGCGCTTACATGCACACACAGTGTGAGCAGCACAGAGCGCTTACATGCACACTCAGTGTGAGCAGCACAGGGCGCTTACATGCACACTCAGTGTGAGCAGCACAGAGCGCTTACATGCACACTCAGTGTGAGCAGCACAGAGCGCTTACATGCACACACAGCCCCAAGGACTCAAACACGGAGAAAACCACCATCATTGAGAAGATAACGTTTACTGAGCATCTACAATGTTTTAGAGACCTGTCAGGCCGGGCATGGTGGCGCACGCCTTTAATCCCAGAACTCGGGAGGCAGACGCAGGCGGATCAGTGTGAGTTCAAGACCAGCCTGGTGCACATGGCAAGTTCCAGGACAGCCATGGCAACATAGATTGTGTCTCAAGAAAATATTTCCAATGTTTACAATATCTCAGTATTTGAATTTGGATTGCTGAGAAGTGGGTTCCTGCCAGCATAACGTTTTTTCAATAGGCGAACAGCTGGGAAGGGAGCCTGCAGTTTGGAATCTCACCACCGGGGGTCAGCACACATAGAACCGGTGGTCCCTGCTGGTAACTCACAGACGACACCTCCAGAATGTCCCAAGCACTATAACATACACAGGGAAGCCAGAGGGTGTGAGGAAGGCGTGTCCATAGGAACAAAGGGTCTGCGGCTTGTGTTGCAGGTGCTCATTCCACGCCTGTGGGCGGCTGGTTTTAAAGAGCTGGTCAAAAGCCGGGCGTGGGTGGCGCAGGCCTTTAATCCCAGCACTTGGGAGGCAGAGGCAGGCGGATCACTGTGAGTTCGAGGCCAGCCGGGTCTACAAAGTGAGTCCAGGACAGCCAAGGCTACACAGAGAGACCCTGTCTCGAAAAACTGGTCAAAAGGGACTGGTTCCCTGCTCTCCTAGCTTCTGTCCTCATTGGAGCTGCCTGGAAACTTTGTCTCAGAATGACCTAGCTGAGGTCCGAGGTGAAGGCACCAGCTCGCAGCAGGGGCCTCTGCCCCGGGGGAAACGCACCGGGAAGCCCTAACTTGTGAGGCTAGGCCGGCTTCGCATCCGCCTGCAGGGGGTGCCACGCTGGTAACCAGTGTGGGATGCTGTACTCGGCTCCCCCGTCCTCCTCCGCTGGCTCCCAGATCAGATAAGTGGGGCTGTGGGCAGCTGAAGATCAAATGGCTCCTTTTGTCCGGAATGTCTCTGGAGAACCTCTCCTCCGGAGTGGGAGCAAGGCAAGGATGCCGCAGCAAGGCCGTCGCCGCTTCAGTCAAAACAACCCAGAGGCCAGTGGCGGTGCTCGGTCCTGCGATTTCAGCACTTGGGAGTAGGAGGCAGAAGACTGCTGCAGGTTTGAGGCCACCTTGGTCTACACAGTCAATCCCCAGGCCACCCTGGGCTAGAATGAAACCTTTTCTCAAGGTGGTCAGGGTGGGGGGTGGAGAGACAGAACCTGCGTAGTTGGCATCCCAAGCACCGACAGGGAAAACCATATGTGGCTGCGCATGCGCGCGCGTACACACACATACCCAGGCTTAGCAGGTCTGCCTCCGCCTCCCAAGTGCTGGGATTAAAGGCGTGAACCACCACACCCGGCTTATGCCTGGCTTTTTTTTTTTAACCTACTTTTCAGAGTGCACCAAGATTTATTATTATGTACACTGTGCTCTGTCTGCATGTACACCTGCAGGCCAGAAGAGGACATCAGATCACACTATAGATGGTTGTGAGCCACCATGTGGTTTGCTGGGAATTGAACTCAGGACCTTTAGAAGAGCAAGGCAGTGCCCTTAACCTCTGAGCCATCTCTCCAGGCCCCCTGATTTTGGGTCTGTACATTGAAATGCAGTATCTTTAGAGCCTAGCATAGAACATCAGATCTGGAGCTGGAGTTACAGGCAGTTGTGTGCAGCCTGATGTGGGTGCTGAAAACCCAACTCCGGTTTTGAAAGAGCGGCAAGCATTCTTCTTTAGTTTTTCGAGACAAGGTTTCTCTATAGCAGCCCTCGCTGTCCTGGACTCACTTGTAGACCAGGCTGGCCTTGAACTCAAGGCAATCTACCTGCCTCTGCCTCCCAAGTGCTGGAATTAAAGGCGTGTGTCACCACGGCCCGGCAGCAGCAAGCATTCTTAACTACCGTCTCTTTGGCCCCTTACAGCATTTTTGTTTGTTTGTTTTTGAAGCAAGGTATTTGTTTTGTCTTTTAAAGATTTTTATTTATATTATGCAGGTTCTGCCTGCAGGCAGAAGAGGGCACCAGATCTCATTATAAATGGTGTGAGCCACCATGTGGTTGCTGGGAATTGAACTCAGGACCTTTGGAAGAGCCATCAGTGCTCTTAACCTCTGAGCCATCTCTCCAGGCCCCTGTGTAGCCTTGAACTCCCCAACATCCACCTGCCTTTGTTTGCCTCAGGCGTGCGTGCCCACATTTCCCAGTGGTTGAGCTCAGGTTGTCTGAGTCAGCAGCAAGGGCCTTTACCCCACTTCACCCTCTCACTGGCCCACCAGCGTCAGACTCTGCCACAGGAGGCTTAGAGAGAGGAGCAGCACACTGCTACAGAAGGAAGTCACTGGCCTGCATCCAGGTGGCTGGCAGTAATATGAAACACCCCAAAGAATGGATGCTAACAAGGTGGTCTGAGAGGTGAATGGATGAAAAAAAAAAAAGGGTATAAATTACTTCTACTAACTTTGGGAAGGACAGTAGTTAGATTAACAACCTGAAAAGGAAGCAGGTTCCCCCTCTCCTCCCCACCCCCCATCGGGGCTGGGTAGAGGGAGCCTGGGAACATTCTAATAAGCTAAGGAGGGAACCAAAGGAAGGCTGAAGATGAAAGGAGAAAATCACATCAAAACAAAGAACAAAGAGAAGTCAAACGAGAACAAAATGGGGTGGCCTTCAAACAGGAAAAAAAAAAACAAAACCCAAAAAACAGTATTTCTTTCCTAGTTAAGAGGGGATGGGACAAACTAGTGGGGAAGCATCTTTGTGATGAGGTGAGGGGCAGTTTGGAGAAATCCCAGCATCCATTTTCTCCAGGAAGTAAAAATGAGGTCCAGATAGAAGGAGCAGCAACTGATGCTATCTGTCTTGCAGGCTCAACTAACTGCAGAGGCCTCGGTGGAAGGGCCTGTCTCATTTAGCATGTTGCCTTAGCTTAGTACCAAATAAATAGCGAAGGCTCAAAAACCCTTAATAAATGAGTAGATTACACTACCCTGAGCTTGGTTTCAGGCTGTTAAAACACATTTCTGGCCGGGCATGGTAGCACTCACCTTTAACCCCAGCACTGGAGAGACCGAGACAGGCAGATCTCTGAGAGTTGAGACCAGCCTGGTCTGCACAGAATTCCAGGCTACAGAGGGAGACTTTATCAAATGGTTCAGTCAGTGAAGTGCTTGCTACAATAGCAGGAGCTGAGTTGAAATTCTAAAAATCCACCTCTGGAGTAGTAGGATTAACCACCACCTGGCTTCAATTTGTTTGCTTTGGTTTTTGTCTGTTTGTTTGTTTGAAACAGGGTTTCTCTGTGTAGCCTTGGCTGTCCTGGATTTACTTTGTAGACCAGGCTGGCCTCGAACTCACAGTGATCCACCTGTCTCTGCCTCCCGAGTGCTGGGATCACAGGTATGCAATACCACACCCAGCTTTATTTGGTTTTTCGAGACAGGATTTCTCTGTGGAGCCCTGCCTGTCCTGAAACTACCTTTATACACGAGGCAGGCTTCAAACTCTGAGATCTGACCGACTGTCCCTCCAACGTCCTGGGAATAAAGGTATGCGCCATCACGTATTTATGTGCAAGCCTCAAAACAGGTGGAAGACAAATAGATACCCAAGGTGGTCCTCCGTGTGCACGGTGACACACACACACCTGCATTCACATGCAGAGTTGTTTCGGTTGTTTTTTTTTCTGTGTAGCCCTGGCTGTGCTGGACTTGCTTTGTAGACTAGGCTGGCTGGCCTTGCACCTGCCTCTGCCTCCCAGAGTGCTGGGATTAAAGGCCTGGGCCACCATGCAAAGCCCATTCGGTGAACTTTTGAGTACAAGCCTGTAATTAGAGTCCTTGGGAATCTGAGGCAGAAGGATTGTCTGAGTTCAAGGTCAACCTGGGATACACAGACCTTATACCAACAAAAAAAGAAAAAAGGGTGGGAGGCTGGGTTATCTGAAAATTCTTTGCAACTTTTCTGTAAATCTAAAATTATCTTTTCTCCCTAGAAGAGAAAGTATTCCAAAATAAATAGCTTACTTAAAAGGTGGGCAGAGGATTGGAGAGATGGCTCAGAGTGGTCAAGAACACTGACTGCTCTTCAGAGGTCTCACAGCCATCTATAATGTGATCTGATGCCCTCTTCTGGCCTGCAGCTGCACATGAAATAGAGCTGTAGTTCTGTCATGTGCTTTCCTAACATGCATGAGGCCGTAAGTAGAGGCTTGTAAACCTAGCACTAGGGAAGTGGAGGCAGAGAAACAGAAGTGCATGATCCTCATCTACATAAGGGGTCAGGGGGCCCATCCTCTGCTGGACTGTCAAACAAACAAAACCCAGGGTGCGGTGGATGGAGGAGCTGTGAGGGATGGCTCTGCTCGGCTGAGAGCATGCCATACTGGGTCTAGAGGACCCAGGTTTGATTCCTAGCACCCACATGGCAGCTCACAGTCGTGTGTAACTCCAGTTCCAGGCTACCTGACACCCTCTGATATCCATGAGCACTGTACACATGTGGGGCACAGACAGACAAAATACCCATACACATGAAGTCTTAGATCCCAGCACTTAGAGGAAAAGGCAGGTGGATCTCTGTGCCTTCTAGGTCAGCCAGGTCTCCTCCATAGTGAGTTCCAGGACAGTCAAGGATACATAGACCCACTCTGTCTCAAAATAACCAAAGAATTTTTTTTTTTTTTATAAAAGGGGTGATGGTGATGAAAATATGGCTCAGGGCTAAAAGCCTGTCACCAAACCTAACAACCTGAGTTATGCCTGTGCTCCCTCGGTGTCAGAATAGATGGACTCCTGCGAGTAGTCTCTGACCCCCACAAGCACTGTGGCCCCAACACAAATGTAGCCACGAGTCACACAAGTTGGGGCTGTCCCTACTCTTCCAGGTCATCTCAGCCATCTTTTCTAAGGGGCCAGGAATCAAACCCAGGCATCATGCACAACGCCAAAGTACCTGACCTTTGAACTCTAGAGCCCTCGCTCCCTCCCCATTTGCAACACCCTCCCCCCTTCGCCCCAGACAAGGTTTCTCTGTGTATCCGGGCTATCCTGGAATTCAGAGTTCCTCCTTCATTTGCCTCTCAAGTACTGGGATTAAAGGAGTGCACCACCAACACACCTGACTCCCACTTTTGTATTTTTGAGACAGATTCCCAACTAGCCTGGAACTCCCTATGTAGACCAATCTGGACTCTTGAATTCACATGAACTCGGCCTTCCCAGTGCTGGGATTATAGACATGAACTCATGATGACCTGTAAGTCCCTCAAACCTCTATGTAGCCAAAAGCACACAGATCCGTTGGTGAACCCTCACCTAAGGTTAAAGTGTGACGTTGATGCGCTAATTAAAATGTGTGCAAGTACAATAGAGTGCAGCTGCAGCAGCTGCTGGATTCAAAGTAGAAACTCACCACAAACACCCCATTCCCAACCCTCTCAATACACCAGAGACATGATTTATTAAAAAAAATTTTAATTGGTTTACAAAGGAGCTACAGACTACATTGAAACTAATCTTTGTACAAAAGGCAGAGAGACTGAGATAGGGTGTAGAGAAAGAGATACTGAGATCCCCAAACACCAGGGACAAAGTTAGGGGGAGAGAGAGAAGGAAGATACAAAAGGAGAAGGAAGACAAGAGATTAACATCACACGCACACAAGAGTGAGGGCAGAGAACAAAGTGAGTGACTGTTCAGAAGGATTTACCCACACAGCCCTGGTGGTAACTGGATTGGAACCCACAACAAACACAGCATGAGATTAAAAGGTTTAAAGGCAACAGTGGTATGGAGACTGGTTATTGCCAGTATTAAGAAAGATAAACTGGTTTTTAGGCACCAGATTGGAGTACTACCCCTCTGCTGTGGGATGACAGACTTGGGGGAGGGAAGCAGGCCCTAGGGCAGCTGCCTTTGGTTTCCTCAGATCAGTATCAACATATTCTCTTCAGACTTTGTGCCCTGTCTTTAGCTAAGTAAGGGCTGTTAGGATGCTACTGGGAGAAAAGCATCATCAGAAATATGAAGAACTGCCATTATCCACAATTTTCAAGAGCAGTACTGGAAAAGCTGGGTAGAGAGAATCAGTTCCCTAGTGGAGAAGGCACAGTGTGATTCCTGAAGGCAAGATATAGGAAAGCACACAACAAGCGGCTGTAGCGAGATCCTCTCTGTCTGTAGCCCCTGCCTAATTTGTCGTGCTACTCAGCCCATGAGGAGCTGGGGCTTAGAGGAGCTGAGGACGCGTGGTCCCTATACTTTCTTAGCCGAAACAACGAAGGTCAGGTCAGGCCATTTGGTGAAGAAGGGACAGATGGAAAAACAAAACAAAACGTCACAAACTTCACTCTCAAATGAGTGCTGTGAAGGAAGTATCTTGGGTTTAAGGAGTCAGAGCACAGCCGGGAGTGGTGGCACACGCCTTTAATCCCAGCACTGGGGAGGCAGAGGCAGGTGGATTGCTTTGAGTTTGAAGCCAGCCTGGTCTACAAAGCAAGTCTAGGACAGCCAAGGCTACACAGAGAGACCCTGTCTCAAAAAACAGAAAAAGAAAAACTTAAAAAAAAAAAAAAAAAGGAAGTCAGAGCAGAGAAGACTTAGGGAAGGGATGGAGCCAAGAAATGCCCTCCTCTCCCTTCTCAGCATTCAGCCAAGCCTGGAAGAGGGAGTAGGAGCCTGAGCTAAAGGGTGTTTAATGTCTTTCTGGGGGATGGTGTTTAAGGAAGGCAAAGAAAAGAAACAGGTCAACCTCAACAGGTCTGCTCATCCTCCTAGATGAGATCTGTACCCCCAAAGCAGAGCCAAGAGAGGCACCAGAGAAAACAGTCTCCTAAACCAAAGCCTGCCGTGTTTTATCAGCAGCCTTCAAAGCAATGTTTTCCGGGGTTGGAAACGTGCCATACCCTCCTTTCCCAGAGCAACTGCTGCTACCTTTATCCTTGTACGTTACTGGCTCTTCTAAATCTTGAGATTTCAAGCATTTCTCCTTCCAAACCCATGAGGCTACCCAACTTTGTCTAGGGGAAGCAAAGCCATGCAAAGGGGCCCTCAACTGAGGCTGGTACACTGTCCCCATTTCCTTGGTACCTGAGCTCTGATTCACTTTTGATCTGATCCCAAGGTCCAACAGACATCAGGGCACTTAGAATTGAACGAAAGCTTTAATCATGTAGCACCAGGGCTCCCTCAAAGTATAACAGAGGCCTGATTAGCACCCCCAAAAGAACCCCTCAAAAAGTATCCAAATTTATTGCGGCCTAACAAAGACCTGTAGCTTCCAGTATTCACATAATGTGAAGTATGAACAATACAAAATATACTCTGAAAGCCACACACCTGCAGTTCATAGTGCTTTCTCAGATTTGTTAAAAAAATACAATGCTTAGTTTTCTATATAGGATATACAAAAGCAAAAAAATATATATGTGTATAGTAGAAATAAATCAGCCATAGTAATTTACAGCTTTAGTCTCCAACCCTCCCCAAATTATAACACCTTGATCCCATACATCAGTCTATACTTTCTGTGATTAAAGGTTCTATTTTTTCTGAAACCAGGCTAAGAAATACCTATTATATTGCATTTTGAATAGCACCCCCAAAAAGAGTGCCTGCTGGGAGGTTCCTGGAGGAAGATGGTGGGTCAGTCCTTTCTAGGACAAAGGTGACACAGCCAAATAGCGTGTACATGAATATAAATGGACAAGGGGGTGACACCTCAGGGTTACTGCTTGTGCTGGGCATGGAGGCACATGTCTGTCACATCAGCACTTGAAAGGCAGAGGTGGGTAGATCTCTGAGTTCAGGGTCAGGCTGAACTAACTACATATAAATTCAGACCAACCATGGCTATATAGACAGACTTAGTTCAGAACAGAAAAACAAGACTACTATGTGGTCACCCAACATACTGCAAAGTGAGGTCATTTTTAAAAATTAAGTAAAAAAATGACAAAGGCATATTCCTGTAATCCCAATACTTGGGTGGCAAAAAAATTATCCAAAGCTCAAGGCCAGTCTGAGTGACATAGTGAATTCCAGGCTAGCCTAGGCTACAGAGTAAAACCTGTCTCAAAAAAACAAAAAATCACAAACCAAATAACAAAAAGATAATGAAAAGAATTTCAGAATCAGTATGCATGCCAATTATGTTAAATTCTGATGGCCAAAAGTTGGGGGGAGGTTAATTTTCAGTAGTGAGACCCTAACTTGAGGAATGTAGTCTCTTCACTGTGAAAAGGGCTGAGCGGCTCATAAACAGGGAGACAAAAGCAGAAATTGCTTCTATTTTAGAGTCAAATAAGACACTGGGGAAGGAAAGAAAAAAGCAGAGAGACTCTGTGTCAATCAGCTCATGGTGATGTGAATGAGGCAGCTTTTCACACACAGGACAGAGAACATTATCAAATGGCTTGTCTGAAGGCTTACAGCCCTTGGCATCACTAAGGCAGCTTCTACTTGATCCCTCATACTGGAGATTCTATCCCTGAAATATCTAGAAAGCACTGCACACTCCAGTGAGCTGGCCTCCCCCTTCCTCCGGAGATGCCAAGGTCCATGATCACATAGATACGAAGAGCAAGGGTTAGGTTCTGCTTTTCTTTAGGAGGAAGAGGCGTGACGGTGGCTGAGGATGGATAACTTTTACTTCAACATTAATAATCTGTAATTTGGAGAAAGTCCCTCGAGATATTTCCTGAGTCTTAATAACAGTATTATTAAGTCTGAACAGAAAGGACCAAATGGAATAGACCAATGTTACAAGCTATTGTATTTCAGGCTAACACCACCACAAACATACCAAGAACCTAGTTTAGATGGAATTTACATAAAATGTATAGTAATAGTATAATCTATTTGTAGCCAAGATAAAGAGTTAAGAACAAGGACTCCACTATAGATTTGGATGTTGATTTCATTTTCAAACACAAAAATAGTCTCTTCTTCAGAAAGTGCACTAGGATACCCAACCCATGCAGAGCTGTGAGAACCGGCCTCAGGAGCACGCCCAGGGGCCAGGACCAATTTCTAGATAATGGACCTGCATGGCATTTTGATCTGAATTCATTTCCAACAATTTCAAATATAAGTTCTCATCTGCATGTAGATAGGCACAGGACAGACACACGTCCACACACACAGTCATATACAAGCAGTTCAGTTTCTCTATCAGATCGGGGGAATTTTTTATTGCAGGTCTCTTTAAATATTGGCTAACAGAAAACCTATCCCCAACCTAATAGATTTCACACATACACAACCACTCCCACACTTCCTCACAGTGAAGAGCTCTCTGACAAGACACCAGAAGGTCAAGAGAGACAATGCTTTCATGGCCGGGCCTTGAGGACAATTCTGCTGTGCTTGTCTCAGCATCACATGTGCTGAGTCTCCCTGCCGATAATGTTTGGACCAGTCTCTTCTGGAATCAGCCATGGAGAAAGCAGGGTTTTTGCCCCAATCTCTCCTACAATCCACAGTGGTAAGACAAGATTTTGTTTTGTTCTGGGCTACCGTTCCCATGATTGTGTGCTTCCCTTTCCCTTAGGAACCACCCAAGTACATACAAGGAAGAGCTGAGGGAGACGCCTTTTAAAGAAGCACTCTGCCACGGGCACAAGCCTTGCGTTCTACAGAATGGGCAGTCGGATCAGAGTCACTGGCTGATGCTCCTTAGCACTAGGAGGAAGGAACTACAGACATGTTCAAAGGAGGAACTGAGAACTCAGAAGCCCAACCATTAAGGCTTAGAGCTATCTGGAAGACAACGATACTGAAATCCAAATAATTCCACTAACTTTTGAACCCGAGACTATGAGTTATTTCCTTTTCTGAGAACATCTTTTTCCTACTGTAAACGGCTGCCTACCATGTGACCATTTTTTGACAGCTTCCACAGATTACTTCCCTCCATGGGCCTTTTACACAATTCCACAGAAAGACTTCTGGTTTCTGATGTTCAGAGCAGCTAACAAGGGAGGTGGTTCCGACTCTGCAGCACAGAGAGGTGCCTGCGTCAGTAGTATTCTGAACACTCCCTCCACAGCCACTGCAAGCATCAGACTGCACTTCAAGGCTTTTCCACTCTGCTGCTATAATCAGTCTTTAAAATATTTATAGATGTGCCTAACCCAGGGGTCACTGTCAAAAACAACACAGGAAGTGATCATGTGAGGCAAGGGGGGACAAAAAGGACTGAGTCAGGAAAGCAGCGCAAGGAGCTAATCCCAAGTAAAATGACAGAACTAAAATAAGACACATTACATATGTATATATGAACTAAAAGCAGAGCGTATGAGTGCTTACTCTGGTGGGATGCCAGGACAACATTTATAGAAAAGCTTGATGTGTCATGATAAGGCTCAGCCATTGAGAAATAAGGCAATTAAAAAAAATGACCAAGGTATTTTGGTCACAGAATGGTCTTTTTCCTCTTCCCAGCCAGCCCCTGTGAAAGCATCTCTATATATTTATATATATATATATAATATAGAATCTGTTTTTGTTAAAAAGTATTTCAATGATCTATATATTTATCAAGGCATGATGGCTTTAGGAAGGGGGCGGGGAGATCCACCATGGGAGAGCGCAGAGGGAAAACGCAGGAAGGGGAGGCTGGGGCAAGAAGTGTAAGAAGAATCAGGGATGAAATAAATGCTTATCAAAGGGTGGCACCAACAGAACTTTCACTATTTTCCATTTTCAAGGAGTCACCAGTGACATATATGGGTGCCACAATCCCATCTCTTCTCTTGTATCCCCCCAATTCATCCCACCACCAAGCATAGCAATGCCTCATGGCTCTCTCTTCCACGTGTCTCTTGGACCCATGCTACCTTGCACCCCAGGCTTGGTGGGTGTTGGCCCGTATGTCTCTGGCCCTGGGTATCTAATCTCAGAAACCATTGCCACTGATATTAATGGACTGTAGCTCTGTCACCTGCATGACGTTGATGCCACTGTTGGCAAGACGGGCAATACCCTCTGGACAGATGGCCTCCATGGCTACCATGTTGGTGGTAATAAGGGCTGATGGAGTGGCGGTGCCACTGCCTTCTGAACCTGCCCCACTGTCCAGGGGCAGAGCGCCCACACTCAGGGCTACTCCTGGGCCTCCCTTTTTGTTCTGGTGAGTCTTGATGTGCTTTGACAGGTGGTCACTCCTCATGAAACGCTTAGGGCACTCAGGGCAGGCAAATTTCTTCTCTCCTAGATTTAAAAAAAACAAAAAACAAAAAAACTTAGCCAAAAGGCAGTCAGAACAAGGATGTGGTTGCTATGTGTCCTTCCAAATCCCACTTGAAAAGAGCTTCTCCTCAAACCTTTCAGACTGCTCTGGGACACCTCAGTTTCACTTGCACATTGTTCAGAAATTTCAGTTACTTCAGAGGCATTTCATGTTTTCTCTTTTTGTCTATTTTTCCTGCCTTGGGTCTTTTTTTTGAGGGGCGGTTTGTTTGTTTGGAGGGTGTGAGTTTCAAGACAGGGTTTCTCTGTGTAGCCTTGGCTGTCCAGGACTCCCCCTGTAGACCAGGCTGGTCTCTGCCTCCTCCTGGGGACCCACCTGCTCTTCCTCCCAGAGTGCTGGGATTGCAGGCGTGCACCATCATGCCTGGCTTTTCCATTGGGTCTTACTCACCTGTGTGTGTGCGTTTATGTCTCTGAAGCTCATCCGATCGTGTGAAGCGCTTCCCACAGTATGTCCAGTTACACATGAATGGCCTCTCTCCAGTATGCCAGCGCAAGTGTGCCCGGAGATGCGAGGTCTTGCCATATACTTTGCCACATCCTTGAATATGACAAATGTGCTGTTTCTTTTTGCCAGGATCTCCAGAACCTCTAAGAATGAGAACATAATGACTTATCACTCTGGAGACAGGACCCAAGAAGTTTCAGTAGCAATTACCTAACCCATTCTTTTGTTTTTTGAACTCAGAGATCTACCTGCCTCTGATTGCATAGTGCTGGGTTTAAAGGTATGTGCCACCATACCTGTCACTAAGATTTATTTATTTGTTTGTTTGTTTGTTTGCTTGCCAGGTGAGGTGGTGCACATCTTTTTTTGTTGTTGTTTTTTGTTTTTCGAGACAGGGGTTCTCTGTGTAGCCTTGGCTGTCCTGGACCCGCTTTGTAGATGAGGCTGGCCTCGAACTCACAGAGATCCACCTGCCTCTGCCTCACGAGTGCTGGGATTATAGGCGTGCGCCACCACGCCCGGCTAATGGTGCACATCTTTAATCCCAGCAGAGGACAGTGGCTCTCCATGAGTTCCAGGACAGCCATACACAGAGAAGCCCTGTTTGGAAAAACATTTTTTTTTTAAAAGTATATGAGTCCTTTGCCTACACATGTTTATGTGCACAACAGCATTCCTGTAGTGCCCATGGAATTCAGGAGGATGACAGGTCCCATGGAACTGAACTTAAATATGGTTATGAGGTACCACAGGGGTGTTGGGAATTGAAACCAGTCCTCTGGAGGAGCAGCCAGTATTCTTGGGCACTAAGCCACAGTTCCAGCTCCTGTTGTTTTTCTTTGGTTTTGTTTTGTTTTGTTTTTGAGACAGAGTTTCTGTCCTAGAAATCAGAGATATACCAGCCTGTCTCCTGAGTATTAAGGTTAAAAGTGTGCACCACAACACCCAGCTTGTATTTCTTTTTTCTTTCTTAAATATTTATTTTTTTATTTTGTGTACAGTATTCTGTCTGTATGTGTGTCTGCATGACAGAAGCGGGCACCAGACCTCATTATAGATGGTTGTGAGCCACTATGTGGTTGCTGGGAATTGAACTCAGGACCTTTGGAAAAGTAGACAGTGCTCTTAACTCCTGAGCCATCTCTCCAGCCCCGCCAGCTTGTATTTCTTAAACATTTTTGTTTTGTTTTGTTTTGTTTTTCAGATAGGCTTTCTCTATGTAACTTTGGCTGGCCTGGACTCACTTTGTAGACCAGGCTGGCTTTGAACTCAGAGTCTGCCCACCTCTGACTCCCTGAGTGCTGGGATTACAGGCATGCACCACTGGAAAGGCAGCTCAGAGGTTAAGAGCACTGACTACTCTTCTAGAGGTCCTGAGTTCAATTCCCAGCAACCACATGATGGCCTTTAATCCCAGCACTCAGGAGGCAGAGGCAGGTGGATCGCTGTCAGTTCGAGGCCAGCCTGGTCTACAAAGTGAATCCAGGACAGCCAAGGCTACACAGACAAACACTGTCTGAAACAAAACAAAACCAAAAATAAATAAATAAAAAAGACCTTGCTCCTCTTCCATAGTTCCTAGTTCAGTTCCTAGCACCCACATCAGGTTGGTTCATAACTACCTGTGGCTCCAGCTACAGGGATCTGGTGCCTCCGGCCTCTTCAGGCCCCTGTACTCACAGACACACATGACAAACATGAGCTAATAGGCCAGAGAGGACTTTAGAGTTTCTGAATCTGGGGCCAGGCTTGGTGGCTCACACCTTTAATCCCAGCACTGGGAGGCACTGGGAGTTTGAGGCCAGCACAGCCAAGGCTACACAGAGAAATCCTGTCTCAAAAAAACTATTAAAAAAAAAAGAGCCGGGCGTTGTGGCGCATGCCTTTAATCCCAGCACTTGGGAGGCAGAGGCTGGCGGATCGCTGTGAGTTCGAGGCCAGCCTGGTCTACAAAGTGAGTCCAGGACAGCCAAGGCTAACCACAGAGAGACCCTGTCTCGAAAAACCAAAAGAATTTCTGGCTGGGCAGTGGTGGCACATGCCTTTAATCCCAGCACTCGGGAGTCAGAGGCAGGTGGATAGCTGTGAGTTTGAGGCTAGCCAGGACAGCCAAGGCTACACAGAGAAACCCTGTCTGGAAAAACCAAAAAAATAAAATAAAAATAAAAACCTTCCCCTCAATCACACCTTGGAGTGGTCATGTCCTCAACTTTATATATCTAGTGCCAAAACCCTCACTTTATACACTTCCTATATTTGATCAAGTAGACACATGTATGTGCTATATTTCATCAGGAAAAGACTGTCACACAACATGGGATTACAGGC
The DNA here is from genome assembly GCA_907169655.1 of Acomys percivali. Lineage (NCBI taxonomy): Eukaryota > Metazoa > Chordata > Mammalia > Rodentia > Muridae > Acomys > Acomys percivali. The sequence goes on along the minus strand of OU015748.1, from coordinate 125,130,335 downwards.
ATGTGTGACCATAACTGCTTTATGCAGTGCTGAGATTCAAACTCAGGACTTCATAAATGCTACGTAAACCTTTTACCAACTGAGCTACACAGCCAGACCCTCCTCTGTCTTTAGTAAAAATAAACACTTTCCTCATATTTGTACGTCAACATTTTCATTTGTTTTAACTTATTTATATATTTTTTAAAAGATGGTGGTGGCACATGCCCTCAGGAGGCAGAGGCAGGTGGATCTCAAGTTTGAGGCCAGCCTGGTCTACAGAGCTAGTTCTAGGACAGACAAGGCTACATGGAGAAGCCCTGTCAAATTCCATGTTCAAGAAGACGAACGCACCTTCCTTCGCTGTCTTTACAATAGGGGCATGTGCATGCTTCCCGACGAGTCCTCCGCCCAGCTTGGGGCTGGGGGTCAGGGCTGTTTTCTCCTTCTCCACCAGCTGTCTCATCATGGATCCCATCACCACCAGATCCATGAAGGCCAAGCTGAGCTCCATGATCACCTGAAAGACAAGGAGGAGAAGAAATGTGGCAGTGGGTAGACAAACACCTATGAGGAACCTGACACAGCTGCACGCCTTTAGTCCCAGCACGCAGGGGGCAGAGGCAGGAGGACCTAACAGAGGGCGTTCTAGGACAGCCAGGGTTACACCGAGATACCCTATCGTAAAAAACTCCCAAAAAACTAGGCCAGGAGTGGTGGCACACGCCTTTAATCCCAGCACTCAGGAGGCAGAGGCAGGTGGATCACTGTGAGTTCGAGGCCAGCCTGGTCTACAAAGTGAGTCCAGGACAGCCAAGGCTACACAGAGAAACCCTGTCTCAAAAGACTAAAAAAAAAAAAAAGAACTACAGGTTTAAGCCCACAGTACTCCCAGGCTGACAGCCTTGGCTAGCAGGCAGGACTCACCGTCAGGACAGAGGCCAACAGGACACCAACATCGTACTGCACTTCTTCTCCACCCCCTTTAATAATCATTTTAGAAACGAACAGTTTAATCTTAAAACATGGTACGAGTTAAGCAATGAGATAAATTAAAGATTGGTCTTCCTGTGATGAAAGAAACTAGGAAAACAGAGGCACAGCTTAATGACAGTCTTGGCTAAACCCAGCTGCTGCCTCTAGCATCAATTTCTGCAGCAACTATGGATGTTAGAGATCTTTTCAGTTTCTTCAAAGAAAAGAAGTGTGGCTAAACCACAACCTTCCAAGGAGATCACTAAGAGTCCAAACTTGGGAATTACTAAAACATGATGAAATTAAGACGTCAGTAACTGTAAAATAAACACCATTCTAGAACTGAGCTCAGGGCCTCTACACAAGCATTCTCCCAGTAAAAAAGCTAAGTTTCCATGTATTTCCAAAAACTCCAATGAGGCTTCTGGTTTCCTAGCTGTCATCTTTTTTTTTTTTAAAGGGGTGCTGGGTTTGAGTCAGGGTAGCTCTGTGTAGCCTTTGCTGTTCTGGACTTGTTTTGTAGACCAGGCTAGACCCAAACTCACCTGCCTCTGCCTCCCAAGTGCAGGGATTAACCATACCCAGCCCTATCTGTCATCCTGCTGTGATAATTGCCTTGACCAAAAAACCAACTTGGTACCAGCTCGTCTTAGAACTCTTAGGTCATATTTCATCATGAGGGATGTCAGAGCAGGAAGAACGAGGAACAAGGCAGGAACCAAGAAGCAGGATTCACTTAATCTCCAATGCATGGCCATTGTTTTCTTAAAGCATCTAGGACCACCCACCCAGGAGAGGCCCAGGCCCCAGGTGCTGGTCCTCCCATATTAAGCCATTAACCAAGAAAATGGCCTTCAGACTTTTAAAAAAAGATTTATTTCTTATTATGTATACAGTGCTCTGCCTGTGTGTATACCTGCATGCCAGAAGAGGGCACCAGATCTCATTATACATGTGAGCCACCATGTAGTTGCTGGGAATAGAATTCAGGACCTTAGGAAGAAATGACAGTACTCTTAACCTCTGAGCCATCTCTCCAACCACCCCCCCTTTTATTTTGTTTTTCGAGACAGGGTTTTTCTATGTTATCTTGACCGTCCTGGACTTGCTTTGTAGACCAGGCTGGCCTCGAACTCACAGCAATCCCCCTGCCTCTGCCTCCTGAGTGCTGGTGCACGCCTGGCTTACAGACTTATAGGCAATCTGATGAAGGTATTTTTCTTTAGATTCATCTGTCATGAGTGCCTTCCTTTGCATGTATGTCTGAGCATCACATGCATATGGGGTGCCTAAGAGATCCAGAAAACAGTATGAACAACTCAGTGAGAACCCATCCCCAACACCCTAGGATGTAAAGAGGGCTGAAAGTATATGTCAGAGGATGCACAGAGCTTTGGAAAAGGCAAAGAAGAAAACAACATTTGGGCATCCTAGAGAGAAAGAAGCTAGGCATGGGGACTAAACAGATGGCTTAGCGGATAAGTGTAACAACTATACACAACTATCTGTAACTCTATTTCCAGGAGGTTCTCTGTGAGTTCAAGGCCAGCCTAGTACACGGAGTGAGTTCTGCGCCAGCCAGGGCTACACAGAGAAACCTTGTCTCAAAAATAAACAAACAAGCTGGGCGTGGTGGCGCACGCCTGTAATCCCAGCACTCGGGAGGCAGAGGCAGGCGGATCACTGTGAGTTCGAGGCCAGCCTGATCTACAAAGCGAGTCTAGGACAGCCAAAGCTACACAGAGAAACCTTGTCTCAAAAAAACAAACAAACAAACAAACAAAAAACCCTAAACAAAACAAAAACCAAAAAACACTCCCCACAAAAGCTCATAATGAGTTGACAGATGATTAGCAGTGATTCTTGGGGGGCTGGAGAGATGGCTCAGAGGTTAAAAGCGCTGCCTGTGCTTCCTAAGGTCCTGAGTTAAATTTCCAGCAACTACATAGTGGCTCACATCCATCTATGAGATCTGGTGCCTTCTTCTGGCCCGCAGGTGTACATGCAGGCAGAATACTGTAAACATAATAAATAAATCTTAAAAAAAAAAAAAAAAAAAAAAAAAGAAAGAAGTGACTTTCAACCTGGGGGTTGAAGAATCCTTTTGTAGGGGTCTAGAACCATCAGATAACACAGATATTTACATTATGATTCATAACAATACAAAATGACAGTTATGAAGCAGAAATGAAAATAATTTTCTTTCAAGACAAAATTTCTCTGTGTAGCCTTGGCTGTCCTTAGACTCCCTTTGTAGACCAGGCTGGCCTTGAGCTCACAGTGATCTGCCTGCCTCTGCCTCCCAAGTGCTGGGATTAAAGCACCTGGCTGTGAAAATAATTTTATTGCTGGGGCACCACAACATGAGGAACTGCAATAAAGGACCACAGTGTTAGGAAGGCTGAGAGGACTGCTGGGTCAGATTCCCAGCACCCGCGTCAGCTGCTCACAACCACCTGACTCCGGCTGCGGGATGTCTGATACCCACCCTCTTCTGCCTCCTAGGGCACCAGGCACCCACGTGGTACACAAACATACACTTAAGGGAAAAAACCATAAACATAAAATAAATTAATAAAAAACATTTTGGGAGCTGGGCTTGGTGGCGCATGCCTTTAATCCCAGCACTCGGAGGCAGAGGCAGTGGATCACTATGAGTTCGAGGCCAGCCTGGTCTACAAAGCGAGTCCAGGGCAGCCAAGGGTACACAGAGAAACCCTGTCTCTAAAAATCAAAAAAAAAGAGGGGGGTGTAGGGGGAGGTTTTCGAGACACTTTTTTTCTGTGTAGTCTTGGCTGTCTTAAACTCACTTTGTAGAGCAGACTGGCCTCAAACTCACAGAAACCCACCTGCCTCTACCTTGCCACTGTGCCCAGCTTATTTTGGGGGGGAGGAGTTGGTAGTTTTTTGTTTTTTGTTTTTTTTATGTATAGGACTGCTTTATCTGCATGTATACCCGCATGACAGAAGAGGGCATCAGATGCCCATATAGATGGTGTGAACCACCATGTGGTTGCTGGGAATTGAACTCAGGACCTTTGGAAGAGCAGACAGTGCTCTTGACAGCTGAGCCATCTCTCAGGCCCCCGTAGTTTTCTTTAGAGCTAAGCGATCAGGAAACAGTGCTAACTTTCACCAGCAGATGGCACTGTGACTAAATGAGGTGGAGGTTTAACCAACCAGCCTTCTGCACAGGGTTAAGACAAAAAGAAAATAGAAGGGCAACTGCACAGACTTTAGAAACATGAAAGGTATTTTGGAAGTCTCTCTCTCCATCAAATCTAAATAAGGCTGAGTTTAGTCATTTGTCATGAACATATGGGTACAGATTAGAAAGGTTAGGCAAACCAGGCAGTGGTAGTGCACGCTCTTAATCCCAACACTGAGGCGGCAGAGGCATGCTGATCTGAGTTGCAGGCCAGACTGGTCTTATAAAGTGAACTTCCAGGAAATCCAGGGCTACAAAGATGAAACCATGTGTTTTTGAAAAACACAACAGAAAAGAAAGGTAGGTCATGATGCTACATGCCTGTAACTGTGGCATTCGCAAAGTGCAGCAGAGGAATACAGTCAGTCTCAAATCCCTGCTACATGATAAATTCAGTGACAGCCTGAGCCTCAGATAGTGTCATAACAAACAAAACAGAACAATAACCTGCCTCAACTTCCCAACTGCTGGGATTATGGGCACCAGCCACCATTCTTGGCTATTGTGTACTTTCAATGACAATTTAGCCAGGCATGGTGGCCCACGCCTGTAATCCAAAAACTCTGGGAGGCAGAGGCAGGAGGATCGCTGTGAGTTCCAGGCCAGCCTGGTCTATAAATCAGTCCAGGACAGCCAGGGCTACACAGAGATACCCTGTCTCCAAACAAACAAACAAACAAACAAACTGAAACAAAGCAAAAGGAGACCTGAAGACAAGACCCAGAACCCTAAGTGTCAGGGTTGCGTGGCCACACCTGCCAGGCTGTAAGCTCCCTTACCTCTTAAGAAGCTAACCTTTGGGGGCTGCAGAGATGGCTCAGCAGTTAAGAGCACTGGCTGCTCTTCCAGAGGTTCTGAGTTCAATTCCCAGCAACCACACGGTGGCGCACGCCATCTATGTGACCTGGTTCCCTCTCCTGGTGAGCAGATGTACACACAGACAGAGCACTGCATACATAATAGTAAGTAAACAAGTCTGTTTTTGTTTTGTTTTGTTTTTTTGAGACAGGGTTTCTCTGTGTAGCCTTAGCAGTCCTGGACTCACTCTGTAGATCACGCTGGCCTCAAACTCACCTGCCTTTGCCTCTGAGTGCTGGATTAAAGGTGTGCGCCACCCCCCAACCCCCAGCATAAATAAATCTTTAAAAGATCAGAATCCACTTGGAGGCTCACCATCCCCTTGAAATTCAAGCACACATGTGTTACACAGATGCACATGCAGGCAAAACACTCATGCACATAAAATAATAAAAATAGATCTTTGTTGTGATCTAGGTATTTATTGATTAAAAAATAAATAAAAAACACCACTTCAAAGTAATTCAGCTATTGTTTCTTTTGCACATAGGTGAAAAGGTAGACACACAAAAAAGTTAGATATATAAACCCAAACTTGTATCACAAGTAATGCCACCCAGTTTCCTTAAACAACTCAAAGCCTAAAAATATTGAAGCACATGTAAAAATTCAAGCTATAAAGCCAGGCGTGGTGGCGCAAACCTGTAATCCCAGCACTCGGGAGGCAGAGGCAGGTGGATCTCTGAGTTTGAGGCCAGCCTGGTCTACAATGTGATCCAGGACAGCCAAGGCTACACAGAGAGACCCTGTCTCGGGAAAAAAAAAAAAAATCAAGCTATAGTGTGCACTACCAACACTTGGAAAGCAGAAGCAGCTGGGTCTCTGTAAGTTCAAGGCCAGCCTGGTCTACAGAGTGAGTTCCAGGACAGCTGCAGCTACAATAGAGAAACCCTGTCTCAAAACAAACAAATTCAAATTATAATCCAGATTTGCAACCAATCTCCAAGAGTCACTTACAAGTTTTCTACAGATGGGGCAGGAGAGATGACTGTGGTTAAAGCACTGGCTGTTCTTCCCGAGGTCCTGGGTTCAATTCCCAGCACTCTCGTGGCGGTTCACAACCATCTGTAATTCTAGTTTCAGGGGATCTGACACTCTCACACAGACAAAAAACATCAATGCACATAAAATAAAATTAAGAGCTGGATGTGGTGGCACACGCCTTTAATCCCAGCACTCGGGAGGTAGAGGCAGCCAGATCTCTGTGAGTTTGAGGGCCAAGTGAGTCTTGGACAACCAAAGCTACACAGAGAGACCCTGTGTTGAAAAATTGGGTTGGGGGGGGGGGAGGACGACAACAAAAAAACCCTGTCTGTACCCTTAAGGTACTTGGTCTTTAAAAATAACAATTAAGGGTCGGGCGTGGTGGCGCACGCCTATAATCCCAGCACTCGGGAGGCAGAG
>OU015748.1:125084964-125123811 GCA_907169655.1 Acomys percivali | reverse complement strand
AAAAAAAAAAAAAAAAAAAAAAAAAAAAAAAAAAAAAACCCAATTAATTAATTAACCACACGTATCTTCAAAAGCATATTAATCAAGGAAACAATCTTTACTTACAAAATGACCTTTCCAGGCCAATAAAATGGCTCCTCAGTAAAGATGCTTGTGAGCAGCGCAACCACCTGAGCACAACACTTGGGGCTTACTTAAAGCTGGAAGAAAAGTCCACACAGCTGTCCTAAACTCCACAATCACGGGCACGCACTTTTTAAAAAAATGTTTCTAGACCATCACCAAGAAGGAAGCCCTGACCTTTGACCCAAAGCACGACTGAGCCATGGCCGACGCCTCCCAGCTGTGCTCTAGAGCTTCAGTTACAGGCCTTCTAGACACTGCAAGGATCCAGATCGCCAGCTGGGACAATGCCGCCATCTCCTCTCCTCTAATTGCCAAAACTCAACAGAACTCAAGAACAGACACAACCACCATGCTGGGGTACCTTACCCAGCAAGGGTCCCATTTCCAGGCTGCTGAGTTCAGCTTTTATAAACTTCACCCCCATAAATGTGTAACCAGCAGTGTGAGGTGGCACACTCAGGAGGCAAGGAAGGCAGATCGCTGTGAGTTCAAGGCCAGCCTGGTCTACAGAGCAAGTTCCAGGACAGCCAGGGCTACACGGAAAAACCCTGTCTCGAAAATCCACACACACACAGCTGTAGTCCTAACTGGCCAGGAGGTAAGCAAAGTTGAAGCAGGTGCATCACTTGAGCAGAATATTTGAAGCTGCCCTGAGTAATTAACATTGACACTGAAACTTCTCTTAGGAAAAAAAGAATTAGCCGGGCGTGGTGGCGCACGCCTTTAATCCCAGCACTCGGGAGGCAGAGGCAGGTGGATCACTGTGAGTTCGAGGCCAGCCTGGTCTACAAAGAGTCCAGGACAGGCAATGCTACACAGAGAAACTCTATCTCGAAAAACCAAAACAAAAAAACAAAAAAAACCATACAATCTTTGTTTTTGTTTTGAGATAGGATCTCTCTACTTCTCCTGAAACTGTAGATCAGGCTGTCCTTGAGCTCAGAGATCCACTCTATTTTTTTGAGACAGGGTCTCTCTGTGTAGCCCTGGTTGTCCTGGACTCTCTTTGTAGACTAGGCTGGCCTCGAACTCAAGAGACCCACCTGCCTCTGCCTCCCAAGTGCTGGGATTAAAGGTGTGTGTCACCATCGCTTGGCTCAGTTTTACATTCTTTTTTTTTTCTTTTTAATATTTTTTATTTAATTTATGTGCGTTGGTGTGAGGGTGTCAGATCTTGGAGTTACAGACAGTTGTGAGCTGCCATGTGGGTGCTGGGAATTGAACCCAGGTCCTTTGGAAGAGCAGGCAGTGCTCTTAACCACTTAACCATCTCTCCAGCACCCAGTTTACCCAGTTTTACATTGTTTTTTTTTTTTTATTTTAAAGATTTATTTTTGATACAGTATTCTGCCTGTATATGCCCACACACCAGAAGAGGGCACGAGATCTCATTATAGATGATTATGAGTCACCATGTGGTTGCTGGGAATTGAACTCAGGACCTTTGAAACAACAGTGCTCTTAACCACTTAACCATCTCTCCAGCACCCAGTTTTACATTCTTATAGGGGTGTTTTTAAAAAATAAATTGCACCGGGCGTGGTGGCGCACGCCTATAATCCCAGCACTCGGGAGGCAGAGGCAGGTGGATCGCTGTGTGTTCGAGGCCAGCCTGGTCTACAAAGCGAGTCCAGGACAGCCAAGGCTACATAGGGAGACCCTGTCTCAAAAACAAAAAAACAAAAAAAAAAATTTACTACCTGATCCCATGCAGAAAGTGTGCCAGCCTTTATTTTGTGGTACCAAAATCACTGGGAAGGTGAGATCACACTTCCCAGAAGTGCTCATTTCTCATCAGATCAACTGAAAAGAAGTTTCCACTGATTCAGCTCAAAAATGTCTTGATTTTTTTATTTTTATTTATTTTTGTTTTTTTTTTTTTTTGAGACAGGGTTTCTCTGTGTAGCCTTGACTGTCCTGGACTCACTTTGTAGACCAGGCTGGCCTCGAACTCACAGCAATCAGCCTGCCTCTGCCTCCCGAGTGCTGGGATTAAAGGCGTGCGCCACCACGCCCTGCTCCCAAATGTCTTGAAAAAAGCATTTTACACCTACTTGCGTGTGTGATTGAGGGAACATCTCAGAAAACTCTATTTCCCCCTTTAGACTCAACAGGGAAGTATCAGGGCGAGTTTGTGATAAATGCTACAGAACGGCTGTCTTACCTGGGGTGTTGGCTATAGCCAGAGGCAGGCCTGGGAGCTGGTGCACCTGGATCCCTGAAGTTCCCAACGCACTGAGGTTGATGGTCTGCAGGCCCGGCATGGAGGAGAGCTGAGCGGCGTTCACCGTGACCGTGCCAGCAGGGATGGAGGCAGCTGAGGCAATGGGTGTAAGGGTGGTATTGCTGCTGCTAGTCTGCCCCAAGGAAACGCCCTGCATAGGGGCCAAGGTGATTGTCTGAGCCTGTGGGTTCTGAACTTGAAGATTCTGCAGCTGCAGGGTCTGCCAACTGACCTGTCCATTGGGCCCCACTGTTGGTGTCCGGATGATGATGGGACCAGAGTTTTGAACAGCCTGCAGCTGGAGGTTCTGCAGGGTTTCCTGGGAAATAGCTTGAGTTGTGAAGGTCTGCCCTGACAATGGTGATTGGAGAGCCTGGAGGGCCTGTCCCCCCTGAACTAGCTGAGGCTGAATAAGAATCTGCTGCTGCTGCTGTGTCTGCTGACTTTGCTCTCCCTCTTTCTGCTGACTTCCTGGCAGTGAGCCTCCCGAGGTCTGGTTCTGCTGGAGGCTCAGAGACTCAGAGCCCTGCAGCCCACCAGCCCTCTGGGGTGCCTGGCCTTGAGAGCTGGTCCCTGATGGCCCGCTGGTGGTGAAGTTCATGATCCCCATGTTGCTGGTGGTGGTAGTTGTTGAGTAGCTACTGGCGTTGGTGAAGAAGGAGCTGGAACTAGCTTGTGAGGACACCACACTGGCAGAACTGATGGCAGTCCCTGAGGTGACAGGCTGTGAGCCGCTCTCCTGGGATCCAGAGCTGCTGATGGTGGCTGCCTGAGAGCTAGGAGTCAAGGCAGCTGCAGACACGCTGTTGACGGGCAGCAAGGTGATGTTCCCATTCAGGGCCACTGGGACGTTGGTCACGTACTGCGTCTGTCCTGAGAGCACGTTGTTAGCAAGGCCCTGGAGGGGCACAGCCTGCTGGAGCAGGTTTGGCATAGCAGCGATGATGTTGCCCCCACTTCCTCTGTTTGTGATGATCTGCTGGTTTGCGCCCGGTATGATCTGTATCTGACCAGAGCCATCCTGTTGCACTTGGGCCCCAGTGGCAGCAAACTGAAGCTGCTGCCCGTCAACAGTCTGGAACTGTGGGATTACTTGATACTGAATATTAGGCATCACTCCAGGCAGGCCTGTCAGAACTTGCTGGTTCTGTAGGTTGGGTGTAGCAGCCACAACATACTGCCCACCAGAGACTGTGCGATTCTTGGAAGACTCGCTGCCATTGCTGCCGTTGGTACTGTTGCCACTCTGTTCCTTTGAGGTAGGGGTAGCCCCAGAGGAGGAAGAGATGATCTGCCAGCCATTGGCACCCTGTGAAAGTTGTGTGGCTGTGAGGTCAAGTTCACCTGTGCCCCCCGACTGACTTGGACCCTGGGAGTTGTTGCTGTTCTCATTGGGTGACTCAATTCTGCTGCAGGTTGCTGCCAGCAGAGCCAAAGGAGACGGCTGGGATTCCTGGCCAGAAGAGAGGAGAGCAGTTAGTGGCACCGGACAGCCAGCCTAGGGGCAGTATCCAACAAACAAACAGCAACGGTGCAGGCATGTAAAGAGCAAAAACCACAAACAAAATGCTCGCTTGGGTGTGTTGTTCCAACTTTCATTTTAGGGGACCCTCTAGATCACCTATCTGTGTGTACTTCCGCACTATATTTTTTTCCCCAAGTTTTTCATTAGGGAAGTTTTAAGAATATCTAGACCCTCTAACACCTTCCCCATCCGTCATCACTCACCTGCCCTCCTCCGCCACCACCGCCGCTGCTGCTGCTGCCTGTGCTGCTGCTTCGAGCCTGGGAAAAGGCGGCACCACCACCATTACCGTTACCCCCACTATTGCCACCAACACCTTTTTCAATCTTCACCACGGCTGCCACTTCATCCATGGAGTGATCTTGGTCTAAAAATGATTACAAAACAATTTATGTGGATGGGGAAAAACATCCTGAGCTTTAAAATTAAGGGGCTGACAAGCAACAATGACTAAAAATATGGTTTAAAAAGAAGTATTAGCTTAAAGAAAATAGCGCCTAATCCGGGTGGTGGTGGCGCACGCCTTTAATCCAGCACTTGGGAGAAGTTGGGAGGCAGAGGCAGGCGGATCCCTGTGAGTTTGAGGCCAGCCTGGTCTACAGCCAAGGCTACACAGAGAAACCCTGACTCAAAAAGAAAAAAAGAGAGAGACAGAGAGAGAGAGAGAGAGAGAGAGAGAGTTCAAAGTAATTCTCAGCTACACAGTAAACTGGGATGCCAGAGCTCTAGGCATGCAGGACAGGCTAATGTTGTCCATACACAAAACTGACACCAGGAATCACTCACAAAGTGCTCTGGAAGCCAGGTGTGGTGACTCACACCTGTGATATCAGGACTTGGAAGGGTGATGCAGGTGGTTAACCAGTTCTAGGAGGCCAGGCCTACAGAGTGAGACCAGCACTCAAACAAGACAGCGTTTTTGGAAAAGGGAATTTGAGGCCAATGTCTCAGGAATGCTAAAAAAGTTGCGCCTAGGAGGAAGATAGCAAAGAAAAGTTTGAGGCCAGCCTGCTCTGGGTAGTAAGTTCCAAGCCAAGGAGTACCACACAGACCCCGTGTCTCAACAAAAAGAAAAGAGCATCCTGGGAGAAAAAGGAGACTAAACATGTGGGTGGATGGAAAGTGTGCTAAAATTAGGAATAAAAGAGATGGAGGAAAAGCAAACGTAAAACAAACAAACAAACACAACAGAAAAACGATAAAACGGGAAGGAAAAAAGAGAAACTGTAGATGGTTAAGGGCAGATGGGGAAACGTCTGAGAACACAGGTAAAGGGCCTAAGTGGTCCAGGGCTTAGAACCCAGGTTTGGGGCCGAGGGGCGGGCCCTAGGAGGAAGGGGCGGTTTCGGGGTGAGGGGCGTGGAAAGGGCGGGTCGGATGGGGGGGGAAGGGAGATTTACGGGGGTGCGGGGGAGGGCGTGGGGCAGCCGGCCACCGGAGGGCGGACCGGGGAGGCGGTTGGCCCAGGCGGGGCCTGCACTGGTCGGGCCGCCCCCGCGGCGCCAGCCCCCGACGGGAGGAGCCTCAGGCGGCCGGCCGAGTAGTGGGGGGTAAGGCCCGTCCCCCGTGGCCGGGGCGGGCAGGGGGCGGGCGAGGCCACGCTGCCCCCTCCCCCGGGGCGGGTGGCCCATCCCCCTCCTCCTCCGAGGCCCCGCCACTGCCCCTTCTCCCTCCCTTCCCTCCGCCCCGGGCGGGACCAAGGCCGCCGCCGCCGCCTCCCGCCCGCCCCCCCTCACAGCGGGGACCGCCCGGTCGGCCCTCGCGCGCGCCCCCTCACTCCCCTCCCACCCCCAGGCGCGGAGTGGACTCCTCCTTACCGCTCATGGTGGCAGCTGAGGGGCGAGCTCAAGGGGGTCCTGTCCGGGGGGGTGGGGGGGGCCGGGGAAAACGCGGACGCTGACGAGGCAAGCGAACCCGGACCGGACAGGGAGGGGGGGGTAAGGAGGAGGGAGCAGCGCGCCACAAGCCCGGCCTCGTCCCCGCCCCTTATCTGCTGCCCCGCCCAATGAGGGAGGGAGGAAGGCGGGACTTGCGGGAGAAAGACGGGCAGCCTACCCAATGGCGAGGCTCGGCCCCTCTCTTAGGCGTGTAAGAGCAAGCTGCGTGCCGGGTGTCCGCCCAGAGAGACCGCCCTTTCGGTTGTAACGTCCAATCAGACGTCCAGGAAGTGGTGGTGGGCGGGACCTGGAGACGATCGACTTGGAGAGTGACCAATCAGACGCCAGGCGGGCTCCGGGAGCGGTGGGGGATAGGACGAGCTTCCGTAGGAATGACAGGACGACGACCAACCAGAATCCTGGGCATGCCTGGGCAATGTCCGTTTGGGAGGAGAGTAAGAAATAGGCCGGAATGGGATAGGATCAAGCTGTGCAAACCAATCAGAATTCAGGCGGGCAGTTGAGAAAGTTGTGATTGGGCCACAGCCGAAAGGAGCCGGAACAAGACGCTGACTGACGTGAGCTGACAGCCAATGAAACGCCGAGGAGAAGCCGAGGGCTGGAACTTGGAATGGGGCGAGCAGAGCCGGCTTCCCCCTCAGACGCTCAGGCCAATGAGGCGGCGGAGGGAGCCTGGCACCGCCTCCGGCTTGGCCAATGGCGGCTCCCGGGGGCCGCCCACCGCGAGGAGGGAACGGGGCCGTGCCAAGGCCAGCCGGTCGCCATGTTGGCCCTCCCTGGCCGCCCTCTGTGCGCCGTGAGGCGGTTCGCCTGGCGTGAGCCCCGCAGCTCCACAAGTGTCCGGGGCCGCGGCGCGGCAGGGCAGGGCAGGGGTGCAGCCCGGCCCCGGCGAGGCGCGCGTGTCCCCTCCCGGCTCCCGTCGGGCGCCCCTCCCGGCCTCGCCCCTGCCGGCGTGGGCGGGCGGCTCCCCGCGCCGTGGGTGGAAGCCCTGCGGCGGCGGCGGGCGGGATGACAGCCTGGTGACGGCACTGGGAACTCCCGCCGGCTCCGGGCCGACCAATATGGAAGGCTTTCCGAGAGAGTCGGGCGAGCGCCATTTTCTCGGTGTGTGGCCGACGCGCAGAGCCGAGCGCCAGGGCTGGCTGCTGTGGCTGCTGTGCAGGCGCTTCCTGGGGCGAAGCTTCTGCCAAACCTCCGTCCATGACACCCGCCGCGACCTAGTCTCTTCCTTTCGCAATCGCGGAGGTGAAAGACTTTTGCCCTAGGCACCGCGGTCCCTGGCCTCCATTTTGCCTCCCTCGTCCTTGTTTAAATGGAGGCGGCCTTGAGTGCGTGGGCCGGGCAGCTTCACTGCATCACCTACGACTCAGTGCTTCATGAGGCCTGAATTAACATGCTGATCCTCGTTTAAAAAACTTTTTTTTTTTTTTTTTTAAGAACAAGCCACGCGGTGGGTGGCGCACGCCTTTATTCTCAGCACTCCGGAGGCAGAGGCAGAGGCAGGAGGATCTCTCTGAGTTCAAGGCCAGCCTGGTCTACAGAATGAATGGGGCCAGGATAGCCAAGGCTACACAGAGAAACCCTGCCTCGGAAAAGAAAAAGTATAAATTCAAGAATAGCCTGGACTACAAAGACCTTGTCTCTAAAATAATTACACATACATAAATTAATTTTTTTTGGCCTTTTTTTTTTTTTTTTTTTTTTTTTTTTTTGAGACCGTTTCTCTGTGTAGCCCTGGCTGTCCTGGAATTCACTCTGTAGACCAGGCTGTACTCGAACTCAGAGATCTGCCTGCCTCTGACTCCAGGATAGCCAAGGCTACACAGAGAAACCCTATCTCAACAAAACAAAAAATAGACACAAAAAAACAATAAACTCAATCTGGACACTGGAGAAGTATCTCAGAGTAACCCTTTGCCAACCAAGCCTGACTACGTGAGCTCAATATGTTGCATTTGGTAAGAGAATCACCAAATCTCAAAAGTTGCCCTCTTACCTATCTACACACACAAACACACACTGAGCTGTGTCCTCCCCAAAATAAATGTACGTTCCAAAAGCTGCTTCCTCTGGCTTGTGTACACACAAGGTGGTTTGTGTCCCTCAAAATAAATAAATACAATGTAAATTAATAAAAAAGAGAGAGAGAGAGTAGAGAGAAGCTGCAGGACGGAAAAGAACTCCCTGGAGGAAAAGAACTCCCTGGAGAAAGACTCGTCATCCTTGAAAAGCAGCTCCGATGGGTGGGAGGAGCCACGGAGACAGGAGGCAGCTGTAGACCACACCTAACCAACTCATGGAAGCAGTAGAGAAACCAGTGCTGGTCATCCAGGTTCCAACTTTGTTTCCCCTCGTTTTAAGACAATCGTCTCTCGCTCTGTAGCCTTCCTAGAATTTGTGGTGATCCTGCTTTCTGCCTCCGGAGTGCTGGATTAGAGGTCTTCTCCCCAGGCTGTTTCTGACTCTAGAGTGCTAGAATTCACACACACACAGGTTTTTTGCTTTTGTTTTTTGAGACGTTTTCCCTGTGTGGCCTTGGCTGTCCCGGACTCGCTTTGTAGACCAGGCTGGCCTCGAACTCGCAGCAATCCTCCTGCCTCTGTCTCCTGAGTGCTGGGATTAAAGGCCATCAAGCCCGGTGAAGAGGTTTTTAAAAGAGCATTGGCGGCCACGTGGCCTTGAATCCTTGTAATGCCGGCGTTCCAGAGACAGAGACAGGGAAAGCAGGTAGTATGCTGCAAGTTCAAAGCCAGTCTGACCCACATTGCTGATTCTAGGCCATCCAAGGCTTCACAGTGAGACTGTTTCTCCAAAACCAGGAGACACAGAGACAAAGTGTTGGAGGCCCACCTGGGGTACATGGTATGCTTGAAGCAGATCTAGGCTAAATAAAGCCTTGTGTCCAGCCCAACAACAGAAAAAGGGAGTGAGCCGGGCAGTGGTGGCGCACGCCTTTAATCCCAGCATTTGGGAGGCAGAGGCAGGTGGATCGCTGTAAATTGGAGGCCAGCCTGGTGTACAAAGTTAGTCCAGGACAGCCAAGGCTACACAGAGAAAAAAGAAAAAAGAAAAAAAGAAAGAAAGAAAAAGGGAGTGAGAAAAGAAAAAGATAAATCGCTGAAAAAAAAAATAATAGGAAAAAAAGCTGAAGCAGCTTTGTGTGGTGGCACACTCCTTTAATCCCAGCACTCAGGGAGGCAGAGGCAGGTGGATCTCAGTGAGCTCAAGGCCAGCCTGGTCTACAAAGCGAGTCCAGGACAGCCAAGGCTAACACAGACAGAGTCTGTCTCAAAAAAAAAAAAAAATTAAATATTAAAAAATAAAGTAAAATAAAACCTGAAGCATACCAGGCTTTTCAGTATGAGAACCCTAGAATTGGCTGTAGGTCTTTGAAATCATCAGTGGATCAGTGGGTAGTTTTCTTTTTTCTTTGTGGGTGTGCGCGTGCGCCTGCATTTTATTTTTGTTTTTTGGGTTTTTTTTTTAATGCCTTTTTTTTTTGTTGTTACATCTTTATAGTTATCCCATCCCTTGTATCCTCCCATTCTCCCCTCCCTCCCATTTCCCCCTTTTTCCCCTTTTTTTTTTGGGTTTTTGTTGTTGTTGTTTGTTTTTCAAGACAGGGTTTCTCTGTGTAGCACTGGCTGTCCTAGAGTCACTTTGTAGACCAGGCTGGCCTTGAACTCAGAGATCTGCCTGCCTCTGCTCTGGAGTGCTGGGGTTACAGTCTTGCGCCACCACCGCCCGGCCCTCATCAGTATGCTAAATGATGCTCTCTGTACGTTTGCTGTCTTTGTTTCTTATCAGAGAGGCACTGTGACTCAGGCTAGCCTAGACAGCGAGGAGTAGCCTCTACTAGAAGGCAAGGATCAGTCCGGAAATCAGCTGGTGGCACTGGTGATACCGAAGGTCTCTCTAAAAAGGAAGGGCTGGGGGGTGGGGGGGTATGGGGGCAGGGATGGACAGAGTTGGGAGTCAAGGTCAAGAAAACAATTTAAGGTGTGGCCTGATAACAGAGGCCTTTAGACAGAGACGGTTGCGACCGATCAACACCAACTTCCTCTACAACTCTACAACGTGAGCTCCAGGCCGGTCAAGGATCCCTAGTGAAAGCCCCAACTCTAAACCTGAGGCGGGCGTGGTGACCTACGTGACATTCTAGACTCAGACGTGGGAGGATATAGAGTTCATGACAATTCTCCCAAAATACAGCCCTGAGGTACAAGAGAGTGTGCCTGAAAAAACAGAAATCTAAAACTCAGGAGCGGAGAGGGGGGGATGGGGGGGGCAGGGCGTGGTGGCGCACGCCTTTAATGCCAGCACTCAGGAGGCAGAGGCAGGCGGATCGCTGTGAGTTCGAGGCCAGCCTGGTCTATAGACTGAGTCCTGGACAGCCAGGGCTACACAGAGAAACTCTGTCTTGAAAAAAAACAAAACAAAACAAAAAACCCAGGAATGGGTGTGGCAGGTCACACCTTTAACCCTGTAATCCCTGCACTAGGAGCTAGAGGGAAATTGCTAGCTACGTCTACACCGTGAGACAAAAACAAACACACGTAATGTTAGTTCTTTCTGTAGCTGAACTCTGACCACAAATAAACATTGCCTCGTCTGAGGAAAGCAGCAGGAGAGCTGCCCTGATGTAAACCCCCACAGACCGCTCTGAGGCATTAGACTTTAATAAAAGGGACAGTAGGAGCTGGTATGTGAGACTGGGTGGTGGCTGTGTTATGTTACCAGGCAGTGTAACTGAAAGGTGGTGGCAGGACAGAAAGTTGGATGCTGGTATGGACTATAAAGAGACCTTGTTTTTAAAAAAACAAATAGGGAGGCTTGAGGTACAGTGGAGAAGATAGAAGTTGCTTTAAATTCCACAGTCCAAAAATAAATAAATAAATAAATAAAATAAAAAATAAATAAAATAAAATAAATAAATTCCACAGTCCAGCCGGGCGGTGGTGGCGCACACCTTTGATCCCAGCACTCGGGAGGCAGAGGCAGGCGGATAGCTGTGAGTTCGAGGCCAGCTTGGTCTACAGAGTGAGTCTAGGATAGTCACGGCTACACAGAGAAACCCTGTCTCAGAAAACCAAAATATAAAAATATTAAAAAATACAAAAATTCCACAGTCCACCTGAATTTGGGGGTGGGGAGTTACCAGGGACAGAATTTCTCTATGTAGGCTGTCTTCAAGCTAGCTGCATAGACCAGGCCAACCTTGAACTCACAGAGCTCCTCCAACCTCTGTCTCTCCCCAGCAGGAATTAAAGGTGTCGCACCCGCACCAACCTGTCCCTTTCTACATCCTTGAGAACTGAAAAAAAAATCAGCCGGGTGGTGGCGGCGCACGCCTGTAATCCCAGCACTTGGGAGGCAGAGGCAGGTGGATCGCTGTGAGTTCGCTCAGAGGTTAAGAGCACTGGCTGCTCTTCCAAAGGTCCTGAGTTCAATTCCCAGCAACCAAAAGGTGGCTCACAACCATCTCTAATGTCATTTGATGTAGGCAGAGCACTGTATACATAGTAATATATTTTCTAAGTCTGACTGCTCAGGCATTCTAGTTGGGGCAGTTACATAACCAAATCGGTTTCCTTCCCCCAAAATACCAAGTTCACACCTAGGAGAGAAGCTAGACCCAAAGTTCCTTTGCCCTGAGGAGGCCTAAACCAGGAGGTGATGGATGGGTCTGTCTGGTAGCTTTTTTTTGGTTTTTGGTTTTTGGTTTTTCCAGACCGGGGTTCTCTGTATAATATAGCCCTGGCTGTCCTGCACTCACTCTGTAGACCAGGCTGGCCTCAAACACACATCGACCCTCCTGCCTCTGCCTCCAGAGTGCTGGGATTACAGGCGTGCGCCACCACGCCTCGCTCCAGCTTTTTTTTTTTTTTTTGTAATTCCACTTTTAACCAAAATTGGAGCGGTTTCTTTCTCTTTCCTCTCCTGGGACAAACAGACAGCCCGGAGTCTTCTCGAGGAATCCGGGGCTGAGAGCGAGGGCAGCCACCCCGGGGCCGCCCATCCCTACTTGTCCTAAACGTCCAGGGGTGCAGGCCAGGGGCTGGCGTGGCTCCCTTCCTCCCTCGGCAGAGCTGGATCTGTAAACAAACCCGTCTGGCCACGACTTGCCAGAGGAATGGGGTGGGGTACCGCGGGGTGACTGGGGCGGGGCTTGCACCCTAGTTCCGGATAGGGTTGGGCCATCTGGTTGCCCCAACTGCAGAGCCCTCCCCCCTCCTCCCCTCCCCTCCCCCACTCCACCCCACCCCCAGGCTGCTGAATGCAGCTGAAGTTCGCAGATGTTTGACACCTGACTTCGCTTCTTCCGGAAGTTTCCACAAACCCCAGAGCCCAGAGCGGGACTAGTGTGGGTGGCTGCAGTAGGGGAAAGGCCCTGACACGCCCCGTGAGTGAGTTCCTCAATCGATTTCCGCCTTGAGGTGGTGGAGCAGAGGGACGGCACCGGAGTAAGCCCGTATCTGAGTGGCCAGGACAAAGATCCCCCAGGAGGCGTCATTCTTAAACCCAGGAACCCACCTCCTCCCCTGAGGTGTGAGTTAGAAGGGCCAGGCCCGGGTGGCTCACAAGTGTAATCCCAGCACTGGGTCGGTCGGAAGAGGCGTGGAGGTCTATATGACTTCGAAGCCAGCCCAGGTTGCATAGTTCCAGGACAGCCAGAGCTACTCAATATGACCCTCTCTGGGGTGGGGTGGGGTGGGGTGGAACAAACAAAATTATGAAAAGAGATGTGGGCCTTTGATTTTTGTTTGTTTGTTTGTTTGAGACAGGGTTTCTCTGTGTAGCCTTGGCTGTCCTGGAGTCACTTTGCTGGGATTACAGGCGTGCGCCACCACGCCCGGCTGAGATGTGGGCCTTTGAGAACGTCCAAAGCTTTCCAAGGTCTCCCTTCCTGGCTGCATGTGCCTGCAGTGTGCACTAAAGCACACAGTGGGTACCTCACAGCCCGAGAGGATTGTGCTGTCTGTGACAGGTTTTGCATGCGGGGGAGAGGGAAGGGTTGGACAGGGTTTCTCTGTGTAGCCTTGACTGTCCTGGACTCACTTTGTAGTCTAGGCTGGCCTCGAACTCACAGCGATCCGCCTGCCTCTGCCTCCGGAGTGCTGGGATTAAAGGCGTACGCCACCACGCCCGGCTACCACTGCTGTTTTTGTTTGCTGTTTTTTTTGAGACAGGGTTTCTCTGTGTAGCTCTGGCTGTCCTGGGCTCACTCTGTAGACCAGGTTGGCCTCGAACTCAGAGATAAGCTTGCTTCTGCCTCCCAAGTGCTGGGATTAAAGGGGTGCACCGCCACGCCCCAGCTTTGATCACACCTTGAACCCTTCTGTAGCATCTTTATCTTCATCCTCTAAGCACAAATACATGCATATATATATAGAGAGAGAGAGAGAGCTATATTTACTCTGTAAAGTGTGATATGAGTAATTAGATTGTGGTCATCTTTAAACTCAACACTGGAGAGGCAGAGATAGGTGGGTCTCTAAATTCCAGCCCACCTGGTCTCTATAGCAAGCCAGGGCTAAAAGAAAAGAATTCAGAATAAAAACCTGCATTGCCCTGACCAGATAATGGGGGGTGGGGCGGGGTAGGGGGTGGGGTGGGAATTTAATGTCAACCACTGCAACTTGTTTTGTTTTGTTTTTATGGTTTTTGGAGACAGGGTTTCTCTGTGTAGCCTTGACTGTCCCGGACTCGTTTTGTAGACCAGGCTGGCCTTGAACTCACAGCGATCCACCTGCCTCTGCCTCCCGAGTGCTGGGATTAAAGGCGTGCACACCCTGCCTAGCTTAACCACTGCAACTTGTGAATCTGTCGTTACTCAGTAAATTCTGATGCTGGGCAGTGGTGACACACAGCATGTTTGTAATCACAGCACTCAGAAGACTGAGGCAGGCGGATCTCTGTGAGTTCAAGGCCAACCTGCTCTATAAAGTGAGTCTAGGACAGCCAAAGCTACACAAAGAAACCCTGTCTTGGAAAACCAAAAATAAATAAACAACGGGGAAAAAAAACCCATGATATTTAACATATTTCTTTGGGTATGTGAGGCTGGTCAGACACAGTCCTGGCTGGCCTTTGTTTGCACATGAATCACAGAATGATTGAGCAGCTTTGGCTTCTCAGGAATTCTGGGGATACTGGGTTTGGACCACCAGGACTGGCTTTTTTTTTTTTGGTTTTTCGAGACAGGGTTTCTCTGTGTAGTCCTAGCTGTCCTGGACTTGCTTTGTAGTCCAGGCTGGCCTTGAACTCACAGCGATCCGCCTGCCTCTGCCTCCCGAGTGCTGGGATTAAAAGCGTGTGCCACCACGCCCGGCTTTTTTTTTTTTTCAAGAAAGGATTTCTATATGTACCCTTGGCTTTCCTGGACTTGCTTTCTATACCCGGTTTGGCCTCAAACTCACAGCAATCCACCTGCCTCTGCCTCCCGAATGCTGGGGTTAAAGGCTTGCACCACCGTGCCCAGCCCAGGAGTGGCTCTTTAATCGTCTTTACCTTTCTTTCTTTTTTTTTACATTGGTTGATTGAGAATGTGTGTGTCTGGATGAAAGCGTGCCAGGGCCCCAAGTAGAGTAGATTCTCTTCCGCCATGTGGGTTCCAGGGATCAAACTGAGGCTTGGTGGGGAGCACCTTTGCCCAGTGAGCCACCTTTCCCTCCCTCCCTCCCTCCCTGTCTGTCTGTCTGTCTGTCTGTCTCCCCTCCCTCTGTCTGTATGTCTGTCTGTCTCCCCCTCCCTCTGTCTGTATGTCTGTCTCTCTCCCTCTTTCTCTCTCCCCCTCCGTCTGTGTCTGTCTCTCCCTCTCTCCCTCCCTCCCTCCCTGTCTGTCTGTCTGTCTCCCCCTCCCTCTGTCTGTCTGTCTGTTTCTCCCTCTCTCTCTCTCCCCTCCTCTGTCTGTCTGTCCGTCCATCTGTCTGTCTCTGTGGCATTCTTTTGTTACCCAGTTGCAGCTAGAACTTGACAGAGGGCCCCTCACTGCTCACTTGTGTTTACTTAGTGACTAAGACAGAGAGAGAGAACTACACATCAAACCTGTCACCTCAGAAGAGATTATTATTGCTAGCATGAAGGGAAACAGTGCCACACTATAGGACAAGCTGGCCCCAAAGATGGCAGAAACTGTGAAGGCACAATGTAATGGCTGAAGTCTGAGGGACCAGTGCAGCTGCGCATGCGGCTATTGAAGGCTGAGAAAAGGTAAGTCCAGGAGGATGGCTGGCTACACCAGCCGCTGTGCTCGTTGAGTTTTTATTTCTGTGTGTGCTTGATTTTGTTGTTGTTGTTGTTGCTGTTTTCTTTCTGTGTGTAGCCTTGGCTGTCCTCGACACTCTGTAGACCAGGCTGGCCTCAAACTCACAGAGATGCCGAGTGGTGGTGGCACACGCCTTTAATCCCAGCACTTGGGAGGCAGAGGCAGGTGGATCTCTGTAAGTTCAAGGCCAGCCAGGTCTACAGGCGAGTCCAGGACAGCCAAGTCTACACAGAGAAACCCTGTCTCGAAAAACCAAAAACAAAACAAATCAAACTCACAGAAATCTGCCTGCCTCTGCCTCCCAAGTACTAGGATCAAAGGTGTGCGCCACTGCCGCCGCCGCCGCCGCCGCCGCCGCCACCGCCGCCACCACCACCACCACCACCACCACCACCACCACCACCACCACCACCACCTCCTGGCTCCTGTGCCACCAGTATATGTGGGGCTCTAAGAATGCCCTGCAGGGTCAATTCTCTCTATTGTGCAGGTCCTGAGAGTCAAGCTCAGGTGGTCAGGCTTGGTATATTTAACTGCAGAGCCATTGAGATCCTTTAAATTACCTCCAGCGCTAACCCTTGCAAGTTCAGAAGCAAAGGCCTCTAATTCCAGCACTCAAGAGGCCGAGGCAGGCGAATCTCAATGAGTTTGGGGACAGCAAGGCTTTGCCGTGAGACACTGTCTCAGAAACAAAACACAGATAAATTTTTAAAAATGTATTTAAGGCCAGTCTAGGATACATTAGATTCCCCCCCCCCCCCCACTTTTTTTTTAAGACAGGGTTTCTCAGCTGGGTGTGGTGGCACACGCCTTTAATCCTAGCACTCAGGAAGCAGATCCACTTGTCTCTGCCTCCTGAGTACTGGGATTAAAGGTATGTGCCACCAGGCCTAGCCCCAGGAGTGGCTCTTTAACAGTCTTTACCTCAAAATAAAAAGTAAATCCAGGCCTGGTGGTGTACAGCCTTTAATCACAGCACTTGGGAGGCAGAAGTAGGTGAATCTCTGTGAGTTTGAGGCCAGCCTGGTTTACAAAAGTGAGTCCAGGACAGCCAAGGCTACACAGAGGAACACATAGTCCTGGAGAGCAGAGCAGGCTGGCCTCAGACGCTGAGATCTGACTACCTGGGATTAAAGGCATCTGCCACCGCAACCCACTCTCTCTCTCTCCCCTTTCTCAAAAACAAAACTGCAGGGCCAGGCATGAGTGCGCACTCCTTTAATCCCAGCACTCAGGCAGGAGGATCGCTGTGAGTTCAAGGCCAGCCTGGTCTACAAAACAAGTCCAGGACAGCCAAGACTACAGAGAGAGACCCTGTCTTTGGAAAAACAAAACAGCCAAAAACCAAAAGGAAAAGGCAAACAAAAAATGTAAAAATGCAAAAATTGTAAAGGTCTAAGAGTATAATTCTGTAGTGGAATGATTTTCCAGCACACTGGAGGCCAGGAGCCCAGTCACCAGAGATCCCATAGCACAGGCTGAGGGAGGAAGATGACCTAGCCTGAGCTACAGAAAGAGACCCTGTAGGGGGGAAAAAACAAAACAAAACCCAGAACTAGAGCGGAAGCCATCCTGCTACTGTGGAGAGTGCAAGACAGACTTCTAAGCAGGCCAGTGATGATGGCTCCGCCTCTCTCCTGGGAAACCATGTTTGGCTTGGTGGCCCTGCTTGGTACAGAGCCTGGTTGATGGGTGGAAACTGGTTAACACAGGCTGTGCTGTTCCAAATGCTGTCATCAGTCCTAACCTTAGCACACTCGTGCCCACGCAGGCCAGTGGCAACAAAGGTCAGCGAGCAGTCAAAAGCTCGGATTCTGGCTCATAGGTGGCTGGCTAGAGACGCCCCCTGAGGCTAAGCCGCCTTCAGCTGCCTTAAGAAACTGAATCAGACATTATTACGGTGTGACCTGGCCCCGGTATGACGCAAGAGGAAGAACAACACTGCCTCACCTGACCAGTGACTCTCTGCAGAATGTTACGGTTGGACATAGGCAAGACATCGCATGAGTAGGCGGCATGCAGCAAATATGGAGGCTGGAAGAATCAGGTCACTGAGAGCTGGGGACTGAAGCTTGGGTACAGCCTCTGCCTCGCACGTGAGGGACACATGGCTTGTCCTGTAGCAGTGCAGGGGCTGATCTAGTGCCACAAGCCTGTGATCCTAGGATCTGAGGGGACAGAGGCGGCAGGAACACTGCAAGGTTTGCTACCTGGGAAAACCAGGTTCCTGGTCTCATTAATATAAGAACTTGACAGTGTGAGTTTGATCCCAGGGACCCACATATTGGAAGAAAAGAACCAATTCCTGTAAGTTGTCCTCTAACCATGACATGCTCACACACACACATACACACACACACACACACACACACACACACACACACACACACAAACAATAAATAAATTAAATTTTTTGTTTTTTTCGAGACAGGGTTTCTCTGTGTAGCCTTGAGTGTCTGTCCTGAACTCACTTTGTAGACAAAGATCAGGCTGCCTCTGAGCTGGGATTGAAGGCCTGTGCCACCATGCTCTTCTGGGTAGCAAGTACTCTTAACCTCTGAGCCATTTCCAGCCCTACTATTTGTTTGTTTGTTTGTTTGGGAGAGTATGGATACACAAGTGCCACAGTGTATGTGTGGAAATCAGAGAGCAAAACCTGAGAGTTGGTGAACTCCTACTGTGGTGGTGCTAGCTTGGCTGTCAGGCTTGGTGGCAAGAGTCTTTACCCACAGAGCCATATTGCCAGCTGAAACTAAGCTTCCTGAGTTAGAACCCAGAAAAGATGCGCAGGCTTAGCGGCACTTCCTTGCAAAGGCTCTATAGGCAACTGCATGGAGTGTGGCTTCTGGGAAGTGTGCGCACAATGTTCATGAGAGAGATGATTACCCCTCCCTCTTCCAGCGTGTCTTCTGATGAATCACTTTTCTTAGGCCTTGGTCTCCTGACCAGGAGGTGACTGATAGGCCCAGCTGGATTAACTCTTAAGGAAGGAGACGATCCTCTGTAATGTTCTAATCTTTGAAGCAGATCAGAATGTTTGTCTCCACCCAGGACCAGAGGTCAGACTCGAATTCCATTCTTTTGACCAGGAGGAAATAGTTTTCCTAGGGCCTCTTGAACCTCCACCTTTTTATACGGTACTAAAATCCCACACCCAGGCACTTGTGATATTTCCCTTTCTAGTGTTACTAGGGAAACAGGAAGTGGGGTCCAAACTCACCACAAGGGAGGTGTCCATTCTCAAGAGTTCCCCAGGCTCCTTCCTAATCCTGGGCTGGTGACTGAACATCTGTCTCCCAAGAGCTGCCATTGACTTGATCTGGTTGCTGTAGCTGAACATGGGCCTTAAAGAGCTTCTGGTGTCACTGTGTGGTGGTGATGGTGGTAGCACACGTCTTTAATCCCAGCACTGGGGAGGCAGAGGCTAGGGGATATCTGCGAGTTCGAGGCCAGCCTGGTCTACAAAGTGAGTCCAGGACAGGCAAGGCTACACAGAGAAACTCTGTCTCAGGGGGAAAAAAAAAATCAGTTGACTGAAGACCCAAAGATTTATAGCATCTCTACTAAGAATAATAAAACAATTCCATTCCCACCATGAGAACCCAGAGACCCAACGTGGATGCTGCTCACACAAAGGGATGATGCCAGGACTGGGGTCTGGCTTCCACCTGAAGAACTCCAGGCGAATGGGTACAAAGAGGGGAAGGCCAGCTGATGGTGGTGCACACTCTTAACCCCAGCGCTGCGGAGGCAGGGCCAGGCTGATCTCTGAGTTTGAGGCCAGCCTGGCTTACAGAGTGAGTTCCAGGGCGACACAGAGAAACCCTGTCTCAAATAAATAAATATTAAATAAAAAGAAAGAAAGGAAACAGGCTGGAGAGATGGCCCTGGGGCTAAGGGTACTTGCTGTTCTTCTAGAGGACCTGGGCTCGGTTCCCAGCACACACAGGCACCCACAGCCAGCACCTGTAACTGCAGCTTCTGGGACCCAGGGCCGCCTTCTGGCCTCCTCCTGCATCCGAGCACATGCCACACACATACATACATACACACACACATACATACACACACACAAACATTAAAGAAAGAGGCAGATGGAGAGATGGCTCAGAGGTTAAGAGCACTGACTGCTCTTCCAAAGGTCCTGAGTTCAATTCCCAGAAACCACATGGTGGCTCACAACCATCTATAATGAGATCTGGTGCCCTCTTCTGGCAGCGGTGCGTTGCTGTACATGCATGCCGAGCACGGTATACATAATAATAAATCTTTGTAAAAATTAAAAAAAAAAGGGGCCGGGCATGGTGGCACACGCCTATAATCCCAGCACTCGGGAGGCAGAGGCAGGTGGATCGCTGTGAGTTCGAGGCCAGCCTGGTCTACAAAGGGAGTCCAGGACAGCCAAGGCTACACACAGAAACCCTGTCTCGAAAAACCAAAAATAAAAATAAATAAATAAATAAATAAATAAATAAATAAATAAATAAATAAAGGCATGATGCTACAAGCCTTTAATTAATTAATTAAGTTATTTATTTATTTTTGGTTTTTCGAGACAGGGTTCTTCTGTGTAGCTTTGGCTCTCCTAGACTCACGTTGTAGACCAGGCTGGCCTCAAACTCACAATGATCCTTCTGCCTCTGCCTCCCAAGTGCTGGGATTAAAGGTGCGTGCCACCCTGCCTGGCTGCCACAGGCCTTTAATCGTAGCACTTTGGAGGCAGAGATAGGATCTTTATAAATTCAAGACCAGCATGAGCTATACAATGAGTTCCAGGTGAGACCCTGCCTCAAAAATAAATAAGTTATCCCTGCCTCAAAAATAAATAGATACAGCCTGCATGGTGGCTCACGCCTTTAATCCCAGCACTTGGGAGGCAGAAGCAAGCAGATCACTGTGGGTTTGAGGCCAGCCTATTCTACCAAGGGAGTCCAGGACAGCCAGGGCTACATAGAGAAACCCTGTCTCGAGATAAACAAACAAACAAACAAATAAATACTAAAAATAAATGGTGGGGCCCAGCAGTGGTGGTGACACCTTTAATCCCAGGACTAGAGAGGAAGAAGTAGAAGGATCTGACCCACACCTTTAATCCCAGCACTCGGGAGGCAGAGGCAGGTGGATCGCTGTGAGTTCGAGGCCAGCCTGGTCTACAAAGTGAGTCCAGAACAGCCAAGGCTACACAGAGAGACCTTGTCTTGGGGGAAAAAGAAAAGAAAAGAAAAACAAAAACAAAGAGATGAGGGGAAGTGGGGTACACCTTTAATCCCAGCCCTGGGGAGGGGGAGGCAGGAGATCTCTGAATTAAAGGCTAGCCTGGTCTACAGAGTGAGCCCCAGGACAGCCAAGGCTACACAGAGAAGCTCTGCTGTAATAGGAACTGCCCCCCCATCCCCGAGACAGGGTTTCTCTGTGTAGCCCTGGCTGTCCTGGACTCACTTTGTAGTCCAGGCTGGCCTTGAACTCACAGCGATCCACCTGCCTCTGCCTCCCCAGTGCAGGGATTAAAGGTGTGTGCCACAACGCCTGGCCTGTAATAGGAACTTTTATTCGTCTGTTTCAATAGCTGACTGGGACCTAGGCCTAGTCCTGGAAGCTTCTAGCCTCCGTACAATCTAACCTAGGCCTAGAATGTTTTCAGCCTCTGAGACTTACTGCTTAGTGAGCTCACCCTTACTTGTTCTTTCTGAGCTCTGGGCTGCTGGTTCAGCTCAGCTGTTCTGGCTCAAACTCCTCTCCCAGCTGACTACTTTAATCTGGCTTCTCTCTCGGCCTCTGAATTGCTCTGCTTGGCCTCAAACTAACTCCAATAATCTGCTCTAATCTCCTGCCTTCTTCTCATCCTCTGACTCATTCAGTCTTCACTTGCAACCTGTCTCCCTACTACTGTCCACTAAACTGCCTCCTCCCTCCTCTCTCTGCATCACACCTTAAGTAACTTCCCGTCCCTCTCTCTTCTCAGAAGAGTTGGGCGTATGCTAGTCTGTCAAATCTCTGATATGTCACCTTTTCGCCACTCAATTATACGTCACTTTCAAACTTGGGTGGTTCTTTCTAAAAACTTACATTACTTCAGTTTTTGGGATTCAAGGCGTGCACCACCACACCTGCACCTCAACTTTTCTTTACCTGATACTTGCTCTATACCAGGCTGGCCTTGAACAAATATCTGTTTGCCTCTGTCTTCGGGACAAAAGGCATGTTTGTATTCCAGCTGGATCACACAGACACAGAAGATATTTGGAGTCAGTGCGGTGGGGGAAGACTGCAATACCAGCACTCAGGGAGGTGGATCTCTGTGAGTTCGAGGCCAGCCTGGTCTACACAATGAGTCTAGGACAGCCAAGGCTACACAGAGAAACCGTCTCGAAAAACCAAAAAATAAAATGAAAGCTTTGTTTGCTTGTTTGTTTTGGTTTTTTCGAGACAGGGTTTCTCTCTGTGGCCCTGATTGTCTTGGACTCACTTGGACCAGGCTGGCCTCAAACTCACAGTGATCCACCTGCCTCTGCCTCCCGAGTGCTGGGATCAAAGGCGTGCGCCGCCATGCCAGGCCATTGTTTTTGTTTTTTCTTTTTTATTTATTTTTTGTTTTTCGAGACAGGGTTTCTCTGTGTAGCCTTGGCTGTCCTGGACCCGCTTTGTAGACCAGGCTGGCCTCGAACTCACAGCGGTCCACCTGCCTCTGCCTCCCGAGTGCTGGGATTATAGGCGTGTGCCACCGCGCCCGGCTGTTTTTGTTTTTTTCAAGTCAGGTTTTCTCTCTGTAGCCTTGGCTGTCCTGGACATCGACCAGGCTGGCCTCGAACTCATGGAGATCCTCCTGCCTCTGCCTCCTGAGAAAATTTAGCTTTCCTGCCTCCACTTAAATATCTTTGTATGAATCCAAGGCTGAGAGGTTGTTGTAGTGAAATTTGTTTATCTGTTTGTTGTTCTAGTGATGGTTGTATTGGTTACTTCTCTGCTGCTATGAAATGCCACAACCAATGGCAACCTAAGAAAAAGTTTACTTGGCTTATGGATTCAGAGGAGCCTCTTACAGCAACCAGGCAAGTATGGGTGCCGAGCAGGACGCCTGGAGCTCACATCCCTTCATGAAAGCAAAAATAAGGAAGAAAAATAAGGTGAGGAGAGGCTATAAATCCTCACAGCTCTTCCTCCACCCACTTCCTCCAGTGTCTCCCAGACAGCTCACCAACTGAAGACCAAGAGGCACACACCTTAGACTATGGGGGACATTTCTCTGTTAAACCATCACATGGGTGCTGAAGAGAAGGTTCAGCAGTTAGGAGCACTGACTGCAGTTCCAGAGGACCCAGGTTCAATTCCCAGCACCCGCATGGTGATTCACAGCCCTCCATGACTCCAGTGCTGCTGCCTTCTCCTGACCTCTGCGAGCACTGCCCGTGCATGCAGTCAAACACCCACACACATAAAATACACATTAAGTAAGTAGAAAAAAGTAAACCGGGGCGGCAGAGATGGCTCAGAGGTTAAGGGCACCGACTGCTCCTCCAGAGGTTCTGAGTTCAATTCCCAGCAGCCACATGGTGGCTCACAACCATCTACAGTGTGATCTAGTTAGTGCCTCATCTGGCCTGCAGGTGTACATGCAGACAGAGCACTGTATACATAATAAATAAATAAATATTAAAAAAAGAAAGTAAACCACCACATAGTAACATATTTTATTTTTTATTTATTTTATGTTTTTGTTTTGTTTATTTATTTTATGTTTTGTACAGGATTACAGCCTAGCTGCTGATGGCGCTCTTAACCATTAAGCCATCTCTCCAGCCCCACCGGCACCATTTTTAAAATTACATTTATCATATAGAAAGCATACATTCAGGGCTGGAGAGATGGCTTAGAATTTAAGAGCAAAGACTGTTCTTACAAAGGCTGAATTCAGGGGCTGTAGAGATGGTTTAGTGGTTAAGAGAGCCGCCTGCTCTTCCAAAGGTCCTGAGTTCAATTTCCAGCACCCACATGGTGGCTCACAACTGTCCATAATGAGATCTGCTGCCCTCTCCTGGCCTGCTGGCTCACACCAGAATGGTATATAAATAATAAATAAATTTTTAAAAAAATAAAAAGAAGCCGGGCGGTGGTGGCGCACGCCTATATTCCCAGCAGTCAGGAGGCAGAGGCAGGAGGATCGCTGTGAGTTCGAGGCCAGCCTGGTCTACAAAGGGAGTCCAGGACAGCCAAGTCTACACAGAGAAACCCTGTCTCAAAAAACCAAAAAATAATAAAATAATAAAAAATAAAAAGAAGTCGGGCACGGTGGCACACACCTTTAATCCCAGCACTCGGGAGGCAGAGGCAGGAGGATCGCTGAGAGTTCAAGGCCAACCTGGTCTACAAAGCGAGTCCAAGACAGCCAAGATAACAGAGAAACCCTGTCTCGAAAAACCAAACCAAAACAAAACAAAACAAAAAGGAAAATAAAAAGAAAGCAAACAGCCGGGCATGGTGGCGCAGGCCTTTATTCCCAGCACTCGGGAGGTAGAGGCGGGAGGATCGTTGTGAGTTCGAGGCCAGCCTGGTCTACAAAGTGAGCCCAGGACAGCCAAGGTTACACAGAGAAACCCTGTCTCGAAAAACAAACAAACACAAATTTAGAAGCCTCTCTTTGTGAACTGGAAATAAAAATGTATGGCTGAGGGTGACGGTGCACACTTTTAATCCCAGCACTCGGAGGCAAAGAGCAAGTGGATCTCTCAGAGTTCCAGGTGTACCGGATCTACACTGGGAGTTCCAGGACAGCCAGGGCCTACATAGAGAAACCTTGTCTCAAACAAAACAAGTAAATAAAAGATAAAATAAAAATGTATGTGAGGTTGGAGAGATGACTCTGGCTTCCAGAGAGCTGATTTCAGTTCCCAGTGAGGAGGCTCATAACAAGAAACCGAGCCATCCCTCCAGGCCTAAATCTTTATTTTATTTTATTGTGTTGTATTTATTTTAGTGTATATGAGCGCCCTATCTGCAATGTACACCTGCAGGCCAGAAGAGGGCATCAGATCCCAGTATAGATGTTCATGAGCCACCAAGTGGTTGCTGGGAATTGAACTCAGGACCTTTGGAAGAACAGACAGTGTTCATAACCCCTGAGCCATCTCTCTAGCCCTGGGTCCTAAATCTTTTGTTGTTTGCTTGCTTGTTTTTGTTTTTTTTTGAGACAGTTTCCCTGTGTGGCCCTGGCTGTCCTGGAACTTACTCTGCAGACCAGGTTAGCATCAAACTCTGAGCTGGAAAGACACTCAACTCACGGAGACGCTCCACAGGTGCCCGTTGCTGAGGGAGGAATCCAGACCACTTTGGCCTCCAATCAGGGAAGCCTGGAAGCCGTTCTTGTCCCTGCTCATAGTGAGGCCGAGAGTGTACCCTTCCCTGTCCTGAACTCGCTTTGTAGACCAGGTGGAAGGTTTCAACACCGAGCTGGGTGTGTCCCTGTGTGTGGTTGTGGGAAAGATTAAGCTTTGTCACAGGTGGAAGCAGTCTTGGTGGGCTTTACCCTTGGGGCACCCCATGAATACCTTGTGACAGACTGAGTGGAGCCATCCTGGGTCTGGAATTCAGGAAGCAGACCTGGGAACCCCACCTGGGCTATTGTTTTCCTAATGGACCCTCAACGGAAGAAGGAGACCGCCCTTCCCATGTGAATCAGGCAGGTGGGGAAGAGAAAAACAACAGATTCAGCCAGGGGTTTAGAGAACGTGTGGAGAAAGTGAACCGGCTGGACTATCACGCGGGCCAGAGAGACACCTAAGGACTCATCCCGTGGAACGGATACCGGAAGGTTCACTCTTTTGTCCCTTTAACCTTTTTTCCTTCTTGTATAAGCTATTTGGGTTGTATAATAAAGTTTAATTGTTAAAAAACAGAGCCAACATGTGGTAGTGCTGAGAATCAAATCTAGGGCCGTACGGGCAAGGTGAATATTGGTCTCCCACGGACCTGCACCCCCACTGCTCTTCTTTGGAAGAAATGCCCTCAGCTTCTTGACAAAGAGTCCCCAGGGTAAAGTAACTCCCTGGTTATCTGACGCCCAAGGTGGTACACTCACTTATTACTCAAACCCCTTCCAAGCCGGGCGGTGGTGGCCCACGCCTGTAATCCCAGCACTCGGGAGGCAGAGGCAGGCGGATCGCTGTGAGTTCGAGGCCAGCCTGGTCTACAAAGTGAGTCCAGGACAGGCAAGGCTACACAGAGAAACCCTGTCTCAAAAAACCAAAAAAAAAAAAAAAAAAAAAAAAAAAGGAAAGAAAGAAAGAAAGCAAACATTCTTAGCATTATTACAAACACCTGTGATAAACCACACACACAGTCGGTACTACGCATCATAAAGCAGCTACAAAACCTCAGCACTCGGGAGGCAGAGGCAGGCGGATTTCTGAGTTCGAGGCCAGCCTGGTCTACAAAGCGAGTCCAGGACAGCCAGGGCTACACAGAGAGACCCTGTCTTGAAAACCAAACAAACACAACCCCCCCTTTCCAGACTGATCTTCCTACTGTAGTTGTTTGCCAAGCTGTCTTCCACTTGTCTGCACACTTCTAGCATCCCCCTGGCACACAATAAGGGCCCCCAAGAGATGTCTTTGGAGGGAAAACAAGCCGGAAGTTTGGCTCCTGGCCTAGGGAACAAGGTATTTTTGGGCCTTTGTCAAGTGCCTCCCTCAGCAGAGACCGTGAGGAGGGCTGGAACCATCACTTCCCCCAGGCCAGGCTTTGTCTCAGCACAGACAACTCTGAGCCGGCTACACAAGACTGACAATATGCTGCCCCAAGACAGGAGGCCCGGAGGGAGCCTATGTGCTACACGTCAGATTCGGAGCAGCTCCCTGCTGCCACCTGCTGGTTCCAAACAATATTTCTGATAATTTTCTTTTTTTCTTTTTCTTTTTTTTTTCTTTTTTTTGGTTTTTCGAGACAGGGTTTCTCTGTGTAGCCTTGGCTGTCCTAGACCCGCTTTATAGACCAGGCTGGCCTCGAACTCACAGCAGTCCGCCTGCCTCTGCCTCCCAAGTGCTGGGATTATAGCCACCACGCCCGGCTGTGCTGATAATTTTCTTATCTGCGTTCCATATAGGAAGAGCTCCTCGGGAGAAAGCTCTTTGCCCACTGCCCTAGTTCCTAGGACTTCCTTCTCATGAAATCCCTTATTGAGCCGGGCATGGTGGCGCACACCTTTAATCCCAGCACTCCGGAGGCAGAGGCAGGTGGATCGCTGTGAGTTCGAGGCCAGCCTGGTCTACAAAGAGAGTCCAGGACTGCCAAGGCTACACAGAGAGACCCTGTCTCGAAAAAAAAAAAGAAATCCCTTATCATTCTCAGTCACAGAGCACTTTGACATTCCCGATGATCAAACACACTAAGATTTAAAAAAAAAAAAAAAAGCAAAAAGCCAACAAACAAAAAAGCCTGGCAATAGTGGCACACACCAGCCAAGGCTACACAGAGAAATTTGTCTCGAAAACAACAACAACAACAATAACAAAAACAAAACAAAACAAAAAACAAACACGCTGAGCTGGTCTGAACCAAGTGAGGTTTTTTATTTTATTTTATGTGTGTTGGTGTGAGGGTGTCAGATCTTGGAGTTACAGATAGTTGTGAGCTGCCATGTGGGTGCTGGGAATTGAACCCGAGTCCTTTGGAAGAGCAGGCGGTGCTCTTAACCACTGAGCCATCTCTCCAGCCCCTCAATTTTTGTTTTCTTAACGTTTGTTTGTGTGTGGTGCCTGTGTACATGCATTTAACACCGTGTCTAAAGACCTGAATTGGATCCCCTGGTGGAAGAAAAGAACAGACGCTGAACCCTGAATTCCACGTGTGCATCTTTGCATAAACACACATAGGCATTAAATAAATAAAAAGTATATATTTTTTTCCTTTGGTTTTTTCAGACAGGAGATCTCTGTGTAGCCTTGGCTGTCAAGGACTCACTTGTAGACCAGGCTGGCCTGGAACTCACAGCGTTCCACCTGCCTCTGCCTCCCAAGTGCAGGGATTAAAGGTGTGCACCACCATGCCCCAGTTATAATTTTTTAAAAATATTTTTTAAAGATTTATTTATTTATTATTATTTATACAGTGCCCTGCCTGCATGTACACCTGCAGGCCAGAAGAGGGCACCAGGTCTCATTATAGATGGTTGTGAGCCACCATGTGGTTGCTGGGAATTGAACTCAGAATCTTTAGAAGAACAGACAGTGCTCTTAACCTCTGAGCCATCTCTCCAGCCCTATAAATCTTTTTTTCTAGCAAGAAACATTAAATAATTTTTTAAAAAGTATTCCTGCCGTGGTGGTGCACATGCGTTTAATCTCAGGACTCCGGAGACAGAGGCAGGTGGATCACTGTGAGTTCAAGGCCAGCCTGGTCTACAAAGCGAGTCCAGGACAGCCAGGGCTACACAGAGAAACCCTGTCTTGGAGGGAAAAAGTTTCTCTGCTTTTATTACACCTTCCTTGCTATGCTTCAAGCTTCACACAGGTGCGTGCCCCTGGGACCTACACGATGGAGGGGGTAAAACAGTACAGACCCCCACTCACGCAGGCACAAAGCATGTCCCTAATATACGCCAACAACCCTGCTTCATCAATTGCTGTATTATATGAATTCATCTTGCCTAGGATTCTACAGTGTAATAACCAATCCCCCTTCTTTTTCTTTTCCCTTTTTGATTTTGTTTGTTTTTGTTTTTGTTTTTGTTTTTGATTTTTTTTTGTTTTTGTTTTCTAAGACAGGGTTTCTCTGTGTTATCTTGGCTGTTCTGGACTCTACAGCGATCCGCCTGCCTCTGCCTCCTGAGTGCTGGGATGACAGGCACTGGCTGTTTTCTTTTTTTGAATGGAGTCTCACTCTGTAGTCTAGCCTGGCCTTGAATTTTGACAACCTGATTTTCTTATTCTCACAGGTACTGGGATTATAGATTTTTGTTTTGTTTGGTTTGTTTTGTTTTTCCTGGTTTTTCTTTCTTTCTTTCTTTCTTTTTTTTTTTTTGTTTTGGTTTTTTGAGACAGGGTTTCTCTGTGTAGCCTTGGCTGTCCTGGACTCACTCTGTAGACCAGGCTGGCCTCAAACTCACAGCGATCCACCTGCCTCTGCCTCCGGAGTGCTGGGATTAAAGGCGTGCGCCACCACTACCTGGCAAGAAGTTTTTAACAATGAGACAGATCAGGTCCTGGCAGCGCTCCCTTTGTATTTCGAGGAAGATTATGAGCATCAAAAATTCTCCTTTAGGGGAACAGTTGAGAATTCAGTGGCAAGCTTAAGAGATGCTGCCAAAGGGGGAAAGTGGTTCTGGAAAAGGGGGGAAGGAGGTGCA
This sequence comes from Acomys percivali, assembly GCA_907169655.1. NCBI lineage: Eukaryota > Metazoa > Chordata > Mammalia > Rodentia > Muridae > Acomys > Acomys percivali. The sequence goes on along the minus strand of OU015748.1, from coordinate 125,095,434 downwards.
GCCTCTGGAAGTGACAGTGCTGACAAGAAGCCTCAGGGCCCTAAAGGTGGCGGCAATGCCACAAAGGTCAGACACATTGTATGTGAAAAACATGGCAAAAACCACGGAAGCCATGGAAGATTTAAAGTCTGGAGTGAGATTCAGTGAAGTGGCCTCACAAGACAGTGAAGATGAAGCCAGGCAAGGGGGGGACTTGGAGTGGATGACCAGGGAGTCCATGGTGGGACCATTTCAGGAAGCAGCATTTGCCTTGCCTGTAAGTGGGATGGAGAAGCCTGTGTTCACAGACTCACCAGTTAAGACAAGATTTGGATATCATGCCGGGCAGTGGTGGCACACGCCTTTAATCCCAGCACTCGGGAGGCAGAGGCAGGTGGATCGCTGTCAGTTCGAGGCCAGCCTGGTCTACAAAGTGAGTCCAGGACAGACAAGGCTACACAGAGACACCCTGTCTCAAAAAACAAAAAACAACAACAACAAAAAAGATTTGGATATCATATTATTATGGTTGAAGGAAGAAAATAAAATCACATGAAAGACTGAAAAAAAGAATTCTCCTTTAGGAGATGGCCTCCCATGTGACAAACAAGTCACTGGACAAAAAAAGTCCTTGCTTCAACTGCAGACAGAATACTGGACAAACTAGGTAAGGAAAGCTGACTGCCGAGCTTGGCAAGGATGAGGCAGGCAAGTCCTTCACAACACCTGCTTCACAGGAATGCCTGTCAGGTATTCGGAGCCAGACGGTTGAAGATGATGCTCCAATATTATAGAGAAATTTTGGGTGACTGTCCAGACAGCCAAAAGTCTCTATCATTTCTATATAGTTTTGGAATCTGCTTGTTCTGCACTTCCTGTTTATTCAGATAATATTTTTCTCAGGCCTCTGACAGGGCTGAAGACTGAATAGTTATAGTCTTACAATTTTTTTTTTTTTTTTTGAGACAGGGTCTCTCTGTGTAGCCTTGTCTGTGTAGCCTGTCTGTCCCAGCCAAGTGCTGGGATTAAAGACATCTGCCACCATGCCCGGCTTATAGTTTTACAATTAAGCTTAAGTTTTTTAATATTTAAGATGTTTTAGGTCTAAAACAATGGTTTTTGATTGGTAATACAAATTATGATGGAAAGTGATTTTGGGGCTGGAGAGATGGCTCAGAGGTTAAGAGCACTGTCTGTTCTTCCAGAGGTCTTGAGTTCAATTCCCAGCATCCACAGGGTACCTCACGACTATCTATAATGAGATCTGTTGCCCCTTCTGGTGTGCAGACACACATGCAGACAGAATGCAGTATAAATACTAAGTAAATCTTTAAAAAAAAGGGCCAGGCGTGCTGGCGCACGCCTATAATCCCAGCACTCGGGAGTCAGAGGCAGGTGGATCACTGTGAGTTCGAGGCCAGCCTGGTCTACAAAGCGGGTCCAGGACAGACAAGGCTACACAGAGAAACCCTGTCTCGAAAAAACAAAAAACAAAAAACAAAACCCAAACAAACAAACAAAAAAAAAACACCAAACAAAAAACAATCAAAAAAAAAAAACAAAAAGAAAGAAAGAAAGGAGCCAGGCATGGTGGTGCACACAGGATTTAATAACGTTGAGGTGGAGCAAGAAACCAGCTGACAGGGGTTAAAGAGTAGACGGGACCTTGAGAGAAGAGTACTTAAGGCAGTGTGGAGAGGCGGAAGGAGCCTTTCAGCTTTTGGCTTTTTCCTCCTGGGCTGTCAGCTGAGCTGGCAAGCTCCTGGTTTTTGTCTTTTTCGTTTGGGACGTGAGCTGAGTAGGAAGGTCAGCTGTGGATACCTTCTCTGCCTCTCTGAGCTAGGAAGTTTCCACCCCAGCATCTGGCTCCTGAGTAGTTGTTGTTGTTGTTTTTTTTAACAATTTTATTTTCCAGACAGGATTTTTCTATGTAACAGCCCTGGCTACCGTTCACTTGCTTTTGTAGACCAGGCTGGCCTCGAACTCACAGAGATCTGCCTGCTTCTGCCTCCCCGAGTACTGGGATTAAAAGTGTGTGTCACAGCTGGGCGTGGTGGCACACGCCTGTAATCCCAGCACCTGGGAGGCAGAGGCAGGCGGATCGCTGTGAGTTCGAGGCCAGCCTGGTCTACAAAGCGGGTCCAGGACAGTCAAGGCTACACAGAGAGAGCCTGTCTCGAAAAACCAAAAAAAAAAAAAGTGTGTGCCTCCACACCCAGCTAGCTTCTGAGTTTTTATTGGTAAAATTGAAAGATTGAAAAAAAAATTGGGATTCTGTGTTTTTAAACAACACAAAAACAAAACAATAGCCAGCTGTCATGTATTTGACCATGCCTTTAATGCCAGCACCTGAGAGGCAGAAGTAGGTGAATTTCTTGTGAGTTTGGAGTCATCCTGGTCTATATAGTGAGTTCTGGTTTGTTTGAAACTATCTCAAAACAAACAATAATAACAAAACAACTGCATGTCACATAGTGGTCCATGCCTTTTCTTTCTTTCATCATCCTTTTTTTTTTTTTTTTTTGGTTTTTCAAGACAAGGTTTCTCTGTGTAGCCTTGGCTGTTCTGGACTCACTCTGTAGACCAGGCTGAGCCTCGGAACTCACATCGATCCGCCTGCCTCTGCCTCCCGAGTGCTGGGATTAAAGGCCTGGGGCCACCATGCCCAGTGAGTATTGTTTTTCTGGCATGCATGTCTGTGTCAGGGTGTTGGGCTCCCCAGAACTGGAGTTACAGACAATTGTGGGCTGCCATGTGGGTGCTGGGAACTGAACTGGAGTCCCTCTGGAAGAAACAACCAGTGCTCGGAAACTGCTCAGCCATCTCTCCAGCCCCAGGTGGTCCATGACCTTAATATCAGCACTCAAAAACTAGAGAGGCAAGCCAGAGTCTATGAGTTTAAAACCAGCCCGCGCTCCACAGTGAAATCCTATAAATAAATATCAGAGGAACAGCAAGGAGAAAGGAGGGGTGGGCTGCCACCAGGGAGGTCTGGTGATTTCCTGCCTGTCCTTGAGGGTCAGTGTTTGCTCTCCTCCAGGACTGCGCTCCGTAAGCATGTCTCATGGATGGATGCCCTGCGTGTCGGTGAGAAGGGAAGTAGCTGGAAGGTGCTCTGAAAACCAAGCAAGGAGAAGCTTCCTTGGCACCTTCCCAGGTCCTAGGAGAGACAGATCAGGCCAAAAAGCCACCCAGAAGTGAATGGGCACAGTAGGGCACATTAGCTGCCCCAGTCTGTCCCCTTTGTAATTTAATGCCTTCCGGCTGTACTGTCCCAGTATTTTTAGCTCCCTAAGGTCTCTTTATGGGGCAAGGAAGGCCCAGGAGAAGCTAGCAGGGCATGGGATAGGGTGGATGGGATAGGGTGGAGATAGTGCACGCGGTGATAGCTATGGGACTGTTGGCTTTCTGAGACTCAGTCTTGTGGTTCCTGTGTCGCCATGAATGCCCAAGGGTGTATGACTGTGGCATGTGGTGTGTGCCTATGTCAGGCTGTGTGTCAGGGCCAGGGCTCCCTGTGGTGTGCAAACGTGTTGGGAGGGGGTGATGGTGAGAGCCTGGCTCCTTTGCTTCCACACACCCCCCCACCCCCCAAATCTCGGCTCCCATCTGGCCTTGATCAGTGCGTCCCCGGGGAGGGAGCCGCGGTTTCGGATACAGGAAAATGTTCCCGGAAGCGGCCACTGTGCTGAACCCTGCTTGGGCGGGGATGGGGGGGGGGTGGAAGTGGGGGGGTGAGGTAGGATTAGGAATGGAAACGGGTGGCTCTAGGTTCCCCTCTGGATGGGATAAAGCTGGCTCAGTTGGAGGGAGGCTCAGGTCAGCCAGGATCCCGGATGCTTCAGTCACTTAACGCAGAACCGGGAACGAGGGGAAAGGGTCCCCTTCCCTATTTACTCTCTTGCGATCCTTTTTATAGCTCTATTACCATGAACACAGGACGGAGATCGGGACGCCTGGGTCTTGCCTGAATCTGGCTTGGCTAAAGAGGGAGCCCCTCTCTCTGCACTGAAGGGGCTTTGAAGCTGGAGTCCAGGGCTAGGAGGGATGCCTAATTGGGATAATGGAGGTTAATGGGGCGCCTGGAGCGGGTGGCCACGCTCCTAGATCAAAGAGGCCAGCTCTCCCCAACCACCACAGCTGGAGGGGGAGGGGCGGGAGGGGGGCGCTGAGAGCCAGCCAGCAGGGGGTGCTCTGGCCTCGGAATGCTTGTCCTCTGGTGTTTTCTGGCTCCTTGGATCAGCTTGTGCCGAGAGCGCTTCGTGGAAAGCCTGGAGTCCTGAGTTTCTGACTCTTTCTTGGGTGCTGGGGAAGAGGGGGAGTCAGGCGTCAGGCTCGGGGTCAGCAGGATGTTAACATCCTTGGGTTGCTGCGGGGACCCCCCCGCCCCCTCAGAGCACGAGTTTGGACTCCTGGTCTGCCCTGGCTGGGCATCTGGGGGCGCTGGCTAGGACGCAGGGGAGAGGGGCACCGGCGCGCCCCCGCCCCTGCCCCCCTTTCCCGGGTTGGCGCTCCCTCTCGGGCTGTAATCGGCGCGGCGGCCGCAGCGGGCAGAGTCAGCGCCGCCAGTCTCCGGGACGCGACTCCCAGCAATTGTGGTCGGGACCGCAGATATGCAGCTGCCTCCTGCCCGGGCGCCTGGCCCGGCCTGCCCCGCCCGCGCCCCGCCCCCAGCCGGCCCGCCCCCTCGCCTGCCTGCAGCAGCGGGGACACTGAGGCAGCGAGCTAGAGGTCCCCGGCTGCCAGCCTAAGCGGTGGGAGATGCTGCCCTAGTGCAGACCTCACTCCATCGTCCATCTGTTTCCCTCTGCAGCCTTAGCTGGGAGCTGAGACTCACTCTTAACGCTTTCACTGTACGCCTTGCTTCTTCGAGCCTTGACATGGGAAAATGTCCACATGGAAACAGTGCTTTGAAATCCAGGGGGTTAACCCACTGAGATGGGTGGATATGGGAGTGGTAGCAGACGCCTAGGGACGCTCACTAACAATGGCAGCTGGGGAAAGTCTCTGAGTAGAGGAGAAAAGGAGGGAATGGAGCTGCAGGAATGAGTGTCAAAGGGTTAGGGGCATAGTTATTTAGAGCCACCCCAGCGGAGCCCAAGGGGTTCCTGCTACAGTGCTGAGGGAAGGCAGACCCTCAGGCACTGTGTTGACCAGAGCCCTTCTCACCTCTAGCTCAGTCAGTTTTGTCCTCTGCCAACCTATGACAACACTAACAGGTATCTTCCCCCTCCTCCCCCCAAAGACAGGGTTTCCCTGTGTAGCACTGGCTGTCCTGGACTCACTTTGTAGACCAGGCTGACCTGGAACTCACAGCGATCTGCCTGCCTCTGCCTCCCAAGTGCTGGGATTAAAGGTGTGTGCCACCATGCCTGGTTCAGCACACATTTCTTTTTTCTTTCTATATATATATTTTATTTATTCATATTACATCTCAGTTGTTATCCCATCCCTTGTATCCTCCCATTCCTCCCCCCCTCCTGCTTTCCCCCTACTCCCCTCCCCTATGACTGTGACTGAGGGAGACCTCCTCCCCCTGTATATATTTTTTCTTTCTTTCTTGTTGTTTGGTTTTGGTTTTGGTTTTTTGAGACAGGGTCTCTCTGTGTAGCCTTGGCTGTCCTGGACTCACTTTGTAGACCAGGCTGGCCTCGAACTCACAGTGATCTGCCTGCCTCTGCCTCCCAAGTGCTGGGATTAAAGTCATGCGCCACCAGGCCCAGCAGTATCTTACTTTTTAATCATTACAAAGGGCCGGTTCATTGTCTTCACAGTGGAATCCCGTCCCCTTCACTGTCTTCGACAAATTCCTTTCTCTAAGTAGGCTGCTTTCTCGGCTGCTGGCTCTGACTAGTCAGTCTAGCTGAAACCTTGCTTGACCACCTGTGTGGCCACCTTCCCACCATCAGCTGCTTTGCAACAACCAGTTTTTCCAGACACCCCCTGAGGCAGATGCCCTTTGTCTCTGTCTAGGTTTGCCCCCAGCCCTCGGGAGCCAGGCTGACTGGGACAGTATCCCAGTAGTCACAACTCAGGGCGTTCACTGGGCCTTATGTCCCCTTTCTGCAAAGGAGGAATCTTAGGCATCACAGCTTGCACCATCCTAAATGGCTGGTTGATGCAGAACTGTCTGGCTCTAAGGCCCCGTTTCACTCTAATCTCTGCAGCCAGGGCCATCTTTCTAATATACAAACATTCCTACATGTTGTCCTGTGCAGGGCTGGCCCCGCCCCCACCGCTGTCGGTGGGACTCAGCGGCTATCTACAGCCCAGCGTCCACCCTTCCTCAGCTCCCGAGGTGTGTGGCAGTTTCACAAGATCGCCTAGGCAGCCTGAAGCCTATGTCATCCTTGTGCCTGAACATTTGGAGAGGTTGGGGCCTAGGCCAGGAGGCCTGGTGCAGCCTCCACAACAGCTGCACTCATATTCACCATCAAAATCGCAAAGGTGCTAATCCCTCTTACCCTGGGACACTGCGCATTGGCAACATTTCCATTTTGTTGTTGTTGTTTGTCAGGACCGCTCGAGTGCGCGCACGTACACACACACACACACACACACACACACACACACACACACACGCATGCAGGCAGCCCTGCCTGGCATAGAATTCACAGCAATGCTCTTGCCTCTGCCTTCCATCCAGATGTTGGGATCACCAGTGTGTTCCACCAAGCCCAGCCAGGCCAACTTCTTATTTTTATTGAGCCTTCCTCCCTCTCTCCTTCATCTCCTCCCACTTCCTTCCTTCTTCTCCTAAGGCATAGCTCAGAAAGCCTGGCATGGTGGCGCACGCCTTTAATCCCAGCAGAGGAAGGCGCATCTCTGAGTTCGAGGCCAGCCTGGTCTACAAAGTGAGTCCAGGACAGCCAGGGCTGCGCAGAGAGACCCTGTCTTGAAAAACAAACACAAACAACGGCAACAACAGAAAGACATCGCTCAGGCTAGCTTTAAACCTGTGGCTCTCCTCATGCGTCAATCCCATGTGCTAGGAATGCAGGCGTGGGCACCATATCCACCTTTTTTGGTTTCTTTACACAGCGATGTTTCTTGTAGAAACCGCCCTTGATTCCTCCAATACTGACTTAGATTAACCCTGCGGACGGACGGACTGGAACATCCAGAGTTCATGCTAATTAGGACGATTCCTCTTTCGTTACTCGCTGGTTAGTTTGCGAGGCAAAGAGCGAGATCGGTTACGTTCTGGTTGCAAACTTGTGCCTTGCTCTGTGCGCTCTGCAGGGAGTGGGTGCTCTGGGAACATTTGTTGAGTGAGTCAATGCTTGTAGACTCTTCCCTTCCCGCAACTAGGGATAGCTGCAACAGTTAGAGCCGGGCTGTGCTTATTCAGCACGAGGGGATCCTGGGCTCGCTCCCCTGACACACCACACAGATGGAGTAGCTTCATTGGTGGAATGCTCGGTTGGCACGAGAGAAGCCCTGGGGACACTCCCCAACGTCGGGTAGACAAGACTCAATGGGACATTTTGTAATCCCAGCACTTCAGAGGTGGGAACAGGAGGGTCAGGAACTCAAAGTCAAGAGACCCAGGCTGGCATGAGACTCACTCACTGTGTAGCGCAGGCCGACCTTAATTTAAGGCAATCTTAGGTATCTTAAATTACTTCTTCCTCAGCCTCCAGAAGAGCCTGGTTTATGGGTTTAATTTTTTTGAAATTTAGTTTGTTTTTTTCTCTCTCTCTCTCTCTCTTTTTTTTTTTCCAAACAGGGTTTCTCTGTATAGCCCTGACTGTCCTGAAACTTACTCTATAGACCAGGCTGCCCTCTAACTCAGAGATCCACCTGTTCTGCCTCCATAATGATGGGGTTAAAGGTGTGTGCCACTACTGCCTGACTGAAAGTGTCATTTCTCCTTCTCCTCCTTTCTTTTTCTTCTTCTTCTTTCTCCTCCTTCTCCTTCTTCTTCTTCGGCAGGGTTTCTCTGTGTAGCCTTGGCTGTTCTGGACTCACTTTGTAGACCAGGCTGGCCTCGAACTCACAGAGATCCACCTGCCTCTGCCTCCCAAGTGCTGGGATTACAGGCGTGCACCACCATGCCAGCTGTATGTTTTTATTTATTGCTTGTATGTGTGTGGGTATAAGGATGTCACAACACATGTGTGGATGTCAGGATAATTTGCAGGGCTTTTTATTCTACACGTGGGTCCTTGGGACTGATAAGTTTGGCAGGAGCTGCTTTAACTCCCTGAGCCATGTCACCAGCCCTCTCGAAAGAAGGATTTGTTTGATTTTTGATGTGTATGAACAAACGTGAGAGCTGGTGCCGCAGGGCTCAGTGAGGCCGGGGTCTGGTGTGGATAGGACAGGTGACCCGGCTCCTCTGGAAGAGCGGGGCATGTTCCTAGTCACTGCGGCACCCTCAGTCCTGAGGATGCGAACATGCTCCACGTACAGTACAGATTTCAGGGCACACTTCTTCTCTAAAAACAAGCATAGGGAAGTGTCCTGGATTTGTGCATCGTCCTTGCACAGGGCCATGTTGATCTCTGTGTTGTTCTCATCTTCAATATATACGCTGCTGAACAGAGCACTCCAGGCCATATCTTATCAAAAGGGCATTTCCCAGAGACCAACGGCGTATTTTTTTATTTTTTGAGACAGGGCTTCTTTCCTCCTTTTACACTTATATTTTATTTTTGTTTTTGTTTTTTTTTATTTAGAGACAAGGTTTCTCTGTGTGGCCCTGGCTGTCCTGGACTCACTTTGTAGACCAGGCTGGCCTCAAACTCACAGAGATCTGCCTGCCTCTGCCTCCTGAGTGCTGGGATTACAGGTGTGTGCGCCACCAACAGGGTCTTGGCTCAATGCTGACCTGCAGATACCCAACCAGAGTAGGTTCCTGCGTTCCAAGGCACATCTGATTTCCTGCTTCCTCCCAGTGTTCTCACTGTCCCTGATCCTTCTCTCTCTTCTTATAGTATTTCTTTCTGATCCTGGCCTGTCTCCCCTGAAACTGCTACTTCATTTCAGGGCCTCAACTGGGGAAACTGAGGTAAGAGGGGACAAAGGCTAGAGGCCTGTGGCTGCTAGAGACAGAAAAACCTATATTTGCATACAAGTGTGTGTTGGGTGGGGACTCCTTTGCCAGGCTGTCTTGGATGGAGTCTGTCAGCCTTCTCTTCTCTCCTGTGCCTCTATGTGTTCTAGGCTCCTCAATCTCAACTCAGAATGCCGGGCTGGGGCGCTAGGAGACGTCCAAACCCTGAGGCCCTGAGTAACGCCATCGCTCCACACAAGGCCTTCTTGTGGGCCAGCAGCCCATGGCTTTCAGCCCCATCAGATTAAGGGCTGCTCTTCAGGACTGCTGCGTGTGTCCCTACTGTGTATCTATTTTCTGTTTCTTTGTCTGCCTTCTGTTCTTGTCTTGTTTTTAAATTTCTTTTTTTGTTTGTTTGTTTGTTTTTGTTTTTAAAGTTCTTTATTTCTTTTTTGTTTTTCCGAGACAGGGTTTTTCTGTGTAGCCTTGGCTATCCTAGACTCACTTTGTAGACCAGGCTGGCCTTGAACTCACAGCAATCCGCCTGCCTCTGCTTCCCAAGTGCTGGGATTGAAGGCGTGCGCCACCATGCGCAGTCCCATCTTTTCTTTTTGAGGGTGTGTTTTCACAATGTCATCCAGGCTGGCCTTGAACTCACACCCTTGTGTTGGCTCCTTATGTCTCCCTGCTTTCCTGTCTCTTGCGCCTTCTGCTTTCTCATCCCCTTGAGATTGTCACTGGAGTCACCACTGGAGAGGAAGGCCAGGCCTGGGTGCTTGGGGGCTGGCAGTGGCCAGACCAGGGGCCCGGGACATGAGCGCAACTTTCCAAACTTCTCTTCCAGGCCCCTGTGGTTGGGGAGCTCCACGGAGGGAGAGATGAGTCAGCAGTGCCACAGAGCAGGGGGGCAGTCGGGTCGGGGGTAGGGATGCCTGGGGTTCCCCAGGGCCCAGGAGGCTGCTAAGGCCATCTGGGCTCTGGATAGTGGAGGATCAAAGGTGACTCCTACCTAGTAGGAGGCAGGAAGAGCAATTTGTAGAGCTGGCCGTATCATGCCTACCCTCAGACTGGCCTGTTTGCTTTTTCGAGACGGCGTCTCACGTAGCCCAGGCTAACCTTGAATTCACTGACGGTAACTTTAAGTTTCTGATTCTTCTGTCTCTACCTTTCAAGTAGTGGGATCGTCGGCGTGTGCGCAGACGCTGTGTTGGCATGAGTCACCGTGGGTCTGTGTGCATGTGTGAACACCTGTGCGCATTTGCCAAGTGGGAATAGGAACCAGGCAGCCTTAGTGTAAGCACCGTATGTACAGCACACCTATGAGTCAGTGTGTGTTAGTGTTTGCACATCACATGAGGTGAACGGATTCTGTGTTCTCTAGGAAGTGTGCTAGTATGTGTATCTGTGTGCTAGTGTACCTGACTGTGTGCTAGTGTACCTGACTGTGCGCTAGTGTACCTGACTGTGTGCTAGTGTACCTGACTGTGTGCTAG
>OU015748.1:125059606-125083761 GCA_907169655.1 Acomys percivali | reverse complement strand
CCATGGAGGAGACTACTAGGTCATAGGAACATCCCACCACTGGGCACTTCCTTTTGGGCAGACGGGCGGGGTGGCCCGTGTAATCATCGGACACAATTATGCCCTATTTATACTCCATCCCCGCCCCCCCCCCCTGCTGGCAGCGTCACCTTCCCCCTCCCCCAGACCTGGCTATTCCTGTCGCTGTTCCCCTGAAGCCTGAAGCCTATGTGCCCTCTCTTTGTTCCTCTGTGTTTGTTTCTTTTTCTTTTAAGTTGGTTTTGTCCTTGTTGCTTTTTTTTTTCAGATCTCTCTGGGTTTTGTTTTGTTTTTTTCAATGCTAGGTATATCTGGGGATTTCTTTGTTTTTTCTTCCTTTTCTTTTTTTTTTTTTTAATATTTTTATTTAATTTTAATTTATGTGCATTGGTGTGAGGGTGTCGGATCTTGGAGTCACAGAAAGTTGTGAGCTGCCATGTGGGTGCTGGGAATTGAACCGGAGTCCTTTGGAAGAGCAGGCGGTGCTCTTAACCACCGAGACATCTCTTCAGCCCCATTTTTCTTTCTTTCTTTTTCTTTCTTTCCTTCTTTCTTTCTTTCTTTCTTTCTTTCTTTCTTTGTGTTTGTTTGTTTGCTTTTTGCTTTGGTTTCTCTGTGTAGGCCTGGTTGGCTGTCCTGGACTCCCTTTGTAGACCAGGCTGGCCTGGAACTCACAACGATCCACCTGCCTCTGCCTCTCAAGGGCTGGGATTAAAGGCACGTGCCACTACGCCTCCTGGCTCCTTCCTTTCTTTCTTGAGACAGGGTTTATTTATATATGTAGTCCTGGCTGTCCTGGAACTTGATATGTAGACCATACTGGCCTGGAACTCACAGAGATCTTCTTGGCTCTACCTCCTGAGTGTAGGAATTAAAGGTGTATACCACCACACCTGGGCTTTCTATCTATCTATCTATCTATCTATCTATCTATCTATCATCTATTGGATCTGATCAAGACAGGGTCTTACTGTGAATCCTTGGAACTTGCTCTGTAGACCAGGCTGGCCTGGAACTCACAGAGCTTCTCCTGCCTCTGCCTCCCAGGTGCTGGGATCAAAGGTGTGCGCCACCACCGCGCGGCTCTAGTTACCTTTTCATGTCCCCTTGCTCTGTGTGTCCGTCCGCTGGCCCTTCTGTTTTTTCTTTTGCTTCACTCCTTGGTCTGACCTGCATCCTCCCCGCCACCCCCACCCCTGCAGGACCCCTGTGGGACAGATGTCATCTCTACCACTTGGCTGTCCAGTCTTCTCTCATGAATTTGCCCTAGGACCAGGTTGTCTGTTAATAAACACTTCAGCCTTCCCTGTGCCATCTGGACCGACGCTCTTTTTCTTTCTTGTTTGGACACCACCGTGGGACGTCCTGAGCAATCACCCGTGCACATCCCTTCTGTAGGAAGCAGGGGCATTGCTGCACGGCCACTGAGGAGGGAGCCAGGAGACCCCACCCAGGGAAGCAAGATGAAGGGTGGGAGGGGATGCCTAGTGAAGGATGGAGACTAAGTTCTCTGGCCGAGGGCGGAGAGACTGCTCAGCGGTTAAGAGCACCGGCTGCTCTTCTGAAGGACCTGGGCTCAGTTCCCAGCACCCACATGGCAGCTCCCAGCTGTCTGCAACTCCAGCTCAGGGGATCTGACACCCTCACACAGACACATATGCAGGCAGAACACCAACATACATAAAATAAAATAAAATAAAAATAAACAAATCATTAAAAAAAAAAATCCCTGGGCCAGGCAGTGGTGGCGGCGCACGCCTTTAATCCCAGCACTCAGGGAGGCAGAGGCAGGTGGATCGCTGTGAGTTCGAGGCCAGCCTGGTCTACAAAGTGAGTCCAGGACGGCCAAGGCTACACGGAGAGACCCTATCTCTCCATGAGGGCAGTAGGGACAGCAACTGGCAACCAGAAGACGTGACAGAAGAAGCTAGAGTGGGACATTTGGGGACATCAGTCCCAAGAGGCTAAGTGTGGGCGTGCAAGAGTTGCCTAACAGCCTTTTCTCAGACCCTTACTCCTCCTGTTTGCCGGAATCTTCTCAGGCTCCAGGTTCTGCCTTACAGATGGGGGAGGGCCGAGGTCTCATTGCCTCACAGTGACACTGAGGACACCGTCCATCCTCTGCAAACTGTGCCAAGCTCTGCCCACTCTCCATCACCTGCTCCAGGCTGGCTCTAGGACAGAAGTCATTGACGCTAAAAGTTGGGGCAGTAGAAGCAAACACATTTAGCAGCAGTTCATCCCTCCTACTCCACACAACACACATGCTCTCACACACGCATGCTCACACATGCGCGCACACACACATGCCCCCATACACATGCCCCCATACACATGCCCCCATGTGCACTTGCACAGACACATACACTCGTGTGCACACACAGGCACACACACCACACATACACACGCACAGTAGTGCCATCCTGATCTAGTAGTGGCTGAATGAACAATAAAGGCTCTCTATTACCAGTTTGGGGGGGTTGGTAGGTGGTAGTGTAGGTGCCCCCACTGTGTCACCGTGTTCACTGTATGTGAATTTGTCTGTGTTCATTCATCACAGTGACAGTCCCCGTGTAGGCAGCACTATGTCCCCGTGCATACATCAGCCCTGTGTTTGTTCATGAGTGTGTATGTCAGTGTGTTCCAGTCCCTCTGTGTGAGTGTCGTCCCCAATCCCTCATCCTCCCCCCCACATCTCTAATTAGTGGTTTGGGGTTTGTTCCTTTTCCCTCCTGTTCCTTCCCTCAGCAGCGCAGCGGCGGCCTCGGTAGCAGCAGCAGCAGCAGCAGCCGCCGCGCCTCTGAGTAAGCAGCAAGGAGCAAGCGAGTCAGAATAGGACTGTGAGCTGGATCTGAGTGGGAACAAGAGTGAGCCGGCCTGAGAGAGGAGCGGATCCCTCCCGGGCCCTCGGGCCACCCAGTGCCAGGAATCTTCGTGCCAGACCTCTTGAGAGGAGCCCGGACGGCCAACCCTAGCCTCCCCAGGTACAGATGCTGGGCAGCGGGGTGGGGGGCGGGCACTGCCCACAGATGCCAGTTGGATTTTGGGGTATGCAGCACACCTGGGTCTGCCGACCCTTTTCACCTTTCCCCAGAGCACCCCCAAGGAAGCTCCGACAACTTGCCTGGATTCCTGCTTCCCGCCCAGCTCCCTGGGCACCCCGTTTTTCCCTCTCCCTCCCAGATCCCTTCTTTGGGGAGCTCAGCAAATGGAGCAGGAAATTTGGACCCTCTGCCTCCCTCTCTCGCCCTCCTCATTGGATCCGGAGTCTTCTCCGCTGGGAAAGCTGTAATTAGAGGGTGGATCCCTACAGACAGAGAGCAGCCCCCCCACCCCCACCCCCCAGTCCCTTCTAACTTTAGATCTCTTCTCTCCCATTCTCCCATTCGCCCTCCCTCTCCCTCTCCCTCTCCCTCTCCCTCTGGCTGCTCGGTTCTCTCCATCTGCCTGGCTCCTTGGGACCCCCGGTCCGCAGCCTGAGGATGGCCTCTGTGCTTGAGGTAAACTGTTCCCTCCTCTTCCTAGGAAACCAGCTACAGTCTTCCTGGTCCTAACGCTAGTCACCTCCAGGGTCCTGGGAGGGGCAAGCAGCGGGCTGAAGCAAGGGAGGGGAAAACAGAGTCAGGGGTCAGGGGTCAGTCAGAGAAGGAGGGAGAATTAGGTGAAAAGAAGGTGAGGCCCCCTAAGGTCAGCCAAGCACTAGCTGTGGGGAGTGAAAGAGCTATGGACGGAGAGCGGGACAGGTAGGCTGACAGCAGATGGTCTCTGAGTGCGCACGGAGGGACCTTCAGCTATATATAGTTCTTTGGGTTGGGGGGGGGTGTCCTGTGTCTAGGACTCCTCCATTAAGCAGGATCTGGTCAGGTCTGTGTTGAGGAAAGCGCCTGTCCTGTGAGCTGGTGTGTGGGGGAGGAGGGCTGGTCAGGAGAACTGAGCCCTGGCCTGAGCGGGAAGCGAGGAGGAGGGACAGGGTCTGAGGCTGCTTGCCCGGCTCACAAATATTTAGCTTTCAGCCAAAGACAAACTAAGCTCTATTTTGGGAGTGGGAGGCTCCAGGGAGGACTGGGCCACTTCCCCTGCAGGCTGGGACCCCAGTACCCCGCATCGCACCCCGAGAGAGACTCAGGTTGTGAAGATGTGAGTTTGGGGTCTGGAGGCATCACTCACTTTGTTAGGGCTTTTGGGGGACTCCAGACACAGAACTGGAAAGGGAGGACTCAACAGCCACTCGGAACAGAGTTCTTCCTGCCTGTTAATGCTGTTTCTGTGTCCCCATGTCTCGGCTGCTTTCAGGGTCTCTGTGAAGGGATCTAGGGGAAGATGACACCCCTTGAGTGGCAGTGCACCCCTATAGCCTCGAGTTGTCCCTATTCTCGGTGCCTTCAGAAGCCCCTATTCTCAGCTTGGTGTAGTGACACACACGGCTTAGGAGGCAGAAGCAGGTGAGTGTGAGGCCAGCCAGAGCCACATAGAGAGAGAGACCGTCTCAAAAAAAAAGAAAATCTCTTTTCTGGGTGACCTAACTCAGGCCTCCCAAGAATGATGTCCTTGCTGATTGACTCATCAGAAAGCTGAGTAGCTCAGCCTGTAGCAGGGCTGGTGTGTGTGAGCTTTGACGCTTACACGTCCATTGGCCTATGTAGGGGCGTTAGGACACCTGCATTGCTGACTTTGTGAGTACGTGTATATGTGTGTGTGTGTCCATGCACAAGAGCACATGCACACAGACAGGCTGGATTATCTTACTACTTAGTCCTAATGAGAAATGGTGTCTATAAGGCAGTGAGATAAGTGACTTTGGGACTGAGTCAGAGGTAATGGTATCCAAAGCCAGTGGGTAGACACAGTGTCTAAGCAGATAGGAATCCCAGGTACAGATATTGACTATACAGATCGGTGTCACGCCTTGTTCCCCAGCAGGTTCTGGATTTATTTATTTATGATTGTGTATCTGTATGACCACGGCACACATGTGCCACTGCTCATGTGTGGAGATCAGAGGACAACTTTTGCTAATCAGTTTTCTCATTCCACCTTGGATTCTGGGAATCAAAGGCAGGCCAGCAGGCTCTCCTGGGAATCTGCTGAAACTTTGGTTTTATTGTTATTATTACTATTATTAATTATCTTTACCCAACAGACTCTGGTGTTGAGCCATCATTGACACAATGGTTCTGAGGAAGCAACAGGAAAGAGGTGCCCTGGGTCCGCTCAGGGCAGGGACAGTGTCAAAGAGTAGGGACATCATGCCTGCCAGCCAGCGTGGCACTGGTGCCTGGGGGAGGGGCAGTTCAGAGACTTTCTGGAAAGACACAGGCTTGGGGAAGCATTTGGCATGGACGCCAGGCTTTCAGGTCCCTTACTTCCCGTGAACACAAAGACACCCCAATCTCCCCATCTCTTTTCTTTTTCCTTCTTATCTGTCTCCCTATCTATCATCTATCTATCTATCTTTCTTCATTGTAGACCAGGTTGGCCTTAAACTCACAGAGACCTGCATGCCTCTGCTCCCTGAATGCTGGGATTACAGGCGTGTGCTGCTGCACCCGCTGCACCCCGGCAGTCTCCCGATGCTGCTGCACCCGCTGCACCCCGGCAGTCTCCCCATCTCTTTTAGGTACTTTTGAGGTCCTAGCTTCCTTACCTTCTCCCTAATGCCATGAGAAGCCCCTGCTGGGCATAAGTAGGTTCTTCAGCAGTGGAGGAACTTGGGATTCAGAGAGCCACGTGAAGTAGCTGCTGGGGCTAAGACACTTGGTTGAACTGAGAGGGGACCAGGGAAGAGGGAGAGATGGGTAGGCAAGGGGCTGGGGAACCTTTTCTAGAGGCAGATCAGGCTCACTGCGAGAGTGGCTGCTCAGGAGGAGACCTTTGGTTTCAATTCCTAGCATGCTAAAAGACACTTATAGTAAAAGAAAATAAAAATGTAAAAACTGTAAAGCTGAGTGAGTGAAGAAACGGGAGAGAGCTGAGAATTAGGACAGAGCCATGGGTGTTCAACATGTGCAGGGTCAGTTCCAGCTCTCAGAGGTGTACAGGGAGCATTTCCAGCGTGAGCTACTTGGAAAGAGAGGGCACCCTTGATTTACCTGACAGCAGAGCAAAAACTGAGACAGCTCCTGACTTGGCCTTTCTTCAGAGACTTCTCTTTCAGTATTCTAAGCCCTTTGTTTTATTTCTGGTTCGTTCGTTCGTTCGTTCGTTCCTTCCTTCCTTCCTTCCTTCCTTCCTTCCCTTTCCAAGACAGAGTTTCTTTGTGTAGCCTTGGCGGTCTTGCAACTTGCTTTATAGACCAGGCTGTTACAGACCAGGCTGGCCTTGAACTCAAGAAATCTGACTGCCTCTGCCTCCCGAGTGCTGGGACTAAAGTTGTGGACCACCACCGCCGGGCTCTGCTAATTTCTGTTTTTAAAACAGCATCTCACTAGATAGATAGCTGACTGTCCTGGAACTCCCTACGCAGACTAGACAGGCCTCAAACTCAGAAATCTGCCTGCCTTTGAGTGAAGGGATTAAGGGCATGCCATCACAGTGGTTAAACCTTTTATTTTAAAGGGTGGCGGCGGCGGCACAGGACTTTCATCCC
The DNA here is from genome assembly GCA_907169655.1 of Acomys percivali. Classification (NCBI taxonomy): domain Eukaryota; kingdom Metazoa; phylum Chordata; class Mammalia; order Rodentia; family Muridae; genus Acomys; species Acomys percivali. The sequence continues at coordinate 125,077,157 of OU015748.1, read as the reverse complement.
AGGACTAAGGAGGCAGAAGCAGGCAGATCGCTGTGAGTTCGAGGCCAGCCTGGTCTACAAAGTGAGTCTAGGACAGCCAAGGCTACAGAGAGAAACCATGTCACAAAAAAACCCAAATAAATAAATAGATAAATAAGTAAAAAATAGAGGGTGGTGGTGGGTCGGGGTGGGGAATTGGAAACTGGACTATCTGCCCACTGGGAACACACTAGGGCATCCTCAGGACTACAGGGTAATGCATATGATCAGCTATAGGAGCACATGCTTAGAACCCTGAACCCCTTTCCTCAGCTCTCACGGAGAGCAGCAGTCAGCCAGAAAAGGAAACTGAGGATGTGATGGAACTTAAGTTCCAGCGCTTGGCTCGCGGTGCAGTCCAGTACTTTGTGTTTCTTCAGGGGCCCCGTTGGCCTTGTTCCCCAAAGTCGGGGTCTCATGTCAGCCTAGGCTTGGCTGTCTTCTTTCACCCCTCCCTGCCTCCCCACAGCTGGGTGGGGTCCCAGGGCTTGGCTGAGGCCCTTGTGGCCACAGTGTGAGGGCCGGGCAGGCGGGGGACCGCGTCGGCGTTTTTTAAAAATAAACCCGACCGCAGGGAAGCCACCGGAGCCGGAGCCGAGCAGGGCCATGCTGGGCAGAGGGGGAGGGGGTGGGGGGAAGGAGGGAGGAGTGGCCTGGTCCGAGGGTTCTCTGGGGCCCATCGCCTAGTTGGGTTTCTCCTAGGTGGGAACTCCACGCCTTTCTCTGCCTCCCTCTTTCTTCACCTCCTGCTTTTTCCTTAGCTTTTCTGGGCCGGGATCGCTTACCCACCTCTCTTTCTTTGTTTATTCTGCTTTCCTCAATCTCCCCCCCCCCACTCCCTTTTGTCTTTCCTGTCCTCCCTTCCTGGGCCCTCCTTCTCTGTCCTCGCGTGGAGCCTTGCCTGGCGGTTCCTTAGGCACAGTGTCCTTTGTGTCCCCACGGCTTTGGATGTCTATGTGTCTTTCAACTCCCCCGTCGCTACCTGTCCTTGCAAAGATCTGAGTCCTGACGGACCAGCTCTTCCTATGCTCGGGCGCTTAGAGGCTCCAGGGAAACCGTTACCGGGCGAGCCCAGGGGTTTACTGTTGGACGTGGTTTTGGTGGCTCATATTTGGGAGCCCATAGGATTGAGAGGACCTGGGGGGGGAGGGGAAGGGAGGGAGGGGGAGAGGGAGGGAGAGACAGAGACAGAGTGTTGGGCAGGGGTGCAGTATAGGAGTGGTGGTTGCACACACCCTCTCTGAAACCGTGAAACACTAGCCTCACCCCTGGGATTTGGCATCGCGTCTCAGACACACACACGCTCAGCTAGGAGCCACTACTCGCTCCGAGAATTCTTTTCTCCTTTGTACGTTCTGCTAGGAAGACACCAGACAGTTGGACAACTGGCTTACTACTTTCCTTCCTTCTTCCTTTCGTTCTTTTCCTTCCTTCTTTTTCTTTTCTTCCCCCAAGACAAGGTTTCCCTGTGTAGCCCTGGCCGTCCTGGACTCACTTTGTAGACCAGGCTGGTCTCGAACTCACAGCGATCCGCCTGCCTCTGCCTCCCGAGTGCTGGGATTAAAGGTGTGCGCCACCACACACAGCGCTTTCTTATTTTATGTGTATGGGTGATTTGCCTACATGTATGCTTGTGCACCACGTGTGTTCCGGGTGCCTGTGGAGCCAGAAGAGGGAGCTGGATCACTTGGAACTAGAGTCTGAGCTTCCACGTGGGTGCTGGGAACCTAACCCCAGCTCTCTGGAAAAGTAGTTAAGTGATTTTAACTGCCAAACCATCTCTCCAGCTCCGATGGCTAGCTTAAAAAAAAAAAAGTTTGGTACACACACACACACACACACACACACACACATGAAGACAGAGGCGGGGTACATATGTGTGAATGCCATGCCATAGCGTGTGAGGAAGGCGGAGGACAACTTTGTGGGAGTTCTCTCCTACCATCATGGGGGTTGCGGGAGTTAAATTTAGGTTGTCAGGCTTGGTGGCAAACGCCCTTATCCACTGAGCCACCTCACTGGTCCCACGTGGTCAAGCTGCTTTTGAAGGATGTCTTTTACTTTCTCTTCCTTTCGTAAGGTGGTTCGGTTGAACCCAGGACCGTGTACATAGTGTCCAAGGATGCTAGAGTGTATTCCTTCCCAAGAGGTTCCGCCTCTCACCTAAGGGGGTCCCAGGAGCTCCTGAGGAATGGGAGCCATGGGTCACCAGATCAGTCATAGCTGCTTGGTAGGCATTATGGAGATACTTACTTTTATGTTTTTTTTAGTTTTTCCAGACAGGGTTTCTCTGTGTAGCCTTGACTGTCCTGTAACTCACTCTGTAAACTAGGCTGGCCTTGAACTCACAGAGATCCTCATAGAAATCAGTCTGCCTCTGCCTGCTGAGTGCTGGGACTAAAGGCCTGTGCCACCTCTGTTTCTAAAACACACACACACACACACACACACACACACACACTCACTCACAAGTGTGCGCCCGCATGCGCACAGGCTCGTATGTACCAAGCCCACTTTAATGTCTTCCTTCACTCACTGCACTTGAATGGCAAGGTGCAGACCAACCATGTACTACATGTTAGGGGACAGTGAGTCATGGCCACCAAGGCTGCCAAGCTCCCCTGTCTTGGAAAATCTTGAGGACTTTGTACTCTGTCATTGCCCAAAGGGATACTAGGTAGAGCCACGAACCAGGGGGTGCACAGGGCCTGCCTGAAAGACATTCTTGCTTCACCACGGCCCAGACTTGGCTGAGGCCCTGTTCTCTCTCAATGTCCCGGTGTCTCTGGTGTCCCTTCCTAGCTCCCCAGGCCCAGGCAGGGACATGCGGACTTGGGGGCGATGGCTCCTAAATCAGGACCTGAGGCACAAAGGGAAGTGGAGGCAATGGAAGGGAAATGGAAGGAAAACCTTCAGCAGGGGCTGTTGCTCCTCTGTGGCCCACCCGAGGACAGGGTATGGAAGAAGGTGACCAGGTGGCCAGGCTGGTCTCAAAGACTCCTGGGCTTATGTCATCCTCCTGCCTCAGCCCTGGAGGAGGAGCTGGGCGCTTTTGTTTGTTTGATTGGTTTGGTTTGGGAGACCAGGCTGGCCTTGAACTCACAGAGATCCTCCTGCCTCCGCCTCCAGAGTGCATGTCTAACGGTGTGGGCCACCACACCCAGCCTGTTTGATTTTGAGAGAGGGTCTATGTATCCTGTCTGGCCTGGGATCTGCTGTGCAGCAGCTGAGGGCGACCTGAGGTTCCGGCCTTCCCTATGTCTACCTCCTAAGTGCTACCACACCCAGGCTATGCTTTTCTTTGAGGGATTTTTTTTTTTTTCTTTGAGTTCCTGGCCACAGCTTGGCTTCTGTCTGCTTCAAATCCACTCTCCTAGGTCAGGACCCTAATCTCACCTCAGCCAGCTGCTTCTTTAAGAGACACGTGTGCACTGCACTCACCCCCCCATCGACTCCACAGGGGGCTCTTCTCCCAGGCTGCTGGCCACACTGGCACCCCACCCTTCTCCCTCACCTCTGGGCTCTCCTTGTCTGCAGGGTTCAGCCCTGTAGGTGTGCCCTTCGCTGCTCTAGCCTTGCTCTCTCCCTCCTGAGCAGTGAGTGCCTCTCTCTCTTTCTCCGTAGGAAGAAGCTCACTATGGCTCCAGTCCCCTGGCCATGCTGACAGCAGCTTGCAGCAAGTTTGGTGGCTCCAGCCCTCTGCGGGACTCAGCGACCCTGGGGAAAGGAAGCTCGAAGAAGCCATACTCTGATCTCCCAGCCCCCAAGACCATGGGGGACGCCTACCCAGCCCCCTTTTCAAGCACCAACGGACTTCTCTCGCCTGCGGGCAGTCCTCCAGCCCCAGCCTCCGGCTATGCCAATGACTACCCGCCCTTCCCCCACTCATTTCCTGGGCCCACTGGTGCCCAGGACCCTGGGCTACTAGTGCCCAAGGGGCACAGCTCTCCTGACTGCCTGCCGAGTGTCTATACCTCCCTGGATATGGCACATCCCTATGGCTCCTGGTACAAGGCGGGCATCCATGCAGGCATCTCACCAGGTCCAGGCAACACACCTGCTCCTTGGTGGGACATGCATCCCGGGGGCAACTGGCTAGGTGGTGGGCAGGGCCAGGGTGATGGGCTGCAAGGGACACTGTCCACGGGCCCTGCCCAGCCTCCACTGAACCCCCAGCTGCCTACCTACCCATCTGACTTTGCCCCCCTTAATCCAGCTCCCTACCCAGCACCCCACCTCTTACAACCAGGGCCCCAGCATGTCCTACCCCAAGATGTCTACAAGCCCAAGGCGGTTGGCAACAGTGGGCAACTGGAGGGGAGTGGTGCAGGCAAAAACCCTCGGGGTGCAGGCACAGGGGGCAGCGGTGGATATGCGGGCAGTGGGGCCGGGCGCTCTACCTGCGACTGTCCCAACTGTCAGGAGCTAGAGCGGCTGGGGGCGGCAGCGGCTGGGCTGCGGAAGAAGCCCATTCACAGCTGTCACATCCCGGGCTGCGGCAAAGTGTACGGCAAGGCTTCGCATCTGAAAGCCCACTTGCGCTGGCACACGGGCGAGAGGCCTTTCGTCTGCAACTGGCTCTTCTGCGGCAAGAGGTTCACCCGCTCTGACGAGCTGGAGCGCCACGTGCGCACACACACCCGGGAGAAGAAGTTCACCTGCCTGCTCTGCTCCAAGCGCTTTACCAGAAGCGACCACTTGAGCAAACATCAGCGCACCCACGGGGAGCCGGGCCCCGGGCCGCCCCCAAGTGGCCCTAAGGAGCTGGGGGAGGGCCGCAGCGTCGGAGAAGAAGAAGCCAACCAGCCGCCCCGATCTTCCACCTCTCCTGTACCCCCAGAAAAAGCCCCTGGAGGCAGCCCGGAGCAGAGCAACCTGCTAGAGATCTGAGCTTGGGCAGGGGAAGGTCTCCAGCCCTAGGGTCCTCTTGCCAGACTCTCGGTGCGGTGGACCACTGCTCGCCCCTCACTCTTTCCTATGCATGCTATACTTTGGGGCGCTGTCTCCCCCAGGCTATCTCCTTGCACGTCTCCCTCAGGCCCTTGCCTGTACCGAGTTACTGTGCTCTGGCCTCCTAAACTTTTTTCCTGCTTTGCCCCTATTCACAGCTTCTCTTGCTTTCTTTCCATTTGGGCTCCTTTCACTTTCCCCTTATGAACTGTTATCGATCCTTTCTGCGCCCCATTCCCATTTCCCACTGTCCCCCAGCTTCCAGCTGTCTTCCCGACTCTCCTCTCCTGTCCATTCCCTTGAGCTTTTTTTTTTTTTTTTTTTTTTAAAACAAACACAATGATGATGAGGACGATAATTTATTGCCCCCTGGTGGCTCTTTATTAGGAACCAGAGTTAGGGAGATTGGTGTTAGTGCCCTGGCTGGGAGCAGAGTGCCAAGAAAGGGGCAGGCCAGTGGGGATCTGATCCCAAAGATGGGGTGACCCCAGGGTCAGGGAGGCTGCCCCAAGCCTTGAGTACTTATCCCATAAGCACCAGGAGTAAAGAATAGTAATAATAATAATAATAATTCTATTTATCTTAAGTTATGATGACGGGTCAGGGAGAGTGAGGCGGAGGGAAGGGATCCATTTTTTTGCTAAGGAAATTCTTGTCAAATACTTCTCTGTACAGACAAAATGATGGTGGAGACCTTGTTCATGGGTTTCCATCAGTGAGGTCTCCTTTTCAGTGGAGTTTTTTGTTTGTTTTTGTTTTTGTAGACAGGGTCTCTCTGTGTAGCCCTGGCTGTCCTGGACTTGCTTTATAGACCAGGCTGGCCTTGGACTTGCAGAGATCTGTCTGCCTCTGCCTCCCGAGTGCTGGGATTACAGGCGTGCGCCACCTCACCCAGCTTTCAGTGGAGTTTAAAATTTTGGGTTCTTAGGCCTCTTTTAGGGTTTATGTGGGTGTCTCCCAGTTAGGGGGCCACTAAGACCCCCCAGCCCCAGCCAGAAGCTGTGAAACTTCAAGTCCTAAGGGGGAGGGGGAGGACAGGAATGACGTCAGAGCAGGTCCTTCCACTAACCCTCTTTTCATACCCTGTGACCTCATCAGGCTAACCCCCTGCTGTCATGGTTACGGAGAGCTTGCAGCTGCCATCTTCTTTGGGGAAGAGCCCACCTAACAGGAAGACTTTGGTTTGGAGGTGTCCCCCATGAAAAACAGGTGGGGAAAGGCTTTCTCTGGGATCAAATTCAAATAAATCGGATATTTATTGAATGCCTACTATACGCAAGGCCTGGTGCCTCGAAGCCATGAGAAAGAATTTATAGCAGGACAGAGGTCCCAAAACTGATTTCGGGGTACAGCCAGAGGCCCCCCAATCCAGGAGTGTCCACTCCATTCCAGTGACTTTTACAGCCGCTTTGTGCCTTTCCTGAGACTGCTGGATCTTCCTGTTGTCCTCTGCTCCTTCTAGGCCCCAAGATAAAGGGTAAAGCAGTGGATTCTGGGAAGAGTGTAACGTCGTTGAAAGGGTCATCCCCTTGTGGAGTCTTTCTTTTTTTAATTTAATAAATAAAAGTTCGATTTGAAGCTGTGTCTGGTGAGAAAGGGGAAGAGGAGGGAGATGGTTGGGCCAAGGGACATTTCCTTAGCAAAGCAGGGACTTCCTGTGGGAGATATTTAATCCAGTAGAGTTTCCCTTCAAGCCGAAAGTTAAAAAACGAAAACGACAGCTTGGTCCGTCACACGGAGTTGAGTTTCCAGCCCCTGGGGCTATTGCGGAGTCCGGAGGGCCGGGCGCTTTCTTCTAGGCTCTTTCTCAGCGGGTAGCACGGACTTGGGCCTGGGCAGTGACCCGGCCGGAGCAGCAGGACTGCGTCCGCACACTGGACTAGCGCGCAGCGCAGCCGGGAGACTCGCGGCTGGCCGACCCGCCTGGCACGTCACCCACCCCCTACCCGGGGCCTGCAATCAGCCGTGCCTACCTCGGAGTTGGTGGGGGAACAAAAGCCGCTCTGTGGCGGCCGTCCCCAAGCCACAATAGGGCTTTGTGCGTCCCCCGCCCCCAGGGCTCCCCCGCTGGGCTGAGGGGCTGCGCTGGGCGCTTTCCCGGGCAGCGGCGTCGGGACCGCGGTGGCCTCGCTGCCGCAGTGCAGGCGCGGACCGAAGGCGTCCCCACCCCGCGCCACCCCTGCCCTTGGCCAGGTGCAAGACCCCCCAGCCCTCCGGCCCGGCGCGCGGCTTCAAAGGCGCTTTGAAGAAACCCGAAGATTTGTGGAGCGGGACAGGGAGGACAGGGGTGCCGGGGCGCACGCCCAGAAGGCGGAGGGCGAGAGCAGACCCCGGGTCCCGCGGCGCACGGGACCCCCCAGGGGCTGACTCTGTCGCCTCCCAGGCTCCGCCTGTCCGGTGCCAGCTCCCGCCCGCCGCAGCCTCCCGGTGCCCCCCTCCCAGGCCCCTCGGCCCCTTTCATCTTGCTAGACTCGGCTTGGGGTTTTGCTGGTTTCTGGGAGATAAAAACCGCCTCAAATAGCTGCGGCGCGATGCCAGGACAAACAGGGCCGGGCGGGCCATGTGCGCCTGGATACCCGCCCCGGGCGCCCAGCTCTGGAGGGCGAGCTCAGGCTGTGGGGGGCCTCGTACGAGTCTCCGGCCGCGGCTCGAGCGCCGCCCGGGATTTCCCGCTCAGGTCGGAGGAGGAGGGGGAGAATGAGGGGGAGGAGGAGCGGCGGTAACCTACGGCAGAACGCTCCGAGGGTGAGGGTGCCGCTGGGCACAGTCACCGCATCGCCCGGGGCCGTGGCGCCCTCTGGTGAAGTTAGCGAGGGAGCGTGCTAGGCCTGGGCCTTGGCCTCCCTAGAACCCGCAAATATAAAAAACTTTTTTTTTTTTTTTTTTTTTAAGTTAAATTTGCAGCGTGGAAGAGGAGGGCCGTGCTAGAACGCGGCGGAGCCGGTGCACGGTGTGGCTTTATCTCAGGGCACATCAAAGGCTGAGTCAGACACCCAGCTGATATCAAATGCCCGGGCTGGGGTGGGAGGGGTTTCACCCAAAGGGGTTTCACACAAAGGTGCGGGGTGTTGCAGGCAGGAAAGGTGTCTTTGGGATTAGGGTTGGAAAGTGATGGAGGTTCAAGGTTTGCCTCAGGACTCTCCTGTCATCTGACTGTCAATTCCTTTTTTTCTTTAAGCCCACCCAATTCCCCTTCTTTCGGGAGCGTTCCCAGTCAGGCCCGTTAAGTGACTCCTCGGATGACAGAGAATTAATTTATCAAGTTAGCCTGGCTAATAGGAAAAGGTTAGAGCTTGGTCACTTAAAACAAGATGCATGCAGGCTGGAGAGATGGCTGAGCGGTTAAGAGCACCACCTGCTCTTCCAAAGGTCTTGAGATTTTCTGGTCTTGCTTTTATTTTTTCGAGACAGGGTTTCTCTGTATAGCCCTGGCTGTCTTGGTCGCTCTTTGTAGACCAGGCTGGCGTCAATCTCACAGAGATCAACCTACCTCTGCCTCCTGAGTGCTGGGAATAAAGGCATGAGTTCAATTCCCAGCATCCACATGGTGACTCACAACCATCTATAATGAGAGCTGGTGCCCTCTTCTGGCCTGCAGGCAGAACACTGTATACATTAAAAAAAAAAAAGCATGCATGTAAACAATTCGGAGTTTAAAGTCAGCATGGGTTACATGGTGTGAAGTCATTCTGGGCTCCATATTAAAATTGTTTTCAATGTCTGAGCAGAGTTATATGTGTGGATTCTCTGGAACTATAGTTTTATTTTGTTTTTGTTTTTCAAGATGGGGTCTCTCTGTGTAGCCCTGACAGTCCTGGACTCACTTTGTAGACCAGGCTGGACTCGAACTCACGGAGATCCACCTGCCTCTGCCTCCCAAATGCTGGGATTAAAGGTGTGTGCCCCATGCACAGCTGGAACTAAAACTTTGAGAGCATAGACTGTGCTTTTTTTTTTTTTTTTTTTTTTTTTTAATTAAATTCAGGGGCTGGAGAAATATCATGGTGGTTAAAAGTTCTTACTCCTCTCACAGAGGACCCAGTTTCGACTCCCAGCATCCATAAGAAGGCTAACTATAAGTCCAGTTTCAGGGGACGTTACTCCCTCTTCTGCATCCAATCAAAACACCCATGCACATAAAAAATTATAAAATAAATGTTGCTTTGTTTTGTTTTGTTTGAAACAGGGTTTCTTTGGGTAGCCCTTGCTGTCCTGGACTCACTTTGTAGACCAGGCTGGCCTCTAACTCACAGCGATCTGCCTGCTTCTGCCTCCCGAGTGCTGGGATTAAAGGTGTGCGCCACCACGCCCGTCTCTGCTTTTTTCTGAGACTTGATCTCTCTGTGTAGTAGCCTTGGCTGTCCTGAAACTGGATATGTACATGAAGCTGACCTCAAAGTTATAGAAACCCCCCTGCCTCTGCCTCTTGAGTGTTAGAATTAAGGGCATGTGCTACAGTGTCCAGAAAAGTTTTTAAAGATCCATTTATTTTTATTTTATGAGTTGAACGCTGTGGAGCTAGAGTTTCAGGTGGTTGTAAGCTGCTCAGTATAAATTCTGGAAGAGCACCAACCCAGCTGCTCTTAACTGCCGAGCCATTTCTTCAGCTCCACCAGCAAATCCAGTAAAAATAAGATAAAAAAATAAAAGAGAAAAATCTCAGGAGAGCCGGGCGTGGTGGCGCATGCCTTTAATCCCAGCACTCAGGAGGCAGAGGCAGGCGGATTGCTGTGAGCTCCAGGCCAGCCTGGTCTACAAAGCAAGTCCAGGACAGCCAAGGCTACACAGAGAAACCCTGTCTCGATAAACCAAAAAAACAAAAAACAAAAAAAACCCAAAAAACTCAGGAGACTCCTACATCCCTTAACATTTGAGGAGCCCAGTGTGGCAGCACTCAGGACACAAAAGATAGCTATCTCTGTGAGTTGAAGAAAACCACAGCGAACTCCAGGCCAGCCAAGACTGCATAGTGAGATCCTGTGTCAGCGAACTAGAGTGAAATAAAAGAGAGGCAAACCTTACCTCAGATGAAGTGCATTTGCAGGCGCTTTCTGAACGTCTCTGTCTCCCGACCTGGGAACATCTCTGGACGGACCTTTTAGATACAAAGGTGACAGGGACACGAAGCTCAGGGCACAGGAAACAGAGTTCTGTCACTGTCCATACGCTCTTCAGTGAGTCTAGAAGCTCTGGGGTTGGGGGCCTGAACCTGAACACAACCTCGAATTTCTTTTTTCTTTCTGAGACAGGGTCTTGTGTGTACTAGGCTCTCAAGTGGTCCGGCTGACAGGCAAGGTTCATCACCACTGTCTGTGATTCTCAGCACCCAGGAGGCTGAGGCAGGAAGACCCTGGCAAATTACAAGGTGCCTCAGCCTGTCTCAAAAAAAAAAGAAAAAAGAAAAAAGAAAAAAGAAAAAAAATAAAGCAATCACGTGCTCATTGCCACATTTCCACTCTTCCCAGTGTGTTCCCATTTTTTTTTTTTTAAGATGTATTTATTACAGTGCTCTGCTTGCATGTACACCTGCAGGCCAGAAGAGGGCATTGAGATCACATTACAGATGGTTGTGAGCCACCCTGTGTTGCTGGGAATTGAACTCAAGACCTCTGGAAGAAAAGACAGTGCTCTTAACCTCTGAGCCATCTCTCCAGCCCTAGATTTATCTTTTAAGACAAGATCTCACACAGCCAAGGTACAGCATGAACTATGCTTCAGAGGATAACACTGAATTTCTGTCTCCAGGCATGGAATGGTTTCTGTTTGTTTGTTTTTGAGACAGGCTCTCACTACGTATGCCTGGTTGGCCTGCGATTTCCTATGTTGGACCAGGGTGGCTTTGAACTCACGGTGACACATCTGCTTTTGCACCACTAGGCCAGGCTATCACGTTTTGCTTTTCTTTTTCTTTTATTATTTTATTTTTTTTATTTGTTTTCGTTTTTGTTTTTTTTTAAATATTTATTTATTTATTATGTATACAGATTTTTGTTATAGATGGTTGTGAGCCAACATGTGGTTGCTGGGACTTGAACTCATGACCTTTGGAAGAGCAGTCAGTAGTGCTCTTACCCTCTGAGCCATCTCTCCAGCCCTGCTTTTCTTTTTAAAGAGTTATTTATTTGGAAACAAAAACTAAAAGCCAAGTGGTGGCGCACACCTTTAATCCCAGCACTCAGGAGGCAGAGGCAGAGGCAGGTGGATTGCTGGGAGTGCGAGGCCAGCCTGGTCTACAGAATGAGCTCCAGGACAGCTAGGGCTACACAGGGCTGGAGAGATGGCTCAGGGATACGAGTACTTGCTGCTCTCACAGAGGACCCCAGCATCTACACAGTGACTCACAACCATCTGTAACTCCGGTTCCAGGGGAATCTAGTGACCTCTACTGGCCGCTGTGGGTACTGCATGCACGTAGTGCACATAGTTACAGGTTAAACACAAATAAGCATAAAAAAAATTAAGCCCCCTCTCTAGTGCTGGTGTTACATGCAGGAATGTACCACCATGCCCATTGACAAAAATAATTTTTGTTTTGTTTTGTTTTTTTTCTCTGTGTAGCCATGGCGGTCCTGGACTCATCTTGTAGACCAGGCTGGCCTCGAACTCACAGCAATCTGCCAAAAATCCTTTAAAGGAGGACTTTAAAGTTCAGTTTCAGAGGTTTAAATTAAAGGTGAGGTAGAGTGACATGTGGAAAAGGTTGCTTATTCATGGTGGCCAGGAAGGAGAGAGAGAGAGAAAGAGAGAGAGAGAGAGAGAGAGAGAGGGGGGTGGGGGGGAGAAAGGGCTAGGGCTAAGTTGTACTCCATTCCTGTGAGTCCCACAGTCTCACCATTTCCCTCCTAAAGTCTATTCAAAATTTGGGCTCATAAATTGATTAAACCATTGATTAGAATCAAATTAAATTAAAGCATCTAACCATCTCTAAATCAAGTAAACTGACAATCAAGAGTAACCGGTTATGCTGGGCGGTGGTGGTGCACACCTTTAATCCCAGCACTTGGGAGGCAGAGGCAGGTGGATCGCTGTGAGTTCGAGGCCAGCCTGGTCTACAAAGTGAGTCCAGGACAGTCAAGGCTACACAGAGAGACCCTGTCTTGAAAAACCAAAAAAGAAAAAAAGAAAAGAAAGAGTAACCGGTTATTTCAGCTCTCACTCCCTAGTCTTCCTCCCCGCTCCCTGACAGGGTCTCGGCAGGGCACAGTGGTACTAGGAAGTGGACCTCGAAGTTTTCGCGCCCCTTGTGTCCACCTCCCCAGGTCTGGGATTAGGAGGAGTCTGCGAGATCCTGACGCTGCCAGGGTCTGGTTTGTGCCTATTCCGGTCCTATCTGCGTCACTCTGCAGCTCAACGGTGCATTCTGGGGCTGTCGTAAGGATTATAAAGGCGTTTATAGTAATGCCCTCAGGAAACACGTGGCTTTTCCAGCGTCGGTCTTTTGTTTTCAGGACTCTCACCTGGTCTGTGGGCTCTGGGCTCAGCACTGTCTCCTAACGTCCACTCTGACTGTCCTCGGTTGGGTGTTTTGTTTTTTTGGTTTTTTTTTTGAGAGCGCAGGGACAGGATGAAACAGTCTGTATTTTCCTAAGGGCTATTCACGGGCGTCGGAGAGTTTAATTAGGTACTCTGCTAAACTGGGCTTATTCTGGGCTTTTTCCGTACTAAGTAAGTGAGTGGGAGCCGCTCCTGGGGATTCGGAGCAGGAAAAAAAAAAAAAAAAAACCCAGCAGCCTCACAGGATCCAAAGCAAAGCGACCCGCGTCAGCGCCGCGCCCGCTCCGTCCGCAAGGAGGCGCGTCAGGAAGTCCCGGAAGTCCGACCCCGAAACCAACCTCTCCGGGGAGATTTTTCTCCGTTGCACTTCCGTTCAGCTTCGCGCGCGCGCGCGGTCGTTTTGTCCAGTACGGCTACCCGTCCGCGTACGAATCTAGCCCGGGAACTGGGAGTCCCGGGAGCGCAGTCAGCTGCTGGGGAGCCGGCCGGTCGGTTCTAGACGCCCTGCGGACTGGCGAGATGTGCTCCCTGGGCTTGTTTCCCCCGCCGCCGCCTCGGGGTCAGGTCACCCTGTACGAGCACAATAACGAGCTGGTGACCGGCAGCGGCTATGAGAGCCCGCCCCCTGACTTCCGGGGCCAGGTGGTCCGCCTGGGGAAGGATGGATGGATGGATGGATGGAGGGAGGGTGGGTGGAGAGTGGGCTCCGGGCTCGGGCCCCACGGGAGACGAGAGAGAACGACGTGTGTCTCGGGGGCTGGTGTTGGCTTGCGGCGGATGCCGGGGCCTCTGAGGAGGTCCTGCAGGGGGTGGAGAAACGGTGAAGGCTGCTCCGGATCAGGGCTTCTCTGTGACGTCAGCCCCGTGGGAACCGATTGGGGTGTGCAGACCAGGGCTGAAACTTCTGTCTTTGTGCCCCACGAGTGTTAGCCTTTGTGGATGTGGGAAATGGGGCCGTGGCATCGCTTGTGCCCAGACCAGCCATAGGTCGGAGGTGGCTGGGGGTTGTGGTGAGGTTCGGGGGGGCGGGGAGACTGACCGGCTCCCTCCCCACACTTCTGAGCTGTAGTGGATCAATCTTCCTGTCCTACACCTGACCAAGGATCCCCTGAAAGCCCCTGGGAGGCTGGACCATGGCACGAGGCCTGCTTTCATCCATCACCGGGAGCAAGTGTGGAAGAGGTGCATCAACGTGTGGTAAGAGGCCGTGGTCTGCAGACAGCGGAGGGATGACGTCACTGGGCCTTGAAAAGGGCTGCTCTTGAAAAGGCAGCTTGATGTTAGCATCTCTGTCTTCTACCACAAGGCATATTAGGTGACCCATCTTTACTGTGAAGCCGAAGGATTTACCAGAAGCTTCCTTTATCCCTAGTGGCTTGACTTGAGTTTCCAGACCCGCTCCCAGCACCCACCTCATGTCATGCGTTGTTCGTTCTGAGCTTTTATCTGAAGCTCAGGAAAGTTAAGGGAAGGGGTGTAGTGGCTCGTCTGTGCTAAGAGTTGAAGCAGTGTTACCAGTTTCCGACTGTCATTTTTAGCAGTGTAGCCTTGGGAAAGCCACTGCTTTGTCCTAAAACGAAACCCTTTTACAGCGTGGCATTAAACAGATGCAGGAGCGCTGAGAGGCGCCTCCTGGCACACACTAATCCGTCCATAAGATCCTCACCACGGAGGATCTGAGGCTCATGAGTAATGTCCGTCTGTTACTTTGTGAGATGTTGCCAAATAGTCTTTTATAAAGTTGTACATTCAGGACTTGGGATGTAGCTCAGCTGGCAGAGTGCTTGCCTGGCACACAGGAAGCCCTAGGCCAGTCGCTAGCACCACATACAACTGGGTGTGGCGGCGAGCCCGTAGGCTCAGCGCCAGGCAGCAGGAGGGTCAAGGCGTTTTGTCATTCTTGGCTATGTAGCAAGGTTGAGGGCAGGCGGGACTGCACCAGACTCTATCTCAGGAACAACAAAACCAAAAAGCAAACAAAGCCGAGCACCTGGGATGGTGGGAATGGCTAAATTGGAAGCACCTGGCACAGTGCCGTACGGTTACAGGCATTTGTTGATACAATTACTGTTAGATGTTTCTCAGGATATTCCTCTTAGCCTTACTGACATCTTTTTAAAAAAGATTTATTTATTTATTTATTGTTTATGAGTGCTTTATCTGCAGAAGAAGGCATCAGATCACATTATAGATGGTCGTGAGCCACCGTATGGTTGCTAGAAGTCAAACTCAGGACTCTGGAAGAGCAGCCAGTGCTCTTAACCTCTGAGCCATCTCTCCAGCCCCCCTTACTGATATCTTAATTATCCCTCAGTTTCCTAAGTTACTTCACCTTTTTTCTGAGGAGCTCTTAAGTAGTTTCTTTTTCTTTTTTTCTTTTTCTTTTAATCTTTATTTATTTAAGGGCTGGAGAGATGGCTCAGTGGCTAAGAGCACTGACTGCTCTTCCAGAGGTCATGAGTTCAATTCCCAGTGCCTACATGGTGGATCACAGCCATTTATAATGTGATCTAATGCCCTCTTCTGGCCTGGAGGTGTGCATGCAAACAAAGCACTGTATACATACTAAAAAATAAATTAAAAAAAATTAAAATTATTTACTTATTTATTTTTTGAGATGGGGTTTCTCTGTGTAGCAGCTCTAGCTGACCTAACCTGGAACTCAATCTTTAGACCAGGCTGGCCTCGAACTCACAGAGGTCCTACTGCCTCTGCCTCCGGAATGCTGGGATTGCCACCACCATCCAGCTTCCCTTTTTTTTTTTTTTTTTTTAAATGAGACAGTGCCTCCCGCAGCCCAGACTGGTCTCATACTCGCTGTGTTGCTAAGGGCCTTGAACTGCTAATCCTTGTAGTTCCTTACCCAGCGCTGGGTACAGGCATGCGCGACCGCGTCTGATTCTGTGTGCTAGTAGGAACCGAGCCCAGGGCTTTATTCATGCTGGGCAGGTACTTTAGCAACTGAGCCGCACACACGCACCCCAGCCCTCTTTAATACATGCTTGTTGCGTAAACGGAACCTGTTAGGGACCTGGTGACAGGACTAGAGTAACTCTGTGTCTTTTTCTCCTGTGAGGCGTGACGTGGGCCTTTTTGGAGTCCTGAATGAAATCGCCAACTCAGAGGAAGAAGGTCGGTGCCCCTGAGGTCCCCTCCAGGGTTTCCCTAAACCCGTCCCAACGCCTGCTAGCCCAGCCTCCTTTTTCTGTCACCTTCTCCCAGTGCCCAAGTGCTCACAGTGGGCTCTGGAGAGGAGGTGTCCAAGCCGCTCGCTGCAGACACAGCCTTAAGAGTTTTGACACTTGTCACGTAAGAGCACGGCAGGTGATAGCCCTGTGCTGCATGATGTAATCAGAGCTGTCTCCTCAACCCCACAGTGTTTGAGTGGGTGAAGACAGCCTGCAGCTGGGCCCTGGCTGGCTGTCGCTGGGCCTCCTCCCTCCACGGCTCCCTGTTCCCACACCTGTCCGTAAGTTTGGCTTCCCCCGTAGCTCTTTCCTTTGTGGGCAGCGCTGGCTGGGATGACTCGAGCATGGCCGTGTTGACTAGGTCAGCTCTGTTCATACGGTGTGTCTGTTTGTTCTTACAGCTCAGGAGTGAAGACCTGATTGCTGAATTTGCCCAAGTAACTAATTGGTGAGTACACACCCTCTGGTACCCCATGGGGCAAAGTTCTGAACGATGAAAATTATTCTAGAGCCGGACGTGGTGGTGCACGCCTTTAATCCCAGCACTCAGGAGGCAGAGGCAGGTGGATCACTGTGAGTTCGAGGCCAGCCTGGTCTATAAAGTGAGTCTAGGACAGCCAAGACTATACAGAGAAACCCTGTCTTGAAAATCCAAAAAAAAGAAAAAAAAAAAAAAAAAAAAAAAAAGAAAATTATTCTAGGGAGAGAGAGGTCAAGGCTGAGACTCCTCTCTCCCCATTGTCTCCCCTGTTCTGCTAGTTTTATGTCTACTTGATACAAGCCAGAGTCATTTGGAAAGAGGTCCCTCAGCTGGGCATGGTGCATGGTGGTACCCTGCGAGTTCGAGGCCAGCCTGGTCTACAAAGTGTGTCCAGCCTACACAGAGAGACCCTGTCTTGAGGGAAAAAAAAAAAAAGAGGACCCTCCATTAGGAAAACACACCCAAGCCTGGCATGGTGGTGCACGCCCTTAATCCCAGCACTTGGGAGGCAGAGGCAGGTGGATCACTGTGAGTTCGAGGTCAGCCTGGTCTACAAAGAGTCCAGAACAGTTAAGGGTACACAGAGAAACCCTGTCTCGAACCCCCCTCCCCCCTCCCCAAAAAAGCAGACAAAATTTGATACAGTGGTGCACACCTTTAGTCCCAGCACTTCAAGGCAGAAGCAGGTGGATCTCTTAGTTAGAGGCCAGCCTGGTCAACATGGTGAGTTCCGGAGACAGCTAGAGCTACATAGTGAGACTGTGTCTCAAAAACGAACCAAAAACCCAGCCACCTACCTACCCCAGGACAGCCAGGGAGAAGGAGGACAGGAAGTGGCTGCTTACAGCACAGCCTCTGCCATCAGTTCTTGCTGCAAATTCTTATCCTGACTTTGCTGACCGCATGCTGTAAGATGGCGTCAGCCCTCTCCTCCCAAGTTGCTCTTGGCTATGGTGTTCTGTCACAATAGCAGAAACCCTAAGTTCCCCTCTGTCCCCCACTCAGAATGGAGCAAGAGAAAAGCGAAGGCCCCTCTCCTGTGCTGAGGGAGCCTGGGCTGCTGGGCTGTTAGTGGGAGGCACAGCTGCTGACCGTCTCCCTCCGCAGGTCCGGCTGCTGCTTGCGGGCCTTCGCGTGGCACCCTCACACCAACAAGTTTGCTGTGGCCCTGCTGGATGATTCCATTCGTGTGTATAATGCTAGCAGGTACGTGGGGACCGCGCAGCGGGCAGTTCTGACTGGTCTCACCACTTCTTGGCCTGTTCCATAGCTCTCCTTCCAGATCTGGGCTTGGGACACTCCATGTTGAATGTAGCCTTTGTACATCTAACATTTAAAAAAAAGATGATGACATGTACAGTGCTCTCCCTGCCTGTGTGCCTGCAAACATGTCCAGTGCTCTGCCTGCCTGTGTGCCTGC
>OU015748.1:125023651-125059596 GCA_907169655.1 Acomys percivali | reverse complement strand
GCTCTGCCTGCATGTGTGCCTGCAAACATGTCCAGTGCTCTGCCTGCATGTGTGCCTGCAAACATGTACAGTGCTCTGCCTGCATGTGTGCCTGCAGGCCAGAAGAGGACATCAGGTCTCATTATAGATGGTTGTGAGCCACCATGTGGTTGCTGGGAATTGAACTCAGGACCTTTGGAAGAGCAGCTAGTGCTCTTCACCTCTGAGCCGTCTCTCCAGCCCCTGGCTTTATCTTTTTGATTGGACTCAGGTTTCTGAGCTTCGTGTCCCTGCTTTGACTCGGTTTCCCCCCTCTTGCTCCTAGCACCACAGTCCCCTCCCTGAAGCACCGTCTGCAGCGCAGTGTGGCGGCACTGGCCTGGAAGCCCCTCAGTGCCTCCATCTTGGCTGTGGCCTGCCAGGGCTGTATTCTCATCTGGACCCTGGACCCTACCTCCTTATCCACACGGTGAGCCCCTGCGGCCTGTCCTGACCTTAGCAAGGGCAACGCAAGGCGCCCACTGACGCCTGTAAGTTCTCGTCCTCACAGCACCTCACAGGGCTGTGGGAGCAGCAGATCTGAGGTCAGGCAGGGTGCTGAGATGCTCTGTCTAGACAAAGGGGCAGACTGCGAGGCCTCTGGGGTTACGGAAGCATGTGTCTGCCAGCTGTACGCTGTTACACAGAAGCATAAAGTAGGGCAGGGCAGATACAGACGTGAGTAGAAGCCACGGAAGTCGGCACGATCAGCAGGGGTGGTGCTCACCTTTAATCCCAGCACTCAGGAAGCAGAGGCAGGCACATCCCTTGACTTCAAGCCAGCCTGGTGAACAGAGTTCCGGGACAGCCAAGGCTACACAGATGATTCCTGTCTCAAAGCGCACCACCCTCAAAAAACAAAACAAAATAAAAACAAAAAACAAAGCCAGGCGCTTGGGAAGGATTTGGGTTAGGGAGTTGGATCGCTGTGAGTTCGAGGCCAGCCTGGTCTACAAAAGTGAATCCAGGACAGCCAGGGCTATTGCCCAGAGAAATGCTGTCTCAACCCTCTGACCCCCCCACCCCCAAATACTCACTGTGTGTCCGTGGGGACACATGCCAGAGCTCAAGTGTGGGGGCCATAGGACAGTTCTGGGGAGTTGGCTCCCTCCTTGCAGTGTGTGGTCCCTGGGATTGGTTGGACTCAGGCCTTCAGGCTTCAGCGCCATTTCTCTGCGCCCCTCCTCCATTTCTGTTTCCTTTCTCCCCTTTCAGCCCCGTTTTAGTATAATTTCCACAGAGAAGTTAGAGTGTTACCAAGTTTCGGTATACTCTTACCTTTCTGCCGGGGTCTCCCTATGTAGCCTTAGTTGACCTAAACTGCCATGTAGACCAGGCTGGCCTTGAACTCTCAGAGCTCCACCTACCTCTGCCTCCTGAAGCTGGGATTAAAGGCGTGCACCACCACAGGGCTTGGTCTTGAACTCTTGAACCTCATGCCTCTGCCTCCCAAATGAAAGTTTTCTCAGGAGTGTGCCACACACCTAGATTCTCTTGGGAAAGTTGTTTATGGTGATGATTATTTTAAGATTCTGTATGTGTGGGTGTTTTGCCTGCATATATGTCTGAGTACCATCTGTATGCAGTGCCTAAGGAAGCCAGAAGAGGGCGATGCTCCATGGGATGAGCTACAGACCATGTGAGCCACCACGTGCTTGCTGGGAATTGAACCTGGATCCTCTGGAAGAGCAGCCAGTGCTCTTAACCACTGAGCCATTTCTTTAGCTCTCTTTCTAGGAAATTAGAATTCTTTTTTAAAAAGGAGAAGCCAGCAACGCTTGATTGAGAAGTAGAGTAACAGTTCTTGCAGCAGGGATGCTACAAAAAACAGGCTGCCTTTCTTTGGTTGTTTGGTTTGGTTCTTTTTTTGAGACAGGGTCTCTCTGTGTAGCCTTGGCTGTCCTGGACCCGCTTTGTAAACCAGGCTGGCCTCAAACTCACAGCGATCTGTCTATCTCTGCCTCCCAACTGCTGGGATTAAAGGCGTGTGCCCCCACCACCTGGCTCTAGCTGCCCTTTAAAATATTATTGGTGATAATTCAGATCTGATGCCCTCATAACACTAAAAAGCTTTTTGTTTTTTTGTTTAATTTTATATGCATTGTTGTTTGCTTACATGTATATCTGTGTGGGGAATGTCAGATTCCCTGGAACTGGAGTTACAGACAGTTGTGAGCTGCCATGTGGGTGCTGGGAATTCAACTGGGTCCTCTGGAAGAGCAGCCAGTGAGTGTTCTTAAATGCTGAGCCAGCTCTCCAGCCCCCACACTAAAAGGTTTAATTACGTGTGTGTGTGGATATGTGCACGGAAGTACAGCTGCCTACAGAGGCTGGAGGCATTGGGTCTGGAGGAACTGGGGTTACAGACAGTGGTGAGCTACCCGACATAGGAATCAAACTCTGGTCCTGTGGGAAAAGGGTATACACCCTTAAGTACGTGTGTGCACCTATCTCATGTGGTAGTCAGAGAACTTTTGTTTTTGTTTTTGAGACAGGGTTTCTCTGTGTAGCCCTGGCTGTCATGGAGCTTACTCTAGACCAGGCTGGCCTTGAACGCAAGAGTTCTGCCTGCCTGTCTCCTGAGCGCTGGGAATAAAGGTGTGCGACACCACCATCACTACTAGAGAACAGTCTTTGGGAGTTTTCTATCCTTCCACCATGTGTTCTGAAGATTGAATTTTTATAATAACATTAGTCCAAGGCTGGGCAGCATGCACGTGAGGAGGTCTGATGCTCCAGTTTATGCGGACACTGGAGCTACTGAGTGAGCTGAGCTGACGTGAAAAGAAAGTTGTCACTCACTGTAAAGTTGAGCTGTGCCACTGACAAGGCCTTACAGAAGTTAAATGTGGGAAGAGCCAGGTCCCCAGCTCAGCGGGAAGTGACACTCCAGCACAGCCCTTCAGACTGTCAGGAGGGTCTTCTTGCGGATCACAGGCTCTCCGTAGCCTTTCCCCTTTAACCTCCCCCACAATCCCTCATTGACAACAGAGGCAGTGAACCCCGGGTCTAGCGAGGCTAGGGAAAGGAATCATGATAGGGCATTTTTATTTCAATTTCGTGGTGTTCAGTGCTGGCAGTGGTGAGACGAGGGCATTGGGCCCTTGGGACCCAAACTCCTGCCCTGTGAAAAGCAAGTGTCCTCAGCCACTGACCCTGTCTTTAGCCCCCTTGGTACATTTGTTTGTTCACCGTTTTTTCACTGTCTTTTGTTTATTCCTGGCAGGCCCTCCTCCGGCTGCGCACAGGTGTTGTCCCACCCTGGGCACACACCAGTCACCAGCTTGGCTTGGGCCCCCAATGGGGGGCGGCTGCTCTCAGCTTCACCTGTAGATGCTGCTATTCTGGTGAGCTGGGTCCCACCCCTCAGTGGTCAAACAAGAGAGTCTTCACCTGGTGGGGACAGCATGAGGAAGGAGACTGTTTCTGTCCTCAGTTTATATGATGTTTTGTCTGAAGCTGCCAACCACTGTGATCGTAACCGCAATCCTTATATGATAGACTGCTTCTTGCTGGTTCCCTTCTCTGGCCTCTGTGCATGGAAGAGGGCAGCGCACCGTGCGTGGGTCGGCAGTAGTTTGAGGTTCTGAACTCACTTCCCTCTCTTAGGTATGGGATGTCGCGACAGAAATCTGTGTCCCGCTTCCTTGGTTCCGAGGAGGAGGAGTTACCAACTTGCTGTGGTCCCCAGATGGCAGCAAAGTCCTGGCCACTACTCCGTCAGCGGTCTTTCGGTGAGTGGGCGAAAAGCTGAGGGAGGCCAGGAGCCTAGAGACAGGCGCGTGGCTTCTGCACGTGGGCACCGCAAGCTTGGAGGCTGAAGGCCCTTACGCTGCCATCTGTCTTTCTGGCTCAGAGTCTGGGAGGCCCAGATGTGGACTTGCGAGAGGTGGCCAACTCTCTCAGGGCGCTGTCAGGTAGGAGGGGACTGTGATTCACAGAAGCTGGGGAGGAAGGGGGTTCTAATAGGCATGGATCCCCCATGCATGGCTCCCCATATCTACTTCTGACTTAGCCGTCTGGTAGACCTGCCTCCTGTCTCTTCCTTCTGCCCTAGACTGGCTGCTGGAGTCCAGACGGAAACCGGCTGCTGTTCACTGTGCTGGGGGAAACAGTGATTTACTCCCTGTCGTTCCCAGAACGCTGTGGTGAGCTGGGACATTTTGGGGCGGGAGGGAGACAGCACCTGAAGGGTGCACTGAGGGCGGAGGGTACGGAGGCTGCACTAGAAGTCCTGCCCTTGCAGGAACAGAAAAGGGCCGTGTCGGAGGTGCAAAGTCTGCAACAATCGTAGCTGATCTTTCTGAGACAACCATACAGACCCCAGACGGAGAGGAGAGGTGAGCTGGAGAGGCTGTGGGAGGAGTGAGGAAGTGTCGGAGAGACGCTGATGCCCTGTCCTCTGTCACAGGCTGGGGGGAGAGGCCCACTCCATGGTCTGGGACCCCAGTGGTGAACGTCTGGCTGTGCTCATGAAAGGTAAGGACAAGGTCTCACTGTCCTGGAACTCACCGTGTAGATCAAGCTGGCCTTGAATCACTCACAGGTCTCCCTGCCTCTGCCTCCAGGGCTGGCATTAAAGGCCTGTGCCACCACAGCTACTGTTCTGTGGCCCTGCCTCTGTGACTTTGCTTCTGGAGCTCTGTGTTAACTGGCTGGTTTCTTACAGGAAACCCACGGGTTCAGGATGGAAATCCTGTCATCCTCCTTTTTAGAACTCGAAACAGTCCTGTGTTTGAGTTACTTCCCTGGTAAGTGCAGAGCTGAACCTTCCCACGCCCGTCTGCACAAGGTCCCGGCTTCCACTGGCTTCTCACCTCTAACTCTTTTGGCCACAGTGGAATTATTCAGGGGGAAGCAGGAGCCCAGGCCCAGCTCATCACTTTCCATCCTTCCTTCAACAAAGGGGCCTTGCTCAGCGTGGTGAGTAGGCAGGGTCGTGTGTCAGCGCCTTCAGGGTGGCTGGATGAGCTCCACCATGAGGCTTAGGCTTAGGGTTCTGATACCGTCCTTTCTCATTCTCTGCAGTGCTGGTCCACAGGCCGAATCACCCACATCCCTCTGTACTTTGTTAACGCCCAGTTCCCACGCTTTAGCCCAGCTCTTGGCCGGGCCCAGGAGCCCCCAGCTGGAGGTGGAGGCTCTATCCATGAGGTGCCACTGTTTACTGAGATGTCACCAACCCTGGCCCCTTGGGACCCTCTTCCAGGACCATCACCTGCCCAACGCCCTTCCCCTCATTCCCACTTGTAAACAAGTCCTTCATGTTCCCGCTCGCTCGCGTGCCCTGCTGCGTTTTCTCTAGTGTGTTGCTGGGGCCTAGTGGAGAATGAGAGAGTTGGGCCACCGACTAAGATTCTACGGTCACTTTGACCGTGTATTTAGTCCTAGGATGGTTTCTTTTTATTTTCAGATTTATTATTTTATGTGTTTGTGCTACCTGCATGTACCTGTGTGCTAGTGCCCACAGAGGTCAAGACGTGTGTGGGTATCAGATCTCCTGAGAGTTAGAGGCAGATACGAGCTGCTGTGTGAGTTGAAGGATTGCTGAGCCATCTCTCCATCCCATGAGATGGTTGTCAAATGATTTAAAAGGCAAAGCTGAGAAGCAGCAAGGAGATGCTGAGCAGAGGGTACATGGGATGGTGCACTCACCAGGTCTGAGGAAATTCCCAGGTTGGTGGATGAGGTACTGGGTCAGTCAGAGATGAACACGTTTTATTGGACTACAGTATTTGCAAGAGGCATGGGTGCTGGGCGCTGGGCAAGAGTGGCACGGGCCATGTTCAGGGCACCCTCTCGAGTGTGGTGTCCACCAATGAAGCCACTGGCGTGGACGAAGATACAGCCAGGGATCCCGCTGGCTTGGTCCAGGGCCTCATCCCGAAGTCCCCGCCACGGCTCTGGCAGGGGCAGTCTATATAAGAACAAATGGAAGCATGGGAAACTGACAGGAGGGGGCAGACATCTCTTGTGCTTTGTATGTCCCTCAGGGAGGCAGAGGCAGGTAAATCTCTGTGAGTTCGAGGCCAGCCTGGTCTACAAAGTGAGTCCTGGACAGCCAGGGCTACACAGAGAAATCCTGTCTCGGGAAACCAAAAACCAGAGAAAACAAAACAAATTTCTCATAGACGACCCTACACACAGATACGTTGGGCATGTCTTTCTTGGAGTGCCACCTCTCAACTATCACATGTCCAGTGGCTGGGGCAGGAAACAGGTGGGACTTCTGGGAAACAGAGAGGATTCTGGGGTAGAGGCAGGTGCAGGAGACTGAGCTGGCAAGATGTGAGGTCGAGTCAGAGAAGGGCCTTGCTATGTGTGTACAGTTACCTGGAGTCTCTTGAGTCATCATTCTGGGAGCTTGGGGACGGCAGGAAAAACTACCTGAAACAATGGTGTCTGCAGCAGGACTCACCGGCTTTGGAAGGAGTGAGGCTCCTTGGGTACACACTGGACTCGCCACTTTCCGGCCTGGTCAGTGTAGATGACAAAGGTGATGGTGACTGGGGGGGACACGGCAGATTCTAGGTGGAACAGATGCTCCTTCCAAGGGCACCCGCCCTTCGACAGTTCCACTATCTCCCCACTTGAGTCCACCTGAAAGGGAAGAACAATGTGGCTAGAAATTCTGGGTTGGAGCAAGAGGCGCAGCCGACCAGCCTGCTAGTAGCGGCCCCGGCCCCCGGCCCACCTCCCGGTCTACCTGGAACCGCTGGGCCAGGGCCTCCTCTACCAAGGCCCGGGCTGGCAGCCAGCTGTGCTGGTAGAAATTTAGTCTCTGCAAAAATTCCTCTTGTACCAGATCCATCGCACGCCGGAACCCTGCCTGGGGACAGTGCAAACAACAGCATTGTGGGCACTCGCCCAAATTTTACTTCACAGGACTTGAAAGATCAACCATTCTTTGTTTATTTTCTAAAAAAGATTTATGTTTATGAAGGCTCTAACTGGAATCCTTGTTCATTTTCATACATACCAGAAGAGGGAATTATATTCTCTTACAGATGGCTGTGAACCAATGTGGTTGATGGGAATTGAACTCAGCACCTCTGGAAGAGCAGCCAGTGCTCTTAACTACCTCTGCAACCTGTACCAAACCTTACTTTGTCCTCTGAAGTTCTGTGTCTCAGGCTTTTTCTTGGTCTCTTACCTCAGTGTCTTGGTTGGGCTGGTTCCAAGTGGGATTGAGCCGAGCAACCCGGGCACTGAGTGTGGTGGTCAGGGCGTATCGAGGCTCCCCCTCTTCCCATTGAGAGATGCCATTGTCCACTGCATCTACCTCCTCCACGAAGTTCTCGTACATCTAAAGCAGCAGGGAGGAGGCACTTGAAGACAGCCGTCAGTGCAGAGTGAAAACACACACTGCCTCGCAACAGCCCTCAGTGAGGGAGTCCTGTGCTGCTGACCTCCAGCCTGGCCCCTGAACAAGGGTTCTGGTTAGATGGGGTGTGGGAGGGAGAGTGGGTGGGCTGCACAGCAAGTTCCAGAGGTAGTTAGTAGACGGGCTGGGCAAGTGTTTGACAGACATCAAGAGCTGAGGCATGAGGCTTTGCGATGAGTCCATAATATATTCTGTTAGCAGCAGCTGTAACATCTGACCCTGCAGAAACAGGATAATGCCTCAAATTCTAGGGCAGAAGCAGTGATGAAAAACTGCCGTAGAAAATGTGGCTCCATAGCAGTAATATGTCATCTGCAGAGAAAGCCTGACCTCAGGGCGTGGTGGGAAGGCTCCTCCTGCATGGCAGCTCTTGGTCTGAACCAAGGTGCCCACTTGGAACTGCTTTCTCAGCTACTGGGAGGACCAACACATCTGCAGTGGGAATGGAAACTGACCCCAGTGCTCTAAAGCCTGGCACCTCAGAACTCTGAACCCATTCACATGTCGCCCTCCGTTGGGAGGAGATGCTGGAGAACCAAGCCTAAGCTCTGGTGGCGTCTCTGGGCAGCTGCCTGAGGTGCTGGGCTGTGTGGAGCCTTATAGGGAGACAGTGCTGTCCTTCCCTGTGAGCCTGAATCATGGAGATGCTGAGATGTTCCTAACAGCCAGGGAGCCAGAACCTGAGCCGAGTGTGAGGGTGAGCAGCCTTGGGTGTTTACTCAGAAATATCAAATAATTCTGCTTTTGTTTGATCTAGTTTTTGAGTCAGGGTCCAAGTTGACCTGGAATTCAAGCTCCTGCCTGCGTCTCTCAAGTGTTGGATAGAGTGTGCATCACCATATCTGGAATAGTTGTTCTTTGATGTATGTCAGGAAAAAGACTGTGGCTGGGGAGATGGCTCAGAGGTTAAGAGCACTGACTGCTCTTCTAGAGGTCCTGAGTTCAATTCCCAGCAACCACATGGTGGCTCACAACCATCTATAATGAGATCTGGTGCCCTCTTTGGCCTGGAGGTGTACATGCAAATAGAGAGTGCACACAAGCGTGCATGAGTGAATGCACATGTGTTTATTTTTATATATATATATCTTTTAAAAAAGGGAGAAGCCTGGCATGGTGGTGCACGCCTTTAATCCCAGCACTTGGGAGGCAGAGGCAGGTGGATCGTTGTGAGTTCGAGGCCAGCCAAGGCTACACAGAGAAACCCTGTCTCAAAAAACAAAAGAAAAAAAAACAACCAAAAGTATGTTTTAGTCATCAGAGAGTGGTGGCACCACTTCATAAGGATCAGAGGTGTGGCCCTGGCAGAAGTGTGTCGTCTGGGGTGGGCTCTTGAGGTTTCGCAAGACCAGGGCAGAGCCAGTGTTCTTGCTGCCACGCTCCTTGCATTGGTAACAGGCTCGTAAGCTCTGAGATCGAGCAAGCCTGAGGGAATTCACATAAGAGACATGAGGCCCTCAGGTCCCTACCTTGTCATAGACGGTGTCCACCACACTGTCCTCTTCCCCAGTGCCCAGCAACTGGGCTAGCAGCTTACGGCCGAAGTGCAGATAGACCAGCCCCGCACTGCTCAGCTTGGTCTGCCATGGCTTCCCAGGGCACAAGGAACTCATGGTCTCTGTGAACGTCCTGAGGAGCACAGGGAGGGTGAGGTCAGAGCTGGCCCAGGAGGCTAGTGTGTGCGTGCAAGGTTCCGTGTGCTAACGTGGGCATCGCAGGATGGCAAATGCTGTAGGAACGGGAGCAAAACACCTCTGGTGCCAGCACAGGCCGTGGGTGAAAGCTTTCACTCTCACACTCTCAGGCTGTGTCAGGCTTGCACTCTGCACACTAAAGAGAAAAATCTAAGATCATCCTTTCAAGTTCACCTGGGGGAGGTGGACAAACAACAGAGCAATGGAGTCAGTGCTAGGACCCTGGGGACTGACCGCTAGATGCTCAAATCCTTTATGTAAAACGGGGCAGTGTTTGACTATGAACTACACACATTCATATATATATTTTAACAATTTATTTATTATTAGGTATACAGTGTTCTGTCTGCATGTACACGTGCACACCAGAAGAAAGCACCAGATCTCATTGTAGATGGTTGTGAGCCACCATGTGGTTGCTGGGAATTGAACTCAGGACCTTTGGAAGAGCATCCAGTGCTCTTAACCTCTGCGCCATCTCTCCAGGCCTCTCGGATATATTTGTCTTTGTTTTTGTTTTTTTTTTATTTGAGGCAAGGTTTCTCTGTGTAGCTCTGGCTGTCTTGGACTCACTTTGTAGACCAGGCTGGCCTCAAACTCAAAGATCCACCTGTCTCTGCTCTTGAGGGCTAAGACTAAAGGTGCAGGACATCACACCTGGCTGGGTTTTTTGTTTGTTTGTTTTTACTTGATGAAAATAGGTCTTATGTGACCCAAGATAGGCTCAAAATTGCTAACAAATGACAACCTTTAACTCCTGACCCTCCTGCCTCCATTTCCTGCGTGCTGGGGCTACAAGTGTGTCCATGGCCTTGCTTTCCTGCGTGTTAGGGTTACAAATGTGTACATAGCCCTACATTAGTTATGGCTCATAGGATTCAGACACTAGGTAAGTAGCTGTTACACTTTAGAGGACAAGAAAAGACTATTCACATTCCATACAGACCCTATCACTTATTTACTTAAAGAAAAAAGGAAGCCGGGCGTGGTGGTGCACACCTTTGACCCCAGCACTCAGGAGGCAGAGGCAGGTGGATCTCTGAGTTCGAGGCCAGCCTGGTCTACAGAGTGAGTCCAGGACAGCCAGGGCTACACACAGAAACTCTATTTTGAAGAACAAAAACAGAAGGGAACAAAATTTCCTAGATTGGAGGGAGGAGTTGTGAAATTCTCCGGTGGGAAAGAGAAGAAAACATATAAGAAACGCGTATTTCCTTTTAAAAAGTGAGGACACAGACTGAAGGTGAGCAGGCATTTGAGGTGAGGGAGAGGGTTACACTGGTGCTGTGCGTCACAGGGTTGCTGTGATAAAACACCTGACCACAATCAACTTAGGGGAAAAGGGTTATCTTAGTTCACAACATAGGGTACACGTCCGCACGGAAGGGCAGGCGGCAGAACCAAGTCCTCACCCACAGGTGAGAGCAGAGCAAACACCAGCCGCGCGTCACCCTCTCAGCGCAGGCATCAGTGCCTCCCACAGCGGGCCGGGCCTTCCCACACCAGTCAGCACACCCCACACACCTTCTCCTCAGCCGACAACTCCCAGGTCATTCTGCAGGCTAGATTGTGTCAAGTTGATAATGACAAAACCAACTACGTGGGCTGGAGAGATGGCTCAGCGGTTAAGAGCCCTGCCCGCTCTTCCAAAGGTCCCGGGTTCAAGTCCCAGCACCCACATGGCAGCTCACAACTGTCTGTAACTCCAAGATCTGACACCCTCACACCAACGCACATAAATTAAAGTTAAATAAAATATTTAAAACCAACCACCTGAATGGTGGCTGAAAGCGCTGTTTGGCCTTTTGTAGGAGCCAGGCTAATTCCTTATATCCACACGGGGTCTCACAACCTTCCTTCACTCCAGTTCCAGGAGATGCGGGCACCAATGCACTTAGTGCACACACATGAATGCAGGCAAAACCCCCACACGCATGAAATAAACACAAAGCTGTGCGTGTGTGTGTGTGAGTGTGAGCTCACCTCTGGTGGTGGTCGTAACGGTGCGTCTGCGGGTTGTACTCGCCACCCACATCCACCACGATGTCACACGAAGCCAGTTTTTCGGGATCGCGCGTCCGCACAATCTCTGCGTCCTGCAGACACAGAAGCGCCGGCTGCCGGGCAGGTGCCACAGGGCGGCGGCTGGGCTCCCACGGGGCGTGTCCGGGGAGGCTGCCGCTCGCGCCGCGGTCGCCCGGCCCGCGGTCCTTACCCTGTACTCCGGCAGCAGGCGGAGCAGCGCGCAGGCCAGAGCCTCGTCGCAGTGGAAGGTGCCATTGTGCGTGCCGATTCGCGGCGGCGCCATGGGGCTGTTGCAAGGCCTTTTAGGGGGCGGGCCGGACTCTGGAGCGAGCATGCAGCGCTGGGCTTGGAGAACTGACCGCAGCGGCCACCGCGTCAGGGTACCCCGTAGGAAACGACTGCCCATAAGGTTCCCTCCACGGGAAGGCTGCCCCGGAAAAGGAAGTGTGTGATGCAGCTTCACTTCCGGCGGCCAGCGGTCCCCAAGCGTGCTGTTCAGAGCTGGCCTTTTCACTCTTCAAAGCTCCAGTTGGAACCCCTAGATGGCAACGTGGCCAGCCCAGTTGTCTGGCTCTCAGCAAGAGAACACCCACCCGCCCTTTGTTTAATGCAAAAAAAAAAACCACCATTCGCCCAGCTGGCACATTTATTAACATTAAACACAAGACCCTCTCATCCCGGACACCAGGGGGCCACTGCCCCAACCGTCCCCGCGCCGTCTGCGCAGCACACGCTCACGCCTTGGCAGTGGCCTGGGCTGCACCCCGGGCTGTGATCTGCTGAATCTTCTGGCTCATCAGGTCCAAGACAGCTGCGAGACAAGAAGGCGGAGCCACATCGGTCAGAGCTGTGCTGGAGAAGAGGCGGCTAACCAACACTGACAGTTTGTTAAATTGTGGCGGACACACGCACACAGATTTAGAGTTTACAGTGCTGTCAGTATGCTAACCACTGGAATATAAAAATGAATACAACGTTCGCCATGACCAAAGACTGTTGTGTGAGGGCTAAGGACGCGCCGCACATGACAGCACCTAACCCAAACACCACCTAACAAAATAAATCAGGAGGCTGAAGCAGGTGGACTGCCTTGACGTCAAGGCCTGCATGGGCTACGGATTCTATAGACTGTAGTCTAGTCTATATTCTGTACTCTAGTTCACAGTATAGAATGAGACTCTGACTCAAAACAAAGAATAAAAAGCCATCAGCCCTCCCCCGGCTTCAAAATCAAGAGCTTTTTAAAAACCCTGACTCCTAAAACAACGTCCCAGATTGACTTAGTTGGGTTGAATGGGGCTTACACTCTCTTTTTAAACTTCCTGGAGGACTGCTATATATAGCCAAGGTGGTAACGCTAGTGCTCACTTGGCGTTTCTAGGCATCCTATCTCAGCTCACTCACAGATCTCGATCACTCAGACCCTGACAAGTGTCCCATCACTTTCAGAATCTAGATAATAACAAATCAGGACACCAAAGAGAAATACAAACAGCTTTTCTGTTACTGTTTTTAGACAGGGTCTCTTTATGTTGCGCTGACTGGCCTCAGACTCAGAGATCTGCTGGTCTCGCAGGTGTGCACCACTACTGCCAGCAGGCACGGTTCTAACCTGAAGGAGACATGTCCCAGTTTAATGTTGTAATCCAGTATAATGTTATAATCTGGTTACTGTGTGTGTGTGTATGCCTTATCTTGCTTTGTCATTCTCTGCCTATTCGTGGGAAGCAGGGCCTCTCACTGAACCTGAAACTCACGGCTTGAACTAGGCTGGCCAGTGTGTGCCACTAGCCCTGGGACTCACGGCAATCCTCCTGCTGTAACTTCGTCAGTCGTGGGGTTACAGATCTGTGCCGTCAGCCCTCAGGTAATGAATGTTCTTTACCATGGAGGTGAGAGGCTCAGGTGGTTCTCCCAGGGCTCGTGCAACGGCTTTAACAACTAAAGTGTTTGCCACACAAGCCTGATGTGTAGAGTTTAATCTCTAGAACCCAGGATGAAGGGAAAAAACAATTCCTGAAATATATCCTCCAACCTCCACACATGGACCATGGCATTCGTGTGCCCCTTCTCTCTCGTGTCTGTCTGTCCCTCCCTCCATATCTATCTCCCCCCTTCTCACACAGAGAGAGAGAGAGAGATAACGGTAAATACAAATACTATAGACAGATAAGCAATATCCATGTAACTAGGAGGAGGGGCCCTGCAGTATCCATGTAACCAGGAGGAGGGGCCCTGCAGTATCCATGTAACTAGGAGGAGGGGCCCTGCTGTATCCATGTAACTAGGAGGAGGGGCCCTGCAGTATCCATGTAACTAGGAGGAGGGGCCCTGCAGGACTTGCCTTGCCTCATGGCGTGCTTTTCCTGAAGAGCTGGCTGGATTTTCTCCATCTGCTTCGTAAGGAAGTCTATCTTCCTTTTGAAGAATTCCTTGGCATCCTCAGTCGTCTGCAAGGTCAGAGGTGAATGAAAGACAACAGGGAGAGCCTGCGCCACGCCATACCCCTTCCCTCAAGCTCTGGTTACCGTCTCCGAAAGCTTCCGCGTACTTCTTCACACTGACCTTCTCCACATAGTAGCCCGTCCCCACATCGATGAGTACATGCCCCACATCATGTAGCTTCCCCGGGACATACATCTGAGATGCCGGGGTTAAGGAAAAACTAGCCCAGGTCGACACGCGGTTCTGTCAGCCAGAGCACTAAGCCCAAAGCATCCTGTTCTAAAAAGGTGCAGCCAGGAGAGCCAAGTAACCTTCCCCCGTCACACAAATAAGGGAGGCAGGGTTGGTTCCTAGTGAAGACAACAGAAGCTGAAACACTTTCGTGTCCTGATCCCATCTCTCATCCTTAGATGAGTTCCCGTATCTTTTCACAATATCCAGAAAGACCAGATCATACACAGCTATTCTTTCCTAAGGGGCTAGAAGAAGCAAGTGAAAAGACAGCTTCATTTCCCCCTAACCACAAGTCTTAATGAATCATACTCATTTTTATCTTTAAAAACAGTTTTAGAGCCGGGCGTGGTGGCGCACGCCTTTAATCCCAGCACTCGGGAGGCAGAGGCAGGTGGATCGCTGTGAGTTCGAGGCCAGCCTGGTCTACAAAGTGAGTCCAGGACAGCCAAGGCTACACAGAGAAACCCTGTCTCGAAAAAAACAAAAAAAACAAAAAAAAACAAAACAAACAAACAACAACAAAAAAAAACAGTTTTAGACTGTATGTCTGTATGTATGTCTTCGTGTGTGCATGCATGGTACATGCAGAAGTTAGAACAGGTTGCGGGATCCCGTGGAACTTGAGTTACCTACATCCTAGTCCATCTGGGTGCTAGAAACCAAACCAGGCTCTCTGCAAAAGCAAGAGGTGCTTTTAACCGCTAAAGCATCTCTCTAGCCTCAGATTATTACTATTTTAAAAATTACGCTCACTTGTTTTGTGTATGTTTTCACAGGTGTGTGTGCCAGGGCGCAAGGATGCAGACATCTGGGAACTGGTTTCCTCCTCCCGTCATGTGGGGTTTCAGGGACTGGACTCAGGGTGGATGTGTGACTGTGATCAAAATCCTCCCCGCCTCTGGGAAAAGGCTGAGGAAGAAGGCAAGGTAGTGTTTCCCGCGGAAAGGATACAGAACTCGTCAGTGGGACCAGTAATTCTTTTCCTGTGGAAGTAAAGAACACAAACTGCTGGGGAAGGCCGGCGGCTCCCACGTGAAGATGATGGGGGTGGGGGGGCTCAGTGTCCACAGACAGTGAACACAACAGCAACCGAGGGATGGCCTGCACACTTTAGTGTTCCGTAGGCAACATGCGGGGGCTCGTGTGGCCACGGACGCTAAGTAACGGGAAAGCTGGAGCAGGAGGAACGTTCCCCAGGTGCCCGCCCCCGCCCAGCCCGTACCCTCGTTGCTCTTGGTCAGCACGTTCAGACAGTCCTTGGCTTCCACGTATTTGGTCTGGACCACCTTGAGCTGAGCAAGCGACGTGGACAAAAACTCCACTTCCTAAAGGAGCCGGGAAAAGGAGGGGATCAGCTTAGGAACCCGAAAAGGCTCGGCCGAGGGGGGCGGGACCGGAGAGGGGGTCTGTCTCCCCGGGAGAGGACGCCTCCCACACAGGGAGCTCCGCGCGGCCCGAGGACGTGAAGCCGAGGAAGGTGCTTGAGCTGGCTCCCTCACCTGGTCCAGCTGGTTCTTGAGCATTTCCAGTTGCGGCAGATTCAGCTCCGTCAGGTTAATCGACTGCGCCATGTTGGAAGGAGGACCGCCGAAGAGGAAGCGGCCCGGGCGGCCGACGCTCTAGCCAGCCTCCGCGTCATCTCGGTGGTGCCGCCGGGGGGGGGGGGGGGGGATACGCTCTGCGCCGGGCGTCTCTATGGTCTGAACCTTGGACGGGAGATAAAGTGGTTGGAGAGCGGAGCATCTCCTTTCCGCCAAGTGTACCAGAGCTAGCACGATTAGGTAGTAAAGAGGGCTTCGGTCCTCAAACTTTTTTTTTTCTTTCTTTCCTTTTTCATGACAGGGTTTCTCTGTGTGTAGCCCTGGCTGTCCTGGACTCACGCTGTAGACCAGGCTGGCCTCGAACTCACAGAGATAGATCCTCGTGCCTCTGCCTCCCGAGTGCTGGAGTTAAAGGCGAGCACCACCACGCCCGGCTGGAACTTGAAACTCTATTTAACATTCCCAGGACACAACCGAAAGATTGGAGAGAGGGCTCAGAGGTTAAGAGCACTCTCAGTTCCTCCAAACATCCTGAGTTCAATTCCCAGCAATACGGGTTCATAACCATCTATAATGAGATCTGGTGCCCTCTTCTGGCCAGCTGGCTCACATGCAGGCAGAGCACTGTGTACATCATTAAAAAAAAAAAAAAAAAATTGTAAAGCCATATATGCTACTGCACGTTGGTTCTGGCAGCGCCACTAATGTGCTTGAGGAACAGGTGAAATGGAAACACTAAAAAGACACCATTGTCAGGGAACAAGTACATGAGTGGTTTTCTCCCCTTTATTGTGTCTCAGTACGTGCAGGCAAACCAAACCTAGGTCCTCTGGATGAGCTGCTGAGCTGTCTAGCCCCACCATAATTATATTTCTGTGCGTTGGGTATGAGGGGTATATGAATATAAGATGGATGCTTCCCAGAAGCTTAACAGTTTAGTCAGGGAGGCAGAAACCATATGTGAGTGGCCCTAGCGAGAATAGCAACTGCTGGGTGACCGTTTTCCGCACTGTGTAAAGGTTAACTTTCTGTACCATCGACGAATTTGGTATTGTTATTCATATGGCTGTATCATATTTTGTAAACACTCCTTTTCTTTAAGTATACAGTGTTTTTTGCCTGCATGTATTTCTGCATGAGGGCACCAGATCGCATCGTAGATGGTTGTGAGCCACCATGTGGTATCGAACTCAGGACCTTTGGAAGAGCAGGCTCTTAACCTCTGAGCCATCTCTCCAGCCTCCTTTCTCACCAGCCAATTGCTGAGGCAGGAAAGGATAGGCAGCCCTTCCTACAGAGATAGGAGCCCTGGGACCAATTCTGGGGGTGGGATGGGTTTGCCAGCTAGAAAGAAACAGGTGCCATGACTGAGGAAAAGCCACGATGTAGAACATATAAAGAACGGTGTTAAGTTATACACGCTAGCCAGTTGTTGGTGGCGCACGCCTATAATCCCAGCACTCGGGAGGCAGAGGCAGGTGTGGATCGTTGTGAGTTCAAGGCCAGTCTGGTCTACAAAGTGAGTCAAGGACAGCCAGGGCCACACAGAGAATCTGTTTCAGAAAACAAAACAGCCTCGGCGCCTTTCTCCTACCTACAATTTGAGCATTTTGTTTTGTTTTCTTGAGACAGGGTCTCACTATGTAGCACTGGGCGGCCTGGAACTTACAGGGCTCTCCGCTGAGCATTGCTCATGGCCGTCGGTTCAGCTTTGTCACCCGCGGCCCAGCCACACCCAACTGTGCCCTGTGGTTCTTTCTCCCCAGAGCTTCACATCCTCACAGCAGAAACCAGGGAGGGGCTGTCGTCATTAGCCACTTATGGATTTTTGCAAAATGTGGCTTGGAATCTCTTTATTAAGGTCACATTAAAAAGGAAACATTTTATACAAAACACCAGGGGGAAAAATCACTTTAAAATTCTAAATAGTTAGTTAAAACTAAGTTTGGAGGTAGATAGTCACTCGGCTTCTACCACAGACAAGACAGCTTCAGGGTGTTTGCAGAGAGACAGGCAGGCCATAGGCTACGGGTGCAGCACCGATGAGATACTTCAGTCGAGGAGCCTGTCGGGCCTGGCTGACATAGCAGAGGAGCGGGGCCCCTGGGCCTGCGCCAAGCCAGCCCTGGAGCAAAGCCTCTGTGTAACGGTCAATGTCACGGTCAGTCACATCCCAGAGATTACCTAGGAACAAGGGGCTTGGGACAAAGAACGAAGAGATAAAGGTGAAGGCTACGACCAGGAACGTTGGAGAGCGTTACTGGTGGCAGATGAGTGAAGAGGCTTGAACCAGTGAGGAGCTAGCTCCCTTGGCTTAGGCCTAGGAGACCCGGGGCCGGGGAAAGCGGGAAAGCTGGGCACGTGTGAGCAAGTCGGGGCTGAGTCCCAAGGGGTGGGGCAGGTCTCGCCCCGGCTTACCAGCCAGCCATGATGTACTTGAGCACGATGCCGGCCCCCTCCAGGTTGCCGTGCACTGCGAGCGCTGCACTGCTACAGCCGAACAGCAGGGCCACTGCCCGGCAGTTCAGCCGCAGGACCGCCTGCCCATCCAGGAAGCGGGCACCAGCGCCATGCCCTGCATAGCTGAGGCACAGGAAGAGAGACAAGCCTTGAATGATTGGTCCCAGGCCCTCCACCTATCTCCAAAGGCGTTTAAACCAAACTGACAGAAATGAGCCCCTCCTCCAGAGGGCTCCGCCCCTGCCCCAAACACTCACATGTATAAATCGCGCTCTGTCAGGGCAGCCTGCACCTGCTCAAGGCTTGGCACTTCCCCAACCACTCCCTTCCAGCCAGCTTCACTGCAAGGAAAAGCCTTGTCAGTACACGGCAGACACCAGGCAGCAAACAGGGCAGAGGGAACAGCGGGCTGGGATGAGACGCAACACAGATTCTGGAGCATAAGCACCCTTCCCCAGCCTGCGTTCCGCTTCATCCCTGACCTGCTGAAGCTGGCTCGAAACCTCTCCTCCG
This sequence comes from Acomys percivali, assembly GCA_907169655.1. Lineage (NCBI taxonomy): Eukaryota > Metazoa > Chordata > Mammalia > Rodentia > Muridae > Acomys > Acomys percivali. The sequence goes on along the minus strand of OU015748.1, from coordinate 125,041,282 downwards.
TGCTTGACAGGTTACTGTGAGGGTTTAGCACGTAGAAGGCATTCCGTGGATCCACACCTTGGCTCAGCACTGATGAGGCCCCGGCCTGAGGGACAGGCACTGGCAGTCAGGTCAGTCCAGGAGGCCAGGCCCCCCTCTTCCCAGGGCTCTCCCCAGCTGCCCAGGCCGCTCCCCTCTTCCAAGGGCTCTCTCTCCCCAGCTGCCCAGGGCCTCCTCTCCCCAGCTGCCCAGGCCGCTCCCCACCTCTTTGGTGACAGAGTAGCTGAGCAGGAAGTGGACGGAGGGCAGCCGGGTGACCGGCAGGGACCGCAGGGTGGGCATGCTCTCCCACGGCAGCTTCTGCAGGTCCTGGGGAAAAGCACTTCCAAGGTCAGCATCCGCAGCCACAGACGCGCCAATGCCGCAGGGTCTGAGAGGAGCCGGGGCTGCACCGCCCTGGCCGCTTACCTTGTCTAACACCAGAACCAGATGCTGGTGCTGAGGGGCCACCTGGGTCTGTGCTCGTCCTACCGCCTCACCCAGGAGCACCCGGGCACGCTCGGGCTGGGCGGGGCACAGTCCATATGCCAAGGCCTCAACATCCTGGCTGGTGAGAGTTCTGGCAGCACTAAGGATGACCTACAGGAAGGGGAACAGTGGTTAGGGGCGGCCGCTGGACTCCACCACCCTCGGCTGGTAGAGAACTACCTTCCCCTTCATGTCCTGGACTCACTTTCAGGAGCGTGGAGTCAGGGTATCCCCAGCCACACTCCTGCAGCAGCTCCTGCAGCCTTGAGGCCTCCTGGGCAGGGCCAGGGCCGGCACTGCACGGCAGCAGCAGCAGCCGCCAGCAGCCCAGCACATGTTCCTCCAGGGAGGTGATGAGTTCCTAGGGCAGGACAGAGCTTTCAGTCAGACTGAAGACGTATTTTGGAAATCAGGGATTCCTATGAGTCTTAGAAACTCTGTAATGTCTTCACTTCCTGAGACAAAGATCAACTATGCTTTTGACAAATATGAACCAGTGCACAATGGGCTTAAGTCCTTCTGTGTGCCTTTTTTTGGTATTTTGCTTTTGAGATGGTCTCTCTGTGTAGCATGGTCCATCCTAGAACTCAGTATATAGGCCGTGCCAGCCTCACACTCACAGGGGTCCACCAGCCTCGTGAGTGCTAGGATTAGAAGCTCGCCAGAGCCGGGTGTGGTGGCGCACGCCTTTCACCCCAGCACTCAGGAGGCAGAGTTCGAGGCCAGCCTGGTCTACAAAGTGAGTCCAGGACAGCCAGGGCTACACAGAGAAACCCTGTCTCGAAAAGAAGAACAAAAACCAAAAAACAAGAAAAACAAGAAAAAGATTTTGAACTTCTGGTCCTGTCACCTCTACTTCCTGATGCTAGGATTTCAAGCTGGTATAACCACACACAACGTTTGCTGTTCCAGGGCTCAAACTGAACAGAGGTTCCTACACTCTAAGCAGACAGTCTACCAACTAAGCTATACGGAGGATGGCCTCAACTCCTGCGTTCCTGCCTCTCCTGTGTTGGGATTACAGGCGTGGGCTGCCATACATCAGTCTTCACACACTCCACTGAAGTCGGGAGCTCTCCTTACAGCTCCCCCTCACATGACATAACATTTTGTTTATTTTGTATTTTTGAGGCGCCTTTGAGCCTGAGATAACCCTCTCGCCCCAGCCTCAACAGAACTGGGATTACCACCGTGAGCAGCCATGTCAGATCGTAATTCTTCACTGGCGTCTACAAGGAAAGGACCTGAGGTAGCGCCACACTGACTTGAAGCTCTGCTAGGAAGATGCTGTCCCCTCCCCGCCGGTCCTTTCTGTGACAGGACTCAAGCTCCCCGGCCTGGGAGCACACACCTCCATCCTTTCATCTAGTGCCAGCCGCCCCGTCCACCACGCTCGTTTCTCGGTGCAGCTGCTGTTTTCTTTCTGGTCCTTCTGGATGGCATCAAACTCTTTCAGCACGGAGCTTAGCGGGAGCTATGGGAGATGAAGAGTTTGTAGCTTACCTAGCAGGCGTCACCTTCCCGTCTCTTAGCCACGGAACTTAGGCACCAGGGCCCATGTCTGGCAAACACAAGCCCTTGTACGGAGAGCTACCTTATTTTGGGCAGTGGGGATCTTCACAGTAACTGGGGGGTTGTCCTTTTCCAGTCGGGTCAGTAGCAGAGTGTTGCTCAGGGTTCCAGGCTGGAGGGTGGCCAGGGCCAACACACAGACAGTCACCCCTAACACACGCAGGAGACACACCCAGAGTCACGCAACCTTTCAGGAGGCCCTTGCAGCCCCATCTTCCAGACAACTCCGGCAAGTCTTCCCTAGTCAGTGGAGTTCAAGGTGCACTCTCTCTCCCCTGCAGCTCCCTGGGAACAGGCAGCCGGCACCCCTTCGTTTTCCTCAGAGCAATTAACAAAGGTTCCACTCAGACTAAAGTGCTCACATCACCTGTTGGGATCCTTCACTTTAGTGTCAGAAAAAATGTTTACATAAAAAAGCACACACAGGGCGTGGTGCCACATGCCTAAAATCTCAGCACCCAGAAGGCTGAGGAGGGAGTATTTGAGCTGGAGGCCAGCCTAGGCTAAACAGTAAGATCCTGTCTCAGAAAGAAGAGAAAGAAAGAGCACAAACCTAGGTAAACCAGGCAACGCTCAAGCTCACTCACCTACCCAACGCCCACCCAGCCAGAAGCAGATTCCATACCACTGGGGATGAGAGCTAGGTGCTCCCGGAAACTGTCCTTCTCCGCCTGGGGGAAGTAGCCAGATCCCGGAGTCCTGAAGGAAAAGAGGTGCTGGATGCGGGCCAGGGGGACACTGCCGGGCCTCTCCTTCAGGGCCAGCCTCTGCAGGTGCTCTGATAGTGTAGGTGATCCTTGCTGCTTCTGGGCCTTGCTGCAGGCGACACACGCAGAAATGAGTCCGCCCTCTTCCAAGCCAGGAACCTCAAGGAATTTGCCCAGTGTACCCCGATGGCCGGCACTCACCCGAGCTGCCGGTGCAGGTGGGTGAGCAGCTGGTGACGGCAGGTGATGGAGACAGACTCGGCTACAAGGAACGCGGTGGCATAGGGGTCCCGGTGGCCCAGGCACAAAGCCAAGAAGCGGCAGAGGTGGGCGTAGAGCCCACTTGGAGGACAGTGGCTGACACCACGGAAGGCAATACTCAGTGAGTCTGAGATGGAATCCAGGGTGGAAAGGTCTAGAAAACAGGCAGGGTTACTACTAAAGATGAACACTCCATTTCTTGTTTTTGTTTTTTTTTTTGTTTTTGGGGTTTTTTTTTTTTTTTGAGACAGGGTCTCTCTGTGTAGCCTTGACTGTCCTGGACTCACTTTGTAGACCAGGCTGGCCTCAAACTCACAGCGATCCGCCTGCCTCTGCCTCCCGAGTGCTGGGATTAAAGGCGTGTGCCACCAGGCCCAGCTCAAACACTCCATTTCTTTTTTTCTTTTCTTTTTTTTTTTTTTTAAATAAAGATTTATTTAATCATTATTATGTATACAGTGCTCTGCCTACAGGGAATCAGATCACATTATAGATGGTTGTGAGCTACCATGTGGTTGCTGGGAATTGAACTCAGGACCTCTGGAAGAACAGGCGGCGCTCTTAACCACTGAGCCATCTCTCCAGCCCAAACACTCCATTTCTTAATGAGCAGGACCCTCTAAAGAGTCCTTATGTCACCTCCCACAGAGAGGAGCAGCGGCTGCTTACAGCAGAACGTGCCGGGGGCTGCTGGCTCCTGACAGGCATCCGCAGCATCCTAACCCTCCCTGAAGCCCCACTTTACAAAGCAACAAAAGCTCAGGGAGACTAAGTTTCTTACACAAAATGCAGAACTCAACCAGGCTCAGAGACCGCTGGGTCTAGGAAGCCAGAGCTGTAGACAGGCTGGGAGACGCAGGGATTCCCTAGCCCCAGCTCTTAGACCACACTGACATCCTGTCTCAGAATGAGACGCGGGAGAAACAAAACCTAGCAGGAAAGTGTGCTGGTATACGCACAAGGATTCCTAGCATTTGGTAAGTGGAGTAGGCAAGTCTTGGCTACATAGAAAATTCCAGGCAGGCATAGGTTCCATTAGACTGTGTCTCAGAAAAAAATAAAACCAAAAAATAATTTAAAGCTAGGCCTCGGGGCTGGAGAGATGGCTCAGTGGTTAAGAGCACCGTCTGCTCTTTCAAAGGACCCTGGTTCAATTCCCAGCACTCACATGGCAGCTCACAACTGTCTGTAACTCCAAGATCTGACACCTTCACACCAATGCACATAAATTAAAATTAAATAAAATATTAAAAAAATAATAAAAAATTAAAAAAAAAATAAATCTAGGCCTCATGGTGTGGTGGTGCATGCTGGGTAATCCCAACATGTGAGAGGCCAAAGCAGGATGGTTGGGAGTTCAAGGCCACCTGACCTACATGAGACTCCAGCTCAAAAACAAAACAAGGGTTCTCACAGAGATAGCTCAGAAGGTAAAAGATTTACCATGACTCTCAAACGCTACCCACTGACCTCCACAGGTATGCAAACACCACTTTCCCAAATAAATAAAAACCTGGGCCTTTAATCCCAGGACTTGGGAAGCAAAGGCCAGCGGGTCTCCCTGAATTTGAAGATAGCCTGGTCTGCATTAAATTCCAGGCCTACACAGGGCGATCCTGTCTGGGGAGTGGGGGTGGGGGAGGTGGGAGGAAGACAGGCTGGGGAGATGGTGCAGCTGTGTCTGCTGTATAAGCATTTTAAGAGGCAGCCAGGCTCAGCAGCAGCGTGCTGAGGAGGCAGGTACAAGCAGACCTTCTGGCTGTAGGCAACCAAGCCAACCAGGTTCAAAAACTACAGTGGAGAAATGACTGAAGAAGACGCTAGATGTCAGCCTCTGGCCTCCACACGTGCACACACAAGCTTAGCCACACACACACACACACACACACACACACACACACACACACACACAAACACACACACACGCGCGCGCGCACACACGCACACATACACACAGCTGGATGTACTGATGTATACCTACAATCCAAGAAGTTTGCCTCCCCAAAAAGGACAGACACTAAGAGTCCTAGCTCAGCCTTCTCTCGGCGGCCTGACCTCAGCGGGCAGCATACTCACCAATGGGTCCAGGGACTGAAAGGGGATGGAGCCAAGGACTAGGGGCACTAGGCTCCTTGTCCAGGTACAGGACAGGTAGCTCTGCCTTGCTGGAGTCCCGTCTCAACACCTCGCATTCTCCTATGAGTAGACCAGGGCCCGCGGCTGACGCCTTCTCATCTAGGGAGAGAGCATGACCTTTCACAGTGCTCCCCTCTTCTACAATGGAGGCCCCTCCCAGCTGGCCGAGGACTTTCCCTCTGGGCCTCCAAACTATCATATCATCTCTTGAGTCCCAGGGGCGAACCCTACGGACCACGCGCCTGCTGCTTCTGCTCCTCCAAGTCCTACCTGAGGCGGAGTCTTCGCCATCGGAACCCCTGAGAGTCTCAAAGCTCATCTCCAGCTGGCTGTCCTCTCCGAGACTCTCTTCAGGGATAGTTCTCATGATCTCGGGCCCCGTGCTGGCCCGGGTACAGATGGATGTCTGGGGTCTCTCTCCTTCACAAGGTTTGGATGTCACCTTCTTGGCCCGCCGACTCCTCCCACTGACCCCGCTGAGACTGGAATGTCCGGGGGCCACTGCCGCGTCTGTCTTCAAGCGCGGGCCCCTCCTAGTTTGTCCCCGGCCACGGGGAGCAGCTCCTCGTCTCTTAGGTTCCTCTACAAGTTGTGGTTCAGCTGGGACAAGGTCTTCCAGGTCACTGTCATCACTGAAGGTCGCCTTTGACAGAGGGAAAGGGAACAGCAGAGGCAGGAACGCTCAGCAGTGCCTCCCAACAGCAGGGGGCGCTGTGGCGTCACTGGCACTGACTCCCCACGCTGTACTTGCCACAGAAGCCAGAGGAAGATGACAAGGGGAGGGGCCACGGAGCCAGGAAGACGTAGGGCCCTGCAGACCAGTCGACACTCTGCCAGGACAGTGCTCTGTGGACACCCCTCCTCAGGCCACCACCACCTAGACACAGTCCCACCTTACCTTGAGGCGAGTCTGAGCCCTCCTGTGTACTCTGGGAGCCAAGGGAACGTCGGGCTTGCTCTTTGTAGGGTGGGCTTCTTCAAATATGGTGAAAGGGACACGAGGGCCAGCTTGCCTAGCCCGGCCTGGGGGCTTAGGGGTACAAGGCAGCGCTTCTTCTTCCAGACCGCTCTGAGAACTATTTTGCAGGGGTGGGGGGGCAGAGGCAATTGGCCGACGACTTCGTCCAGAGCATTTTTGTCTCTGAATCTTAGAAGGCTCTAAGACGGTGGGACTTTTTGTCAGGGGTGGATGCCAGCCCCAGGCACTTGCAAAATGCTGGGTAGTACAGCAGCTGAACCTGGCCAGCTCCGCAAGGGCCTGAACCAGGAGCAGACTGGCGCGCCAGAACTCCAAGAAATGTAACCGCGTCGCCACAAACTTCAGCCCCAAAGTCAGGACCTTCTCCAGGCTCTTTTCAGATGTCTGATTCAGGCACTCCAGTGCCAAGTGTGTGTACACTTGAGCTGTGATCTCATCAAAGAGGCTTGGAACAGAAGAGGAGGGTGGCTTGTGTTTCAGAGAAGCTTCAAGCCTCTGTGTGAAGCGCTTGGTGGCTGCAGGACAACCCTTCAGCACAGCCTGCAGCAGATCCAGACCCTCGGCCTTATGACCAGTGGCCAGCCTCAGTCCCGCAGTGACCAGCACCCAGCGCAGACAGACAGCTGAGAGGGCAGGGCTGGCACACAGAGAGCAGTCACAGCTCGGGGAGTGGGACAGGAAGCCAGGCTTGGGTGGTGGCTTGGTCTTCAGGACTGGGGAGGAGTTTCCAGAGCGCTGGATGGGGTCCGGCTCCTTGAGCACAGTGGCCACCAGCTCCAGGGCAGGGCCTCTCAGGAAGGGCTCCTCCTCTGGTAGCTGTGGGGAACAGGGCACTGGAGCCCTCTGCTTCCCTTTCTTCATATGCACCTTCTTCACAGAGTCTGGGTGCTGGGTCACCACATCAAACTCTGGGGAGAGAGCAGATCAAAAAATTACAATACCAGCCAGGCATGGGAGGCAGAGGCGGGCGGATCGCTCTAAGTTCGAGGCCAGCGTCTTCTACGAAGTGAGTCCAGGACAGTCAGGACTACACAGAGAAACCCTGTCTTGAAAAACAAACAAAATGAAAACAAACAAACAAACAAATAAAAAAACCCAAAAATTACAATACTGAGTCGGGCACAGTGGCCCACACCTGTAATTCCAGCACTCAGGGAGGCAGAGGCAGGTTGGTCTACAAATTGAGTCCAGGACAGTCAGGACTACACAGAGAAACCCTGTTTCAAAAAACCAACAAAAAAAACCTGACAAACGGTCTCAAGAACTCTACTTCAGGGTTCAACTCCACTGCACATTTAGTTACAAATTACTCAGAACGTCTATGTAACATACAAGAAAAGAAAAACCTCCCAGTGTTTTCTTTCCATTCAACAAGGGGACAACAGTTCACTCCACACCCCACTATCACTCAGAGCTCCGTGCTCCCACCTGAATTGGGGGGATACACATGAGACAAAAGGGATAAAAATACTTGACAAACTGGGTGTCAGGGGGCGCGCGTGCCCGCACACACTTCTCATCTCACTACGTGGGCTCCAGCTCTCGGGCTTGACAGGCGACATCTGTATACACCGAGCCACCTCGTCAGCCCTAAAATAATTGCTTTTGCTTGGTTGTTCTTTGAGACAGGGTCTCATGACGTGGTGTTGGCTGGCCTGGAACTCATAGAGACCCACCTCAAGAATGGCAGAATTAAAGGCACGCGCCAGCACACCCGGCCCTTAGGACGAAAGACAGACAAAACGCAGCAGGTGCATTCAGCACGGAGGAGACAGAGGCAGATGCATCTCCCTGAGTTCAAAGCCAGCCTAGTTGACTTAGTGAGTACAGGACAGCCACGACTACACAGGAAGACCAATAGAAAGGAGGACAGACAGAAAGATAGACAGACAAGCCAGAGGCATGGTGCGGCACTGAAAACCAGCCAGGGAGAGTTGGGACTGTGCAGACTGTCTCTGGACTAGGACACTAACAGTCTGACTGAAGTCACTGCTGCTCAGGCCAGACACCTGTCTGATGGTACATACATTGTGGAGTCTCCCCGCCAAGCTCGGAAGGGAACGTGGCAGCTCACCTGTAGAAGACTCAAGCAGGAACAGAACCTGCTGCAAGTCTGACTGACAGAGGTCAGTGTCCCCGCGGGCCAGCTCCAGCTCACCCTTCAGCACCAGGAACAGGGCACACCTTGCGAGAAGGCGAGAACCAGTCACTACAGCACTGTTCTCTGGGGTCTTCCCTTGTCCCTTCCCAGGACGTGCTGAGTCCTCCAGCTGACTTACCCTCTACGCCGGTGGCCCCAACCTTCCTAACGCTGCGACCCTTTAATGCCTTAGTAATATGTTATGGTGGCCTCAACATGAAACCACGTCCACTGCAACTTCGTAAACTGTAACTCTGCCGCTGTTGTAAACGTGCCGGACGTCTGAGATGCGATCCCACTGGTCTACAGTCTCGTCCCAAATCCCTTCAGGTAATCCATTTCCCGCTTGCACTCTTCACCAAGCTCCCGGGGCCCATATACTAGCTGTCCCTTACAGATTTATCAGGCTTATTATCAGCTGCTAACCTTGCTTAACTCAGCATTTCCTGTTTAGACATGGGACGTCTCTTTTTACCAATCTCTCTAGATAGAACAAGGAATCTCTGCAGTCACTAGGGAAGCCACACTCAAAAGCACATGGCTGGAGCTGACAGCGACATCCTGTCACTTACTGGCGAGGCAGCTGCAGCTTGGTCGTAAGTTTCAGGGCCTCCAAGCAAAAGGCCTTGGCTTCGCTCACGTTCCCCAGGCGGCCATAGCGGCCGACCAGCTTCTCTGAGCAGCTCAGCACCTGTGTTAGAACCTGCCATTTTTGCACTAAATTTTCACCTGTGGTGAATGAAAGACAAGAAGTCAGTGCTGAGCCCCAGGCAGATACTGTGGGGACAAACCGGGCAGCTCCCTCCACAGGGCCCCGCGACCCGCTCAGGCGCACCGTAGTTCGCAAAGGCTGACTCCACCACTGCTTTCTGAGCAGAGAGCACATCGCTGCCCATCAGAAGGATGATGATGCTGCGCAGAAGCTTGTGCGCGTCGAGGAGCGCTGTCTCGGGGGTCTGCCAGCCTGCGGTGGGTGAAGTGGAGACAGAAGACTGCAGCTGCACGCCTAGTCCCTTCAGCTAAGACAGCAAACCCACGGCCAGCAGCGCTAACCAGCCACAGCACTCTCCCTGGGGTCCCTTGGCGGTCCTCAGAATTCCTTTCAGTTTAATATTCCAAGCAGCTACTGGTTAAGCGATAGAGGTAGCGGGGGAGGGGAAACTCATTTGCTACCACGGGCATAGGCACGCTCTAGGTAAGCAGCTTTATAAGAGGAACAAAGGCAAACCATGACATCGTCTGGGAAAGCCACCAGCCCCTCCCTTTCACCTTGATCCCAGAGCTCGTCACGCAGGGCACTCGGGAGGACGTTGGATGAGAGGCTAAGGTACAAAGCCAGTGTGTGCAGGGCCTGGACACGCAGCAAGTACCAAGCCTTGGACGACTTCTGGAGGGCAGGATCCCGAAGGACAGAAAGCAACAGAGGAGCACCCTCGGGCACCTGGGAGGGACAAATGCCAGAGGGGAAAGTCACTCGGCCTGAGATGTCCTTAGATGTCTTGTCTGCGGCGCACGCCTTTAAAAATAGAATCAGCACGCAGGGAGGCAGAGGCAGGCGGGTCTCTGTGAGTTCGAGGCCAGCCTGGTCTACAAAGTGAGTCCAGGACAGCCAGGGCTACACAGAGAGACCCTGTCTCTAAGAAGAAAAAGAAAAAGAAAAAAAAGAATAGGATAACGGGGGTGGAGGGGGGCGGGGGCCGCTGGAGAGATGGCTCAGAGGTTAGGAGCACTGGCTGCTCCTTCAGAGGTCATGAGTTCAATTCCCAGCCACCACATGGTGGCTATAATATGATCTGATGCCCTCTTCTGGTGTGCAGGTGTACATGCAGATAGATCACTATATATATATAATAACAAACAAATCTTTTTTTTTTTTTTTTTTTTTAAAAGGAAAAACAATAGCACATCAAAAGCCAAGAAAAACAAGAGCTCGGCCAGAAGAGCCGATCAACATACACAGCTACTTTGGAGCAAAGCTGAGATCCACTGGAACCTTCTAGGTTTTCCAGACCAGGGCTCCAAAGCCTCCGCTACACACAAGCCACTGTTTCCTCTTTCTCTCTGCGACAGTCTTGCCCTACAGGCCAGGCTGACTCCACATCGCAGCCTGTGTTAGGACGGCGCAAGTGGCTCCCTTATCAGCTGTCTCCTTCAGTCTGCAGAAGCTGGCAAAGAGAGGGGAACCTGCTACCAGGTGAGGACATTCCTACTGCTTTTCAGCATCCTGGAACACTCTGCCTAGCTATGGGAAAATCTCAGAGCCTATGTATCTATCCTAAAAATCCTAAAAATTCCTCAAGGTCTCAGCCTTCAGAATTAAGTGAGAAGAGCCTAAAATGTAGCTCAGCAGCAGAGCACTTGTGTAGCACACACAAGGCCTTGTCAACCCAGAGGAACGAACAAACAAAAACCCCACAACAAAAGGGGGCGTGTTGGGGAGATGGCTCATGCATAAAGACTTTGCCATGAAAACATCAAACTTTCGGGTCAGTGGTGGCGCACGCCTTTAATCCCAGCACTCAGGAGGCAGAGGCAGGGGGATCTCTGTGAGTTTGAGGGCAGCCTGGTCTACAGAGTGAGTCCAGGACAGCCAGGGCTACACAGAGAGACCCTGTCTGGGAGCAGGGGAAGGTAATGACAGAGGCTCCCTTTCTTTTCCTTTTTCTTTTTTTTAAAGATTTATTTATTTGTTATTATGTACACAGTGCTCTGCCTACATGTACACCTGCAGGCCAGAAGAGGGCACCAGATTACATTGTGGATCATTGTGAGCCACCATGTGGTTGCTGGGAATTGAACCTGGGTCCTTCTGAAGAGCAGTCAGTGCTCTTAACGACTGAGCCATCTCTCCAGCCCCCCAAGGCTCCCTTTCTAATGCTTCAACTCTATATATAGTTCAGTTCCTTATGTTGTGGTGACCCCCCCCAGTGGTATAATCACTTTTGTTGCTACTTCATAACTGTAATTTTGCTGCTAGGAAGTGTAATAAAAATAACTGATTTTCAATGGTATTAGGTGACCCCTTCAATCCCTAAAGGGCTGTGATGCTCAGGTTGAGAACCACTGCCGTAGAGGACGCTGGTTCACTGTACCAGGTACGCAGATGAGCTCTGGGCTCAGCTGTGGGCAGTGGGAATCACCTTCTGGCAAGCCCAGCAGAGCTGACTTCGAAGCAGAGCGCAGGTCAGGGAAAGGAGCTGGCACGCGTCAGTAGTCTGGTCCAGACTCTTCAGGCTTGATTCTGCCTCTTCCATATAGAACTACAAAAAAATGGAGGATGCCACCCACATGCTAGTTAGACCTCCCCAAAGTGCAAGCTGAGCATGGAACATTGTGTTATCTCAGACATCATAATGTACACAAAGCTGCTCATTTGAGCCTTAGAACACTTTGAGTTAATGACAACACTGAAAGAAAACCGTTGGCTAATACAAAAGGGAAACACCCTCAGGCACCCGGGAGAGACAGAAGCCAGAGAGTCACAGAGACTGGAGATGCCCCTGGAGGTCCACAGTCCAAATCTCTGCCTTTAGGAATGAAAAGCCAAGCTGTGGTGGTGCACACCTTTAACCCCAGCACTTGGGAGGCAGAGGCAGGTGAATCTCTGAGTTCAGGGCCAGCCTGGTCTACAGAGTGAGTTCCAGGACAGCCAGGGCTACACAGAGAGACCCTGTCTCAAAACAAAAAATAAGAGAGAGAGAGATAAATAGAGTTGGAGAGGTACATGTTTGATAAATGGACACAGCTATGGACAGCGGGCACACACAAGATATAAAGTCAGTGGTACATACTGACTTAGAGATTCAGGGGAGGAAGCGGCAGGAAAAAGTGTGAACCAGCATATAAAAGGTGGGTAACAAGGCTAAAGAGACGGCTCAGCAGTTAAGGGTTGGTTCCCAGCACCCACATGAGGTAGTTACAACTGCCTGTAATTCCAGTTCCAAGGGATCTAGTGCGGTTTCTGACCTCCATGGGGACTGCATACATGTGGTACACACACACAGACATGCTGGCATAAACATGTAAATAGATTTTATTAAAAATCAATTTTAGGGGGCTGGGGAGATGGCTCAGAAGTTAAGGGCACTGTGTGCTCTTCCAGAGGTCCTGAGTTCAATTCCCAGCAACCACATGGTGGCTCACAACCATCTACAATGAGATATGGGGCCGTCTTCTGGTGTGCCGGTGAACACGAAGGCAGAATACTCTATAATCAATAAATCTTCTTTTAAAAATCAATTTTAAATAAAGTTGTGTTATAAAGTCAGGATAATATCATTCTAGCCACTCACCTGGGCATAGCTGGGACAGCCGAGGCTCAGGAGTTGCTGGACCAGCTGGCAGGAAGAGCTGACCGCCTTTGCGTGGTCCTGTAGCCTCTTAGACACAATCTGAAGGAGCAGCAGGGTCTCCAGAGCCTGTAGGGGCTGGCCAACCAAGAGCAACAGCATGACCCAGTGCCAGTGAGTCCCCAGGCTTCTGAAACCTGGGATTTCAGGGTGTTCATCACCCACCCTCAGGAGACCTACAACCACCTTGCACACTTTGGGCCTTGTTTCTTTGTTTTGGGACCCAAAACTGGCCTTGAACTTTCCATATAATTCAAGCTTGCCTTGAGTTGGGTGGTGGTGGTGCACGCCTTTAGTCCCAGCACGTGGGAGGCAGAGGCAGGAAGATTAAAGGCAGCCTGGTCTGCAGGAGTCCAGCACAGCCAAGGCTATGCTGAGAAACCTTGTCTGGAAAAACCAGGGCTGCAGAGATGGCTCAGAGGTTAAGAGCACTGGCTGCTCTTCCACAGGTCCTGAGTTCAGTTCCTTGACCCCTCTCCACCTACCTCTACCTCCCACACGCCGCCACCACAGTCCATTCTGTTTCAAGAAACAGCCACCATGGCACCTGCTCAAAACCCCAGGACTGAGGAAGCTAAGGCAGGAACATAGCCGAGTTAGGGGCCAGTCAGGACTACAAAGCCAGACACTATTAAAAAATAATGGAGGTGACACCTTTGCTCTCAGCATTCAGGAGATGAGCAGGTAGATCTGAGTTTAAGGTTAGCTGGATCTATACTAGGATTTCCAGGCAAGCCAAAAACACAACGTAACCGGGTGTGGTAATGCACAATTTTAATCCCAGCACTCGGGAGACAGATACAGGCGGATCTCTGTGAGTTCGAGGCCAGCCTGGTCTACAAAGTGAGTACAGGACAGCCAGGGCTACACAGAGAAACCCTGTCTAGAAAAAAACAACCAAACAATCAAAACCAAAGTAAACTTCTGTTTCCAAAATAAGTCAATAAATAAATAGAAAAATAAAACCTCATAGGGAAAGGAGTTCAGCCCATAGCCTACCGTCTACTATGATTCCCAGCACCACAGAACTTAAATCAAGAGGCCTAGATGCCACCAGCACTGGTGGTGCTCACTGTACCAGGCACTGGCCAAGAGGTTTCCACACATCAGCTCACTTGATTCCCATGGTAATTGTAATCTCAATAGAACGGAGCAGGAAACTAGATTTAGAGAGGTGTGAAAACTTGTCCACGTTCATATAAGAGCTTGTGAGGTAAAGCCAAGAGGAGGGTCTAGGGTCTGAGCGGGTGATTCACCCGCTTTTTTTTTTTTTCAGACAGGGTTTCTCTGTGCAGCCCTGGCTGTCCTAGAACTCTCTGTAGACCAGGCTGGCCTCGAACTCACAGAGATGCACCTGTCTCTGCCTTCGGAGTACTGGACTTAAAGGTGTGTGCCACCACCACGCCAGGCACAAATCACATTCTATTTTGTGGTAGCTAACTGGGGGGCAGGGGGCGGGGCGTTAGCCCAGACCCTGAACATACCCTTTTAGAGCCCTACAACTGAGATTCCTCCCAGCCCTGTCTTAACTTTGAAAACAGAGTTTTCATTTAAAACAATTTCAAGGGTGAAGCCAGCTTGCTGAGCTTCCTGGGTCACTGGAATTCTAGGTGTTCACACCACACCCGCTCTGGCTTTCCTTGAGTCTGAGGAAGGGAGCCTGTGCAACCCCTTAAAATTATACATAATTTGGATATCATGCCGGGCGTGGTGGCGCACGCCTTTAATCCCAGCACTCGGGAAGCAGAGGCAGGCGGATCGCTGTGAGTTCGAGGCCAGCCTTGTCTACAAAGTGAGTCCAGGACAGTCAAGGCTACACAGAGAAACCCTGTCTCGAAAAACCAAAAGAAAAAAAATACATAAAAATACAGCTGGCTGGTGAGATGCCTGAGCAGGTGAAGGTATCTATCACTGTCACCTAGGTGAGAGCCTGGGACACAGGGAAGGTGAGAACTGACTGACTGCCACACGCACATCCACACACATACAATAAGCAAATACAAACTTTCAAAGCACATAAAACTGGGCTTCATACGGTCAGAAGCCTACAATACAGAGGTAGAAACATGGGCTGCAAGTTTGCCCTGGCCTAGACTCCATAATGGGATCTCGTCTCAGACAAAAGAAAAATGGGGCTAGAGAGATCGCTCAGAGGTTAAGAACACCGGCTGCACTTACAGAGGCCTGGGATTTGACCGGCAGCACTCACACGCCTGCTCAAGCCATCTGTAATGCCAGTTCTATGGGATCTGACGCTCTTCTGACCTCAGCAGGCATGCACACACACACACACGCAAGGAAAACATTTATACACATAGTTTTTCTTTAAAAACAAAATAAAAATCCCTCTCCCTCTAAAAGATAAAAAAAAAAAAAAAAAAACAAACAAACTCAAAAAAACTGTTTTGTGTGCATTTGTGTCTGCCTACATAATATGTGCACCCCTTGTGTGCGATGCCCACAGAGGCTTTGAGAGGCTTTGGGCTATCTGACCTCGTGGTTGTGAAGTGAACTGAACACAGGTCTTCTGGGCGTGTAGTCAGGGCTCTTAACTGGCGAGCCACCTCTCCAAACCAGAAATTTTTTTTCTTTTTTTATAAGGGAAGCCGTAGAACTCATGACCGTGATCCCAGGAAGGCTGAGGCTCTGAGTTCAATGACAGCCTGGGCTTTATGCAGGCCTCGTCCCAAAAAAAATCACCAAAAGGGGCTGGAGAGATAGCGTAGCAGCTGAGAGCAGCCGGCAAACTGCTGCTTCCCACCGCTCTGTGATGCTGAGGATGGAATCGAGGACTTTGCCCATCACTGAGCTATACATTTTCCCCCAACTTCCTTCTCCTTCTCTTTTTACTTTTAAAGAGGATATCACCATGTAATACAAGCTGTTCTGTAATTTCATAATTCTCCTGCCTCGCCCTCCCAAGTGTTAGCACTACAAGTGTGTGGTGCCACACCTGGCCCGTAGTATTTAGGTTGCATGACTTTTTGGGAAGCGCACAGGTCAAAGGTGAGGGAGATCAGCTTCCAGTTTAAGCCTGCGGCACAGACTCCAAGCCCGCCATTACCTTTGCCACCAACTGACAGAGGGTCACTAGGATTTGCAGGGAGGCCGCGGTCTGCTGGAGATTCCGCACAGCCGGGGCTGGGCCCTTTGTAAGCACGTCCTTCCACAGGGCCAGGGCTTGGTCCAGGCATTTGGACTGAGCTGTAAACCACAAGAAGGTGACCATTTTGTCCACTTGGCCATCTGGAAAGAACTTGGCTTTCTCCACAGCATGCTCTGGCCTTTGTGTCAGCCTCCCCCCTCCTTGCTGTCCCTCTGCCCCACACGAGGCCAGCCTCTTTCACACTGATGGTTTTGGTTTTGCTCAGGGAGCCACCAGGATGCCTATGACACCCCATGGGTTTTTTTTTTTTTTTTTTTTTTTTTTAGTTTTCGAGACAGGGTCTCTCTGTGTAGCCCTGGCTGTCCTGAACTCACTTTGTAGACCAGGCTGGCCTTGAACGCACAGCGATCCACCTGCCTCTGCCTCCCGAGGACACCATGTTTACTGCCCTCACCTGCATCGGCAGCCAGGTTGAAGGCGATGCGACTGTACAGGAAACGGTCCTCCTGCACTTTGTCTTCATAGCTCAGGTCATTGACTTCAAACTCCTCCAGGTTACTGGGGGCCTGGGCTCTCCGGTCACGCTCAATGCCCTGGGGGGGAAGGGAGACTGAAATAAAAACTGGGCCTGGTGCCAGCTCAGCCCAGAAACACACCACTGATCCACGCCCAGCTGTCCCGGCTCCACATACTTCCTGCATCTTGGCCTCCAAGGTACAGATGTAGAGCCATAACAAGGCCTGCGCTTTATCGTCCGAAAGGCGGTCCTGCTCCCGGGCCTCCGGCTTCACGGACTCCAGAAGCTGCAGGGCCTCCTGGACGGCCTCCAAGGCAGAGCTGCAGAGAGATGCACCTAAGTGAGTGCAACCACAGCATGCTGGGAAAGGCCCGCTACAGACAGCGGGACACATCTCAGTTCCAATGACCTTAGTGACAGGAAACTGAGCCCCATGACAGTAATAGTGAGCTGAGCATGGTGGTGCACGCTTGTAATCCCAGCACTCAGGGAGGCAGAGGAAGGTGGATCTCTGTGAGTTCGAGGCCAGCCTGGTCTACAAAGAGAGTTCCAGGACAACCAGAGCTGTTACACAGAGAAACCCTGTCTCGAAAAACAGACAGACAAACAAAAGCCACAACACTAATAGCCAAGGAGGCCTCCTCGCAGCGGCTCCTCACCAGTTCGTATGCTGGGCAAAGCTGTGGTAGCAGAGAACTTGGGCCAGTTCCACCAGGTGGGTAGCTCGCGCCCAGGCTCCAGCTGCGGTCTCTTCAGGGCTGAGCTCCAGCAGATCACAGATGACGTTGAAGCGCTCCTGCCCGGTGTCAGCGCGTACAGCTTTGTAGGCCTGCAGCTCCTCCCTCAGCAGCAGGACCTGGGTCTCTGGGTCCCAGCCACTGAGGCTGTCTCGCAGGGTCCTGCAGGGCAGATCAGCACCAAGGCCCTGAGGACAGTCTGGCCCCTCGCGGGGAGCCTCAGCCTCAGCCTCAGCCTCCTCAGCCTGGCATTTGCTGTGCTTCTGGTTGTGCCTTGAAAACTCTAATGGCGTCAGCGGCTGGAGAGGGGTCCCATCTTCTGAGCGGCAGGACCACCTCATTCAGCACGCTATACTCCGTCCCATCTCCTTCCTCCCCATCCCCAAGCTGCTCTCTGCCCCAGTGCCTTTTTGTCTGGGGTTAGCTCTTCAGGCCAAGGCTTGTGATGACACATTTCTCCACGTCTTCAGGCCAAGGCACACGTCACTTCTCCAGAAAAAGACTAAACAACCCACCTCAAGTTTACCCCTTAACAGGTCCTGCGTGGTCGGTCCGTGTGACACTGACACACTGACACACACACACACACACACACACACACACACACACACACACACACA
>OU015748.1:125002819-125014074 GCA_907169655.1 Acomys percivali | reverse complement strand
GGGGGGTGTCTCTGTAACTCCTGGTCTCTCAGATGCACTACAAAACCAAGGGTGGTACCAGAGGGTGAGACAGGAGACTTGCTTAGAATTCAAAGCCAGCCTGGCCTATACAGTGAGACCTTGTTTCAAACAGAAAAAGCTTTTTTTAAAAAGGGGGTGTGGCCGGGCGGTGGTGGCGCACGCCTTTAATCCCAGCACTTGGGTGGCAGAGGCAGGCGGATCGCTGTGTGTTCGAGGCCAGCCTGGTCTATAAAGTTAGTCCAGGACAGCCAAAGCTACACAGAGAAACCCTGTCTCAAAAAAAAAAAAAAAAAAAAAGGGTGTGTGTGTGGTGGTACACATCTTTAATCCCAGCACTCAGGGAGGTAGAGGCAGGCAGATCTGTAAGTTCGAGGCCAGCCTGGTCTGCAAAATAAGTCCAAGACAGCCAAGGACTACACGGAGAAAACCTGTTTAAGGAAAAAAGAAAAAGGGGGGGGGGGTGCAGAGAGCTAACAAGGATGTAAAGTGAATTAATACTTTTTTGTTGTTATTGTTGTTTTTTGAAACAGGGTCTCTCTGTAGCCCTGGCTGTCCTAGACTCGCTTTGTAGACCAGGCTGGCCTCGAACTCACAGCAATCCACCAGCCTCTGCCTCCGCTGTGCAAATAAATAAAAAATTTAAAAGGGGTGGGAGCCAGAGGCTGGGCGGTGGTGTCGCACACCTTTAATCCCAGCACTCAGGGAGGCAGAGGCAGGCGGATCTCTGTAAACTGGAGGCCAGCCTGGTTTACAGAGTTGAGTTCCAGGTCAGCCAAAAAACAAAACAAAGCAAAACAAGGTGCGGTGGGGTGGGGGGGGAGCGTTGCCTAGTCAGATGGTTCAGCTCTTCCTGAGGACCTGGCTCTAATTTTCAGCGCCCACATGGTGGATCACAACCCTCTGTAACTGCAGTCACAGAGACCTGGTCTCCTTGGGTACCAGACACACACATGGCACTCAGACATATATAGAGACAAAACACCCATACACGTAAGTAAATAAAATTATTTTTTTTTTTTTTTGGTTTTTCGAGACAGGGTCTCTCTGTGTAGCCTTGGCTGTCCTGGACTCGCTTTGTAGACGAGGCTGGCCTCGAACTCACAGCGATCCACCTGCCTCTGCCTCCCGAGTGCTGGGATTATAGGCGTGCGCCACCACACCCGGCCCTAATAAAATTAATTTTTAATGAGAACAATATATGTTTTTCTAAACAGGTTCATTAGGGCTGGAGAGGTGGCTCAGTGGTTAAGAGCACCGCGTGCTCTTCCAGAGGTCCTGAGTTCAGTTCCCAGCAACCACATGGTGGCTCACAACCATCTATAATGTGATCTGATGCCTTCTTCTGCAGATAAAGCACTCATATGCAATAAATAAAATAAATAAATCTAAAATAAAATAAAATAAAATAAACAGGTTCATTACAAGGTGGGCCTGTTAATACAAACCTATAACCCAAGATACTGGGGAGCCTGAGGCAGGAGGGTCTCAAGTTCAAAGCCTGCCTGAACTACAGAGTGAGTTCAAGGCCAACATGGGCAATCTAGCCCGTTTTAGAATTAAAAAGTAATAGAACTGGAGAGATGGGTCGACAGTTAAGAGCACTTGGGGCTCTTGCAGAGGATCCGGGTCTGGTTTCCAGCCCCCACGCGGTGGCTCATAGGTACCTGTGACTCCAGGGATCATATGTGCTCCTCTGACCCTTTCTGGCACCAGACACATGCACATACAGGCAAATGGCTCATTAGAAAAAAAAAAATCAGGCCTTTAAAAATCAAAGTGAAAAGAGGGCTTGGATATAGCTCAGTGATTAAAGCAGGCACCTGGTGTACACGAGGCCCCAGGTTCTAATCATTGGAACCACAGTCGGCCCATCAATAATGATTAGAGACATTTCCTGAGTACTCCTCTCGGTAAAGGGCCCAGGAGAAGGGAGACATCGACTGCCTCAGCACTAACGTGTTCCTGCACCTCACCTAGCATCCCACTCACCTACCACTGAAAGCTGCGCGCAGTGATCCAACGCGAGCGATGGAGGCAGGAGAATCAGGAGCTCAGCGTCATATGTGGCTGCGTATCAAGTGCAAAGCAGCCTGTGCTACTTAAAGCCCTGACTCAAAATAAAGCCAGGTGCGGAGGCTCGCTTGTTCGGGCCTTTAAACCCGGCACTGTGGTGGTAGAGAGGATTAGGGTTAGGCCTGCCTGGTCCACACAGCAAGTACCAGGTCAGCTAGAACCACGTAGAAAGACCGTATCTCAAAAACACAACAAGGTGTGCCTCGTATACACATGTGATTTATCTGTTGCGTACACATGTGCATGTGGAGGTCAGAGAACAAGTCTGTTGTCTCTCCACCATGTGTGTTCTGGGAATTGAACTTGGGTCACCAGGCTTTGTGGCCAGTCCTTAACTTCTGAGCCGCCTCACCAACCCTGCACCTGGATACAGAGGCCGCGCAAGGTAGTGGAAGGAGCCTTGGACTTGAGACTGGGCAGTGGCTCTGTGAAAAAACAGTACAAACGCCCAGCATGCAGGAGGCAGGGACAGATGGTGTCTGTGAGCTTGAGGCCAGGGTCGACACAGTGAATTCCAGGCTACGCAGAGCTAGAGACACGCCAGGCAGTCCTGTCTCAATAAATAAATAAATAGCCCGGCATGGTGGCACAAGCCTTTAAACCCAGAACTCAGGAGGAAGAGGCAGGGCGCCACCACCCCCAGCAACCAAGGACAGTTTCTAATGAATCCATTCTGTCCTTCAACTATGTCCAGGGATACACAAAGGGACCAGGTCTCAAACCCACCTGCCCTCCTCCAAAAGAGGAAAAATATGTATTAGCCAGGCATGGTATAGTGCACATCTTTAATCCCAGCACTCGAGAGGCAGAGGCAGGCAGATCTTTGTGAGTTTGAAGCCAGCCTGGTCTACAAAGTGAGTACAGGACAGCCAAGGCTACACAGAGGAACCCTGTCTCGAAAAACAAAAATAACTAACTAAATAAAGGTGAAGGGGGTAGAGAGATGGCCCAGTGGTTAAGAGCACACTCTATTCTTTCTTGTGCACAGCCTGGATCCCAGCAGCTACATGGCCGCTCACAAGCAGCTGTAACTCTACCTCCGGGTAATTTGATGCCTCTCCTGACCTCCTTGGGCTCCTGAACGAACACGTGTCATTCGCATATATGCATTCAGGACCACACGTACCCATAAAATAAGTATTTTTAAAGTGGGGAGGGGGCCTAGGGCCGTACAGGTTGAGTGAAATGACACACTTAGGGTTACATCCTTTTTGTGGTGGTTGCTTTGTTTTTTAGCACCACAACCAGCTAGTGTTACACTGTGTAATGGTGAAGACTCTGGGAGCGCTTTGGGTTTGTGTGTGTGTGTAGCATATGTATGATTGTGCATAAACATAAGTATATACACATGCACGTTCATATACATGTATACACACACACACACATATATATAAATAATGTTTTGGGGATAAGACCCAACCTAAACACACTGATGTCTATGGGGTTTTGTTTGTTTTTTGACACAGGGTCTCTCTGTGTAGCCTTGGCTGTCTTGGACTCACTTTGTAGACCAGGCTGGCCTCGAACTCAGTGATCCACCTGCCTCTGCCTCGAAAGTGCTGGGATTAAAGGAGTGTGTCACCGCCACCCAGCAGACATATGCACACACACACTGCAGAAAACCATGAAAAGTATGATACACTTAATTTTAGTTTTATTATTTTAAATCATGTGTCTGTGTGTAGGTGTGTGTACATGAGTGCCTGCAGAAGCGACGTTACCAGGAGCTGGAGTTACAGGTGGTTGTGAGCCTTTGTCCATGGGTCCTGGGGATTGTACTTGGGTCTCTGGAAGAGCAGTGTGCATTCTTGACCACTGAGCTCTCTCTCTCTCTCTCTCTCCTCTCTCTTTTGTCCAGTGTAATCCAGTTTTCCTTTTAAAAATTGCTGGGTACAATTGCTGATTGTGGTGCACACATTTACTTCCTGCACCCAGGAGGCAGAGGCAGGCAGATCTCTGTGAGTTTCAGGCCAGCCTGGTCCACAAAAGTGAGTCCAGTACAGCCAAGGCTACACAGAGAAACCCTGTCTCAAAAAAAAAAAAAAAAAAAAACAGAAAACAAAAAGTTAAAAAAGTGCTGGGTCCAGCACTCAGGAGGCAAAAGCACAGAGTTCAAGGCCAGCCTGGTCTACAAAGCAAGTTCCAGAGCTGGGCATGGTGGACCATGCCTGTAATCCCAGCACTCAGGAGGCAGAGGCAGGTAGATCTCTGTGAGTTCGAGGCCAGCCTGGTCTACAGATCGAGTCTAAGACAGCCAAGGCTACACAGAGAAACCCTGTCTCAGAAAAAATAAATAAATAAATAAAGCAAGTTCCAGGATAGTCAGGGCCACACAATGAGATCCTTTCTGAAGTAGTTAATTAATTAAAATGAATATTTGCCAGGTGTGCTAGCACACACACCTTTTTGTTTTGTTGTTTTTTGAGACAGGGTCTCTCTGTGTAGCCTTGGTTGTCCAGGACTCACTTTGTAGACCAGGCTGGCCTCTGCCTCCCAAGTGCTGGGACTAAAGGCAGATGTCGCATGCCTTTAGATCTAGCACCTGGGAAGTAGACACATGTGGAGCTATGTGAGTTTGAGACCAACAAAACCGGCAAACAGGAGAAAGGAAAGAGAGAGAAAGGGAGAGAGGGAGACAGACAGACAGAAAGACAAGGAGGGAGGGAGGGAAGGAGGGAGGAAAGAGACAGGAGGATCCAGGATTGGGTTAGGAGAAGTGATGAGGAGCTCTTGAGGGAAGCCTGACCCCACACTGACCTTCCCACTTAAGAAGGAAGGGGTTCAAGTGGGATACACTGACAATTCATCTGACACACCCAAAGCAGAAGTCACTTGGATAGCCTGATGCTTCCAACTGGGCTAGGACCAAGAGTAAACACTGCTGGGAAGCCCCGGGCACTGGGACATGCTGGAGAGCTCTGCATCCATTCACTTTCATCCCCCAAACCGGATAAACTCAGCTGTGTTAGAAGAGTTGAGAACAATCGGTTGGAGCGCAAGCAGTTCAGTAGCGGAGTCACTTGCTCAGGGGGTCAGTGAGTGTGATGCTCTGGGTTCAATCCCCGGCTTGAAAAAGATAAACATTAGCCGGGCTGCCTTTAATCCCAGCACTCCGGAGGCACAGGCAGGCAGATCATTGTGAGTTCGAGGCCAGCCTGGTCTACAAAATGAGTCCAGGACAGCCAAGGCTACACAGAGAGACCCTGTCTCAAAAAAAAAAAAAAAACAATCAAGCTCATTAGGGACAACATTAAAGGACCTTTCTAGGGCTGGAGAGATGGCTCAGAGGTTAGGAGTACTGAGTGCTCTTCCAGAGGTCCTGAGTTCAATTCCCAGCAACCACATGGTGGCTCATAACCATCTATAATGAGATCTGATGCCCTCTTCTGGCCTGCAGGTGTACATGCAGGCAGACATTGTATACATAATAATAAATACTTTAAAGGACCTTTCTAAGTCACCTTTCCCCTACTTCCTTATTCCTTATTATTTAAAAATATGAGCCCCACCCCATCATAGCTCCAGGACTATTGTCTTTTTGTTTGTTTGTTTGTTTGAGACAGGCTTTCTCTGTGTAGTCCTGGCTGTCCTGGACTCCCTTTGTAGACCAGGCTGGCCTCGAAGTCACAGGGATCCACCTGCCTCTGCCTCCCAAATGCTGGGATTAAAGGAATGTGCCACCACCACGCCCAACTGGATTACTGTCATTTTTAAAACAAGTCACTAGCTGGGCATGGATTTGAAAGGCAAGGCAGACTTGGCCTCTGTCACTTGGTGGCCAGGCTGGTTTACAAAGGCAGCTGCAGGCCAGCTACGACTGCACAGTGAGACCCTGTCACAAAAAAAAAAAACTACCCAGAAACTAACAACAAAGCACCAAACCGTTAACTAGGCTCCAGTTTGCCATCTGTTCTGACAGGCTTCTGCAGGGGCAACTCTTGACCAGGTGGATGGGAGGCAAGCCGCTCGCTCCTCCTGCAGACACGCACTAGGGCACCAGCCGCAGCCCAGGGCAAAGCACTTACTTGTACATACACATGGGGAGGCCCGAGTGAAGGGGACAGTTTCCTCCTGCCCTCAAGGGATTATATAACGTGACAGGAAAAGACAGCATGTCTACCGACGACAATAAAACATACCTTGGTCTAGTTCGACGTGGCAGAAAGAGGAAGGTAAGTTATTGCAACAGAGATAAGGGGGGGCGGGGAGGAGACTGACGCCTCTTGTTTGTACTTATCCTTAACTCCCACAGCCTGGGTGGGGAGACCCTGCCTTCCTCTGCTGAGTGGGCACGAGGGACTGTGGTCCATTTTCCCAGTGCCCTGCTGCAGAACCCCCCTTCCCTCCCCCCCACCATGCACCCCAGCTTCTGCTTTCCCTCGGCACAGGCTGGTACTTACAGGACTTGGAGCATCCTAGATCCTTCCTAGCCCTAAGGAAAGGTAGTTGATTCCTTTCAGAACAGATGGGTAGTCGCATCACACACACACACACACACACACACACACACACACACTGTCCATCTAGCACATTCCAGGACACACCCTGTGCCACTCTTCCTCCATCCGCACCCTCCTGCAGGCTCTGATTCCCTTGAGAAGCCCAGGTTCTGTGGGGAGGAGGAAAGACAGATACAATCAGAGGCGAGGCAGGGAGGGGCCCACAAAACTGGTGTTCCCACTGGTAGTTTCCTGCCCCGACGACTCGCTAGCCTTCACCCAGGCTGGGTGGAGAAGAGTCAGGTACAGACAAGACGTCCAGGTGCCTCAGCCCTTTGCTTGTGCTTCATGAAGGGACACGGGACCTTATAGGCCCAGATGGCCCTGGACAAATGGGGCATTTGTAGCCAAAACAGCCGAAGGCAAGCAAGCACGCATATATTGGGGACAGCAAGTTTATTCTCACAGGAAAGACCTTAGTTTACTCTAATGGGGTACTCACTGTTGCAGCCCAAACCTCTGCATCTCTGTTCATTGGCCTGGTGTACTGGCCACTGGCCACGTGCTTACTCAAAGATCACCTTCATCTCGGGACCCAGAGAGATGGATGGCTCAGGGGCTAGAAGCACAGGCTGCCTGACTACTGGAGGTCAGGTCTCAGCACATATAACAAGGCAAGTGTCCCCCAGAGGCCTGCAACCCCAGCCCCGAGAGATCATCTTCCCCTGCACGTGGACTGAAGATTCTCCTTCACAACCAGAGAGGATTCAGGAGCCTCCAAAACTTTCTACCCAGCTCTGCTGAGAGGCGTTCACAGCTCGGTTTGACTGGAGACATTAGAAACAGTAAGCATTTGTTGGTGACCCCACCTGGACCTCAAAAATCTCCAGGTTTTTTGTTGTTGTTGTTTGCTTTTTCAAAAAATTATCCCTCACCAGGAACTGAGGTGGCTACAGGTGAGGATAAGTAAATCAAACCAATGACTCATTAGAAGTTTTTATTTTTACACGGCAAAGGGGAGCGGAGTAACACAGTCACCTTTTGGCACCTTTCCAGTCCGTCACCCCCATGTCCTTCCCAATACAAAACACTGGCAAGAGGGGACACAGGACAGAGTCTCCAAGTGTCGTACGGGTGGGTAGTTGGGATAAGAGTTCATCCCAGACCCCTTGTCCTGGAGAATCAAAGCTCAGGGGCATAGGGCTCCCCGGTGGGCGAGGGCACCCGCAACTCAGCGTCGTGTCTCACTACGGTGAAGAGTCCCACCACGGCCAGCAGGGTCATCACCATGACGGCCGAGCAGATGCTGAACATGTTCCGGGTGCCCGTTTTTCGGTCACTGTCATGGAGGACAAGGAGCCCTAGACAGGCCAGTAGGTGCAGGGGAACGCGGAACCAGTTGAGGACGCCGGCCTGTTCTGTCTCAGGGATCACCTTCCTCCGGAGGAAAGTCATGCTGGGGAAGTAGAGCCCACAGGCCAGCTCGATAAGGAGAAAAGCAATGAAGGATTCCACAGGGTTCTCCTGGCCTGGGCTGGTAGAGAAAGTCAACATGAAGAGAGAGAAAACGACAATGAGGACTGCCAGGGAGAGGAGGTGCGCGGGCTGTAGGTGGTACCTCTTGGAGGTAGCGATGCGGTACAGGGAGGAACCCAGCAGGCTGGCAGCCATGAAGCTGGAGAACACAATGCCCAGTGGGGCCCCGTGTGGGTCCAGCACAGGTGTCCAGAGGAAGACAAAGATGAAGATGACGCTCTCAAACAGGGCCTGTATGACGCCCAACAGCAACACGCGGCGGTCAGACAGGAGGCAGCGCAGGCCTCCGGCACAAGTCTTGGAGAAGGCCCGCTGACGATCATGATTCTCCCCCCAGTTCCGAAGGGCCAAGGCCCCCGCCAGGGCCAGCAGAGGGATGGCAGCCACGAAGGGTGCTACGGGTCCCAGCCCCAGCCAGCTGGCCACGGCCTCAGCCGCCACACCTGCCGCCACAGCCAGCGCGTGGTTCCAGAAGGCAGCCCGGGCAAAGGTGGCCGGGATCCACTCGGCAGGGAAGTCATGCCGTTCCACATGCTCGTGGACGTACCAGGCCTCAAAGGCCGAGAAGAGGAGAGCGGTGGACAGCCCGCCAAGCGCTCGGCCCACCAGCAGCACAAAGTAGTCCTGAGAGAGCTTGGTTATGCAACACAGGGAGTAAGTGAGGGAAAAAAGGACGCAAGACTTCTTCCGACCCAGCCGGTCCACGAGGGAGGAGGCCACTAGGCCAAAGAGGACCGTGGAGGCGAGGCCACAGACGTAGAGGATGGCGATCTGCCCCTCCAAGAAGTGGTAGTGCTGGTAAAGTTTATACAGGTAGGGGGCTTGGAGCCAGTCCGCTGCCAGGGCCAGAAAATAGACTTGGTAGAAGTCTAGTTGAAACTGAAGGAAGGATGGATTGCTGCAAGCCCTTCCGGGGGGCCTGGCCCTGCATCTTGACAGCTCCAGGCCCAGGCAGGAGGCCAGGAGGCCCACAAGAGACAAATAGGCAGTCACCAGCATGGTGGGCCCCCGGACGACCTGGTGGTAGGGGAGATGGGGGGCGGGGAGAGAACGGAGGTCACAGTCACATCCATAATCCAGGTATCACGGGGTTGAGGGGTTGGGTGTCTAAGCAGAAGGCAGCTCCACCCAACCTCACTGTCAGCTCCACTCTCCCAGCGCGGAGACTGGAGGGACCAGTTGGGTGGGTGGGTGGAAGGGGCGGTTGTGTCCTAGGACTCTGTGGGGCAGGGAAGGGTGAGCGAGCGGGTGGGAAAGGACAGAGCTGTCGCCCCACCCTTGCCTCACACAGCAAGGGGGTGAGTGGGTGGGTGTGGGGGACGACGACACTCCTTTCAGTAATCCCGGTCCCGCAGGTTCTAAAAGGGGGGGGGGGCTGCACCCCTCCTCCACGACGGCTTCTGCAGGCCTCTCCTGCTGCCTCCCTCCCATGCTCGCTGATGAGCCAGGTCTGGAGCTCAGCGCCTCCACGTCTAACCTCGAGCATCCCTTCCGCCCGCGCCGCGGGGCCTCTCTCCACGATCACGCGCATGCACCGCGGGGCTCCCTCCACCTCCGGGTCGCGGCCCCCCCCCCCCCCCCACTAACCCCAGCCTGGCGTCCCCGCCCCGCCCCGCACGGTCCCCGTCTCACCTGCTGCCCCGCTCCGCGGGGACGCTCCGGACACGTCCGGCTCCGGGCCGCCGGGCCGCCCTCCCTCCCCGCACTGGCTCCTCCGGCTCCGTTCGGGTTCCAGCAGCAGCGCGCCCGCCCCTCGCAGCCTGCTTCCGGGAGCCGGGCTGGCTCGTGGCGGCCGCCATGATGGCCCGGTCACGTGACGGGGGCGAGGTCACGCCCAGGCCCCGCCCCTCCCCTTGGCCCCGCCCCTGAGCGGCAGGCAGAGCGGCTGGGGACTAGGGGCTCCAGGTGGGCGCCCCGTCCCACGGACCGGCGGGAACCTGCGGTGTCCCGGTAGGGTGGCGACAGTCCCGCGGTGGCAGCGGCTACTCCACGGTTTGCGTCTCCCATAGTGACCTCCCGGCCAGCAGTAAGCGTGGTCCAGACACCTGAGGGAGGCGGTATGGTGTTAAGAACTTGGAGCCTCTGATGCCAGCGAGTTCGAGGACAGCCACGAATACACAGAGAAACTATCTCAAAACACACACACACACACAAACAAACAAAACAAAAACAAACAAACAAACAAAAAACATGGAGGAGGAGGAGGAGGGAACTTGGAACCCGGCTGTACATAGATTGAGGCTCCAGTCTTTTTTTTGGGGGGGGGGGTTGAGACAGGGTCGCTCTGTGTAGCCTTGGCTCGCTTTGTAGGGGAGGAGGACTGCCCCTTTCTGAGGACTAGGGGAGGGGAGGATGGGGAACGAGGGAAGGAGGGTGGGACCTGGAGGAGGCAAGGGAAGGAACTACAAGCGGGGATGTAAAGTGTATATATTAAATAAAATAAAAAAATAAAATAAAAGAGCCTGGGCGGTGGTGGCGCGCACCTTTCATCCCAGCACTCAGGAGGCAGAGACAGGCAGATCGCTGTGAGTTCGAGGCCAGCCTGGTCTACGAAGCGAGTCCAGGACAGCCAAGGCTACACAGAGAGACCCTGTCTCGAAAAACAAAATAAAATAAAATAATAAAAATAAAAAATAGTCCCCTACCCAGAAAAAAAAATTGTTTCTTCCAGCCTCAATATTACATCCCGGGGACCCTCCAAGGGTCTCCTCTTGTCACCAAGGATGGTGAACTTTTACTAACGCATCTGACTGCGGGCGTTTTGCCCCACCCGTGACCTCATCCTCTACAGGCATCCCGCCTCCTACTCTGTCCACACTTGGTCCTGCCTGGGCCTTTGCACACTGCTTCCTCAACACGGTAGCTACCCTCTTTACATCTCCTCCAATTTTCTGTTCAAATGTCATGTTATTAAAAAAGACTTTCTGTCAAGGTGTGGTGGCTCCAATACCCTTGCTCTTGAAAGGCTGAGCAAGATGCTGAGAGTTTAAGACCATCTTGGGCTACATAGTGAGACCATGTCTCAATAAATAAGTGGATACTGGTCTATAAAGCGAGCCCAGGACAGCGAAGGCTACACAGAGAGACCCTGTCTCAGAAAACAAAAACGAGGCTAGAGAGATGGCTCAGAGGTTAAGAGCACTGTTTGTTCTTCCAAAGGTCCTGAGTTCAATTCCCAGCAACCAC
>OU015748.1:124960564-124983903 GCA_907169655.1 Acomys percivali | reverse complement strand
GGGGGGGGGGGGGGGGGGGGGGGGGGGGGGGGGGGGGGGGGGGGCGGTGTAGGGAGGGAGAAAAAGAAAGAAAATATTTTCCGTGTCCCCGCCTGCGGAGTCAGTGTGCGGTTTGGGAGAAAATGTGTCGGATATTTTGGGGCGGTCACGTGGGCGGGCGGGCTCCGAGAGGCCCCGGGATTGTCCCAGCCTAGAGCCTTGCCCCCTGGAGCCCCCCACTACCGCGAGTCCCCAACGCTGCGGCGCTCCATCCCCGAGACCGCCCGACGACGCCGGGACCTCGGGGCTCCGCGGCCTTCCTTCCCCCGCCCTCCCCTCCAGGTGAGTCAGCCGCTCGCCCGCCCGCCCGCCCCGCTCGCCCTCCCTCCCGGCCGGCCGGCGGGGTCCTCCGCTGAAGTGAGCCCGGGGCGTGGTGGTGGGGGGTGCGTGTCGGTGGTCCTGTCCTTCCCCGGGGTGGCCAGGTTGTTAGCCCGGGCCTTGCGAGGGGGCTTCCTGGCCCCTAACTTGGGCTCAGTCGTGACCTGGGAAGGGAAAGGGAAGATTTTTAGATGGACTGAGGGTGGGCCGGGTTATCTGCCCCTGATTTCGGTGAGCGTGCAAGAGAGAGCGTTTAGGAAAGTCCTGGGCAAGCGAGCCTATCCACCCTGTACTCGGAGTGCCAGAGAAGACGGGGTTCCCTCCTGTGGGAAAGGCTGGCATTCTCACACACACTCAAGGGTGGGTCTCACGGTCCAAGTACCCTTGCTTTCCTTTCAAATGGTCCAAGTGCCATTTCGGTGGAACGGCCGGCTCTGGGTCTTAGCAAGTGGCGCTGACTGTCTGGGTCAGGGGTTGGGAGGGATAAGAGGTGCGTCAAGTGGTCTGTGGAGTTTGGGTTCCCTCTGACCTATCCCTAACTACACAAGTGAGCCCCTGACCGGGGTGGTGGGCGGGTGGGGGCTCTTTCGGAGTATCCTCGAGGGAAGTCCCAATGGAGTTAGAAATACTGGGGCAGGTTCCGGAGTGTCACTGACAGAGCTTCTCTCTCTCTATTTTTTTTTTCCCCCAGCGGTTTCCACCAGGTCCCCTCACCTCAGCCTGGCCCAGTATGTAGGAGGAAATCTCTGCAGAGGCCAGAGGGTAAGAAAATGCTTAGTTGGTGGTGCTTGGGGACCAGCAGGGACGTCCTAGGAGGGCCCCCCCCAGGAGGCTCAGATACCCCTCTTGTAGGGCCAAGCCTTGGGCAGCTGGAGTCCTTCCTGCTCTCCATCTCTGAGCTCCTGCCTGTGTGGTCATCCTTCAAATACTGAGGGTGAGGACCACAGCCGGGGTCAGTGAGGAGGGAACTTGGAGGGGGCCAAGGAGAGAGTGTATGTGTATGTGTGTGTGTGTGTGTGTGTGTGTGTGTGTGTGTGTGTGTGTGTGTCTGTGTCCAGGGTGCTCTGAGAAGCTTGGGTATCCCAAACACACACACACACACACACACACACACACACACACACACACACAGGCTTAGGCAGCACAGGACACGCCCACTGCAACCCCGGCACACCCCCACCTCTGGCTCAGAAAGCCACCTAACTGGCACCTCCAGTTCCCCCCTCTGCCCCACCCTGCCCGTGCCCTCTGATGCCCACACACATTCCACTGGCATTGCCTGCCTGCCGAGGCCTCCTGGGTGCTGCCCCTCCCTAGGGCCAGTGGGGTAGAGGGAGGCACCTGAGGATGAGGGGTGGCAAGGGTCTGGACTCTACCACCGACAACAGACAACTGAAGGAGCTGGGGGAAACCAGGCCCATTGCTGCCTCCTGGAGAGGAGGCTGGGGGTTCAGGCTAGAGCAAGGATGCTTGGGGTTCTCCGCCCATTCTGGAGATGGGGTCATGGAAAAAGGTGGTCGTGTTTATACAGAGGGGAGGGGGGCAGCGGGCGGAGAGCAACTGACAAGAGCAGCTTTGTTCCAGGCTCTGGAGCAGCGGGCAGGGCAGTAGGGAGACGCCCCCCCCTCCATCCGGCAGCCCCCTTCATCCATACCCTCCCCTCAACTCCACCTCATCTCTAAGAGGAGCAGCTTTGTAATAATCGTCGTCGGCCCCCCCCGGCCCCCCCCAGTCCGTTGCCCGCCTTCTAGGCCGCAGCATCTGAGGTGGCATCTTGGGAAGGGTTGGCTGGCTTCTGCAGGTCCCACAAGGAACCATGGGGCAGTAGAGGCCTTCATTTAAGGTTCCCTTTGCCCCCCTGCGAGCTTTTGTTCCTTGCTCCCTCCTTCTACCTTGGACCTTGCTTCCCAGTCCCCCACCCCCACCCCGCCCTTCCCAGAGGAGAGACCAGACTTAGGAGAGGGAATCTTTGCTGCGCCCTTCTTCGCTCTCAAGCCCCCTGTCCTAGGCAGTTGAGGAGGAAGGGCCTGGGAGAGTCCGCTTGTCCTTTGCTTACTTCCAGTATCCATGGTGGGGGCCGGGCATCCATCCTGGCACCTGCTGTTGAAGTCTTGCCCTGCCCTAGATAGAGGTTTGCTCCCCATCTGTAGGTAAGATGCTGACATGAGGGTAACTGGAATAGAGAGCCAGTGCCTGGCCTGAGCAGAGTCTGGGAACGTTTGGGTGTGGGTGCTCTGCTAGCTCTTGGCACTGGAGGGGTTAATCCACCTGGAATGTTGCCCAGCCTGTTGAGCTATGGCCCAGGGGCCTTAGGGGCCCTGGACTCCTGGCTCCCTCTGGGTTTAACTTGGGATGAGGACCTCATGGGCCAGGGAAGGAACCGGAGAAGGATCCTGAGGACACTGACTGGAGGGTCCTGGGCCTATCGGGGTGGTGCCTAGTGAGGCCTGGAGGCTCCTTACAGGTTTATTCCTAGGAGTTTGGAGGCTGAGAGAGAAGAGAGAAAGAAAGGCAGTGGGGGGAAAGCAGAGGTACAAAGAAACAGTAAAAGATGCTGATCTTGCTGGGGCAGTGGAGGCAGGCGCACGCCTTTAATCCCAGCACTCTGGGGGCAGAGGCAGGCGGATCGCTCCGAGTTCAAGGCCAGCCTGATCTACAAAGTGAGTCCAGGACAGCCAGGGCTACACAGAGAAACTCTGTCTCCAAAAACACAACAACAACAACAACAAAAAGACGCTGATCTTAGCGACAGAGTTTCTAGTAGAAAGGCCCGTGGCCTACCTGTGGGATGCTCATCTGTGTGCTCTGTGCTTTCCTGTGGTCCGCCGCCACCTACAGGCCTATGGAGCAGGGCGACCCTCCCAGCTCATTCACCGGTCTGGTGGTAGGTGGTCCTTTCTCTTGGCCAGGGCGGCGGTGGTATGGTTTCCTTCCCCTTCCTTTCCTGGGGTCAGGTTAAAATTTCCAGGGGTCCGGGGATGCTACATTTGTAGGGAGAATGTCCTAGGAGTTTGGAGGGGTGGGGAGAGGGGGCGAGGAGCAATGTGAACTGAGAACCAGGAGGGGATTTTCTGGTATCTGGAGCATCCTAGAGACCATAAGGGAGGGTAGGCTGACTGTGGGATGGTTGGTGACAGGGAAAGAGTTAGGAGGGGACATAGACTACTGAGGAAGACAAAGGAAATGACACCTGGAAGAAACATGCAGGACATGCGAGGGCGAGTGACGACACACTGACGTAGCCTTCACCGCGTACCCTGCTTTATCCTAAAGACTCTGCCTGTGACCAGCTATTGAATCCTCGCAACAACCCAAGTCCACAGGCCTCGGCAAGTAGGGGTGTATCAATTCAGGGAGTCTGCACGTGACCCCCACGCTGCGCTCTCCAAAGCCGCACAGGACGCCCCCCCACCAAGTCACAGCGGAAATGGTCGCGTGTTGTCACCAAGGGGGTGCGGTTAGAATTATTAAGTAATTAATTTATTTAACTTATTACTTGTTTGTTTTGAGGCAAGGTTTTACTGTGTAGCCCCCGCTGACCTTGGGGTTCCGAGAGATCTGCCTGCCTCTGCCTCATGGGTCCTGGGATGGAAGATTTTAGCGCTAAAGGTGGACATTAGCATGTTCAGCTTGACTTTTTCTTTCCCTGGTTTTAGTCATCAAACCCAGGATTTGCTACACGCTACATGCGAAGCAAATCTTACTTGGCCCCACCCTTTAAAGCTATGTGATTTGAAGCCAGTTGCTCAATCTTTTTTGGGGGGGGGAGGACAGGGTTTCTCTGTGTAGCCTTGACTGTCCTGGACCCACTTTGTAGACCAGGCTGGCCTCGAACTCACAGTGATCCGCCTGCCAACACCTCCCGAGTGCTGGGATTACAGGCGTGCGCCGCGGCCGCCCCCGCCACCACCATGCAGCCAACCTTTGATTCTTTTTGTTTATGTTCATTGTGTTTTTTCAAGACAGGGTTTCTTTCTGTAGTCCGGGTTGTTCAGGAATTAGCTCTGTAGACCAGGCTGGCCTGGAACTCACAGAGAGATCCACCTGCCTCTGCCTCCCGAGTGCTGTTTTTGTTGTTTTTTTGTTTTTTTCTGAGATAGGGTTTCTCTGTGTAGCCCTGACTGTCCTAGACTCACTTTGTAGACCAGGCTGGCCTCGAATTCACAAAAATCTGCCTGCCTCTGCCTCCCAAGTGCTGGGATTAAAGGTGTGCACCACTATGCCCGGCTCAATCTTAAATACCCTCATTTGCAAAATGGAAGTCATAATTTCTGCTTCACCGGACTAATGTTAAAACAGATGTCTAGCCAGGCAGTGGTGGCACACGCCTTTAATCCCAGCACTCGGGAGGCAGAGGCAGGCGTGAGTTCGGGGCCAGCCTCATCTACAAAGTGCATCCAGGACAGCCAGGGCTACACAGAGAAACCCTGTCTAGAAAAACCAAGAAGCAAAAACAAACAAAAACTAACCAAACAACCAAACAACACAAAAACCAGATGTCTAGTCCAGTTATGATGTTTCTGCTCAGCGATCTCGCTGCCAAACCTTTAATTCACAGCATCTCAGAGCCTCAGTTTACCCTTCCCGGAAGCTAAATTGAAGAATTGCTTAGAATCTGTACAACTTTTTTTTTTTCTAGTTTTTTGAGACAGATTTTTCTGTGTTATATTAGCTGTCCTGGACTCCCTTTGTAGACCAGGCTGGCCTCGAACTCACAGTGATCCGCCTGCCAACACCTCCGCCTCCCGAGTGCTGGGATTACAGGCGTGCACCACCCAGCCCGGATGAATCTGTACAACTTTCTGCCCTGCCCACTCTAGGAAACGGCAAATGCCCAAGCCAGGATAATAGGACCGGCCGAAGGAAGGTCATGACCTTGGGTCCCAGAGTAACTGCTGTCTCACCTTTCCTTTTCTTTTATTTCTTCCTAGGACCCTTGGAGGCCAGGCAGGGTGGGCACGGAGCCTCCCAGGCCAGGGCGGTGGGTATGGGCGGGGGCTGCAGCTGAAGACCACCCCCGCCCACCGCAGATTCTGAGCGATTCCCACACGGCAGCTGCCATGGCCACCAATAAGGAGCGACTCTTCGCGGCTGGTGCCCTAGGGCCTGGATCTGGTTACCCAGGAGCGGGCTTCCCGTTTGCCTTTCCTGGTGGTGCGCTCAGAGGGTCTCCGCCGTTTGAAATGCTGAGCCCTAGCTTCCGGGGCCTGGGCCAACCTGACCTCCCCAAGGAGATGGCCTCTCTGTGTGAGTTTGGGGCGGGGCGGGGCGGGGTGGGGTGTCTTGGGGAATGAGGGCAGGAAATGGAGCATGGGAGAAGGAGGTGTGTGGGGAGGGGGAGTTGGATGTCTTTGGCGGGTGGTACCTGTGAACGGTACCTGTGAATGTGAGTTCTGCTCAAATAGGATCTCAAAGTGCTAGCCCTAAAACTGCCTCCTGGGTCACACTCAGCCAGCAGAAGGGAACACTGCTCTCGCTCATGTGAAGTCTGGTGTTTTTCAAGGCTGCGCGCAGTCGGTCTGGAAGGTGGGGTTGGGGGAGGACGGACGGGGGGCTAGAGAATCTGAGTAGTAAAACAGTCAGCCAGCTGGCTCTGAGATGGACAGGAGAGATGGCAGTTCTAAGGCTGCATGTAGGAAGAAAACTTACGCCAGGTGCCTAGAGATGTGCAGGGCTGGGGACGTGCCTAAAGGTCCTGAGGAGGACAGAAATAGCCTGGTGGCTAAGAGATGGCTCTTGGTTAACAAAAAGGTCTAGACCGGTGCAAGGGCAGGCAGCGGCGTACTCTGTCTCCCGAGCTGGGGGTTCTGGACCCCCTCCCCGCCCTCCAGGTCTGGAACAGTGCCCGCGCTCTGTGCAGATCCCTACTTGTCCCTCGGGCCTGCAGTCCTTTAGGCAAAGCTTTTGAATGCTCCCGGCCGCCCCCCCCCCCCCCCCCCCCCCCCCCCCCCGCCTCCAGCCTCCTTTCTCCCTCTGGAACCCTCTTTGATCACTTTGGTGATTGTTTCACAGGCAGGGAGTGGGGTGCAGGTGGGGGGGGGCACCTTGGCTAGGGGGGTCTGTGTGTATAAGGTCACAGCAAGCAGGTTAAATAAAAGCTTTACCAGGAGGGGCGAAACAGAGACAGAAAAAAAGACGGAAAAGGTAAAGATACAATATTTTGCTTGTTTTTGTTTTCCCAAGGACAGGGTTTTTCTGTGTAGCCTTGGCTGTCCTCGAACTCGCAGCGAACTCCCCTGCCTCTGCCTCCCTGAATGCTGGTATTACAGGCGAGCCCTACCATGCCTGGCGCCTAAGATACATTCTTTTTATTTATTTATTTAATTTATTTTGGTGTTTTGTTTTTTTTTTTTTTTTGAGACAGGGTTTCTCTGTGTAGCCTTGGTTGTCCCTGGACTCGCTTTGTAGACCAGGCTGGCCTCGAATTCACAGCAATCCGCCTGCCTCTGCCTCCCTGAGTGCTGGTATTACAGGCGCAGCCTACCATGCCCAGTGCCTAAGATACATTCTTTAGCATGGTTGCACACACCTTTAATTCCAGCACTCAGGAGGGCAGAGGCAGGGATCTCTGAGTTCAAGACCATCCTGATCTGCACAGAGAAACCCTGTCTCAAACAACAACAACAGCTTGGTAAAGCTGTGGTGCTCAGCGAACGCGAAGAAAGGCTTTTGCAGGCCAAGGTGTGACCCCTGGAGGCCGTCGTGTATATAGGGGTGACTAAGCTGGGGTGGCAGCTCCATTGGAAAGAGTGCTGTGTGCTTATGTGGAGGTGGTGTCTGTCTCCCAGACCACGTATAGTTTGTATGTCTGCAGCAGCGTCGGCGAGACTGCTCATAAGCAGAACTTCAGTGTGAGAAACCGGGAGGCATTTAGTAGGTCTGTTCACCTTCGGCCGGGATTGGCCTTGGCGTGGCTATAGTTGGGCAGAGGTGACCATGTAGCATGCATGCTAGACTCCTTCTTCCTCTGTGTCATTCCACAAAGTTGCCCTGTGCCAGGCAGTGGGATTGAGCCTCGTCTCCAGCAAATGCATGTCTTGCAGAGAAACATACAACGTAATCTCCGGGGACTTAATTTCCCCAGGTTTCGTGGGAGGTGACTAAAAGGAGCTGCCAGTGAGAAAGACAGAAGAGAAAGGCAGCGGCAGAAGTTGGAAGAGTGCTGAGAGGCACGGCCAGTACCCATCCCTGAACCCTAGAGACACAGAGATGGAGGTCAGGGTTCAAAGTGAGGTCAAGGTAGGGGAAGTGTCAGGCTTAGCTCCATCCTCAAAGCCAGCAAGGGAGAGAAGGCAGCTGTGGGAGGGCGCGGTGGTGCGGTGGGGCGGCTAGGCAGGCTAGCGTGGAGGGACAGGCCCAGGCAGGGAGGTGGCAGGTGGGGTAGGGAGGAGCAGAAGGCTTGGGTCCCAGACAGTGTGCTTGCGGTGGGGCGCCCAGCAGCTAGTGGTACTGTAGAGGGAGGAAGAGGTCCTGGATTTAGGGAACCACACTTGGTGGGAGACCAGAGGAGCAGAGCCACAGCTCTCATTTTCTTTGATCTGCTGTCCCTTTTTGGCTGTGGCGAGCATAAATAGGAGGGGTGGATCAGAGTCATAAATTGGATGCCACGCCTAGACTCACCTTGAGTCTCTGT
Source organism: Acomys percivali (assembly GCA_907169655.1). NCBI lineage: Eukaryota > Metazoa > Chordata > Mammalia > Rodentia > Muridae > Acomys > Acomys percivali. Next base: position 124,975,913 of record OU015748.1, on the reverse strand, counting down.
CTCTCTTGTTACAGTCTGTGATTCAGTGTATTCTCATTCATTCTCTTTCTCATGTAGGATTAGAAAGGGGCCTGCCTGGAGCTTCTCCTTAGAGGCTAGTGTTTGGATCTTTAAAAAAAGATACATACAGCTGGGCGGCGGTGGCGCACGCCTTTAATCCCAGCACTCGGGAGGCAGAGGCAGGCGGATCGCTGTGAGTTCGAGGCCAGCCTGGTCTACAAAGTGAGTCTAGGACAGCCAAGGCTACACAGAGAAACCCTGTCTCGAAAAACCAAAAAAAAAAAAAAAAAAAAAGATACATACATACATACATACATATTTATATATATATATTATGTATACAGTGTTCTGCCTGCATGTACACTTGCAGACCAGTAGATCTCATTATAGATGGTTGTGAGCCACCGTGTGGTTGCTGGGAATTGAACTCAGGACCTTTGGAAGAGCTGTCAGTGCTCTTAACCTCTGAGCCATCTCTCCAGCCCTGGCCTTTTGGATCTTATTGGAGAGTCAGCCCCTGGCACCTTGGGAATATCCTTGTTGAGAAGCCTTGCTTCGGGCTCTCCTGGGGCCTCAGCGGGTGAGGCAGGCATCTTAGAACCCTGTTGTGGAGGAGGGGAGAGGTTAGGCTAGTGTGTGCTGCCGAGCTAGGCAAGCATAGACCTGTGTGCGTGGGGAAAAAAAAAAAAAAGAGGGGAGTGTGCGCGTGCGCACCTGTGTGCACGCGTACATGCATGCATGCATGATCGTGAATGAGGGGCCAGGTGTCTGTGTATCTCTCTCAGGAACACTGGTGTGTAGTGTATTTGCTTTTCCAGGCTACAGGGACAGACAGAGAGAGTGTGCCGTCAGGGGAGGGAAACTGTGGTCTGAAGACTTGGCCCCATTTGTCCTCCAAGTACTGTGGTGTTGGTAATAACTGCCACGGCGGTGGGGCCAGGCCTCTGAGGGCCAGGGAACCCCAGCTCCCTCCGCCATGCAGGCTGGGACAAAGAGAAAGCAGGCTTTCTTAAGCTGGAGATGCCCAGAGCTACACCAGAGGGGCGGACATAGAGGTGCAGACCCAGTGAGGGGCCCAGGCACTGGGAGAAAGAAGCAAGGGAAGCTATGGTAGTTGAGCGTGGCAAAGGCGGCAGCTCGGTCTCCTCCAGGAAAAAAAAAAAAAAAACCCGGTGGCTGCCTGCCTCTTTCCCCTCCCCTCCCTGTCTCTCCTCCTCCGGGCTCCAACTCCAGCTCCAGGCTGACACAAACGGGGCTTTGATTGCAACAGGAAACCTCTCTGGCGGGGGGAGCCGAGCTTGCCGCCGCTGCTGGGGCCCAGGCGGCACCCCCCCCCTTCTGGCCCCCTACCCTGCCCCAGCCCCCATCCTGCCAAGAAGAGCTCCTTACATCCTTGCTTTGGGCCTCACCCTCTCCTTCACACCTCCCTCTGCTACCCCTTCCTTCTCTTCGCTAGACCCCTTCCAGCCCTCCTCAGGTGGGACCGGTCCTTTAGGACTTAACCCTCTTGGGCGGGGCCTGCTCTAGTTGAGACACCCCGTTCAGTTTTTAAGGGTGGGGTTTTTGGAAGTAAAGGAGGACGTATTGAGGGAAAAGGATTCCAAGCCACTGACCGTCAAAACCTCATCTAGAGGTGTCAAGACGGGGAGCGAGAAGGCTTAGTTGTCCTGCTCCCCCCAACACCCCAAACTAGCTCAGGCCAAACTCACTCTTTGCCAGAGACTGGTAGAGCTCTGAGGGGTGACCAGGCTGGACACTTGGGTGTTATTGGCCATCTTAGTGGGGGCGGGGAGGGGCACATTCTTTGCCCCTGGGACCTTAGCTTTGCTAGGATCTAGCTGGGAGGTGGGGGGTGCACCCTGGCGATGAGGGTCATAGGGAAGGGGGTGAGTCAGGCACCAGCCCCCCCTTCATGCCCCCACTAAGGCTGGCGGGGAACATCTGGTTCCCATGAAATGCTAGGCTAATGGGTCTAATTGCTGCAATAAGGGCGCTTGGGATGGGGTGGGGGGTGCTTTGGGGAAAAGAGGGGGACAGGGTCCCCCCATTTTGCTTTCAGTTCAAGGCTGTACTGTGTCTTGAACAGGAGCTGGGGTTGGTGCAGGGGTTGGTTGGCCTGACACTCTCATGCATGGTCCTGAGGCCCCTATCCTTGCAGTGAGCACAGATGGGGTGATGAGGACTGGGGTGCATCTGGTGAAGAGAAAGGGGGGGCTTTTGAGAACCCATAGCTTCCTGGAGCCCTCCCCCCACTCTTGTGCCCTCTTCCCAACCCCCTCCCTGTGGCCTGGCCACTTCTGGTTCTAATTACCAACCAGGCAGGCCCGACTTAATTGGGACCTTTCAGATTTTGGAGGGGGAAGGGGGGACTTACGAGCCTGGGGTTGACTAGTCCAGGCCCTGTTCTCCTTGTTATTTTTTGGGGGGCTACTCTTTTTTTTTTTTTTTTACTTTTTTCCCCTACTGGCTCTATTCCAATTCAAGCACTCAGTCCTCCTTTTCTGCATTTTGTTTGTTTGTTGGGGGTGGGAGGTACAGTTTGGTCTCAGAAATGGAGTGCTAGGGTTTGGTCTTGAAGGGGAAAGTTCACTCTAGGTTGGAAAGATCTTGTCTTCCTCTTCGTTCCTGTGGCAAGCTCCCAGTTTGCCGGTCCATCCCAGCCCACCGTCGCCATCCGCATTTTTAGGCCCTCCTCCCCAGCCCTGCCCACCCCCCCCACACCCTCCCCACCCGGAGTCCCTGGCAGCCTCCCGCTCCCCTCCCCCCGCTCCCGCCTTCTCTGCCTACTCTGGCACCCCTTCCAGATTTTTTTTATTCTTCCAGCAGGCGCCCCACTCTCTCAGCACCCCAGTGCGACCCCGACTCGGTACAGCAGATTCTTAGAAAAGTGCGCCCCGCCCTGGCTCAGCCACAGCCGCCGGGCGGGGGAAGGGGTCGGGCCGGCCGGGCGCTGCTCCCGCTCCCGGGCGCTCCCCGTGTGAGCGGCGCTGACAGAGCCGGCTGGGCCGGGCGGGCGGGCGGCGGGGCGCGGGGGAGGGGGCGGTTTCCGGGAGTCGCCGCCGCCGCTGGCTCTGTCCCAGGGCCAGGGTCCCCCGATTCGACGCGGCCGGGCAAGGGCAAACTTGTGACGTGGCTGGCCCCCACCCTCTCCTCCTGCTGGCGAGGGCGCGCCCCCCCGGAGGGGGGGCACTTGGGGTGGCACCGAGGGAGGGGCGGCATTTCCTATGGCGGGGGTATAAGTGACCCTGGGCAGTCAATGACCAGCGGGGCAGTTGCTGGAAGGGTGAGGGGGGTGACGGGGGGAGCGGCAGCTTTCCCTAGGAGGCACCAGTTTGGTACTGTAGGGACAGTTTAGGGGTAGTTTTGTGCTCTGGAGTCAGGTTCTGGGAGAGGGCACTTTGGGAGTGTCAGTCGCCGGGTAGAGCTTTGGGGACTTGGAAGGAGGCGGCCCAGCCCTCGGCTGAGGAAGGATAGCCGGAGCTAGGAGGGGTAGGCTGCGCAGCGCTGGAGGGGGCGGGCGGGGGTGGGGTGGGGGGGACACTCCGCTGCGGAGCTGGCGACGGCCTGGGCGGGGTGGGGCGGGGCTGGGTCAGGAGGAGGTGAGCGCGCCCGGCCACCCGCCCCGAGGGGGGTTCCCGGAGAGTTCACCGCGGGAGCGCGCTCCGGCCCTAGGAACCGGGGGTGGGAAGGACGGGAAGGAAGGAGGCGGCCGCGCGCGCTGAGCCGCAGGAATGCAGCGTTAGGCTCCGGATCGCAAGCGCGAGGGCGCGCGCGCGCGCAAGCGAAGGGAGGAGGCGGAGCCGGGCCTGGGAATGGGGGGTGGGGTGGGGTGCGTGGTGGAGGTAAGGCAGGTCCTCCGGCTCCCGGGAGCTGCGGCGCGCGAGGCACCTCAGGGCTCCCCCTCTACGCAGTCATCCTTAACACCCTTGCTTGTGTTGACTTGTAAGCTGAAGAAAGGGTTGGAGGGGGGTGGGGTGGGGTGGGGAGAAGACGCTGTGGAAGGAAATGCGTACGTTTGGTTCCTCCACTCCTTCCCCCGCCCCCCAAATTCGGACCTGGGCACACGCCTTAGTGCAAACGCGTGCAAAACCTCCGGGCTGTGGACAGAGCCTTGGTAGCAAGCATTTTCCTTAGCCAGGTGTGTTTGCGCACATTCTTGCACTTATGAGTTTATGTGCGTGCAGATACGCGTGTGCGCTGTTTGCACATTTGCAAATTTGTGGCGCCGGCCAAGATAAATGCACGCACAGATGTGTGTGTCTAGGCAAGCGCGCGCGCCGCGCAGCGTGGAGACGTGTGTGTGTGTGTGTGTGTGTGTGTGTGTGTGTGTGTGTGTGTGTGTATGTGCTCATCTGGGTGCCCGGCCCCCTTCGCTCTCTAGGCCCCACCCCCATCCCTCCAGGCTCTGCTTTTACAAAAGGTCCCCACAGTGCTAGCTGCCCAGGCACCCTAAGTGAGCCAGCCAGACGGAGGCAGAAGCAGCAGCTTCTCCTTCGCGCCCCGCCCAGTCCCTTTCCCTTGCAGGGGATCCCCCCCCCTCTTCCCCGCCCACCCCTTACCCCCCATGCATCTCAGCGCCCTATGCTAGCCCTCCCCCTCCCTCCCCTCCTCCAGGAGCGGGGCGCTGCGGGGGGAGGTGGGGGGAAATGGGCTGCGGGTCCTTGGTGTTCTAGCACCCAGTTTCTCTCCAAGCCGGGTCGCGATGTACGACTGCATGGAATCGTTTGCCCCGGGTCCGCGACGGCTGTATGGGGCGGCCGGGCCCGGGGCCGGCTTGCTACGCAGAGCCGCTGGCAGCTCCTGTTTCGCCGGACTTGAGTCTTTTGCCTGGGCGCAACCTGCCAGTCTACAATGTAGGTATTCGAGCTCAGGGATCGGGTATTGGGCGTGCGAGAGGTTGGTGCTTAGTCTTTCCGTGTTTTAAAGTTTGAAACTGGGGTGCGAAAGGGTGTTTGGTCCTTTCTGTGTGAGGTACTGGCCCTTTAAACTAGTGAGGGCCTCAGAGTCCATCTCTTTCGCGTGTGCGTGCGGGCGTGCTGTAGTGTTTGGAGTGTATGTGGTTTTTATGGTGGGTGTTTAGCAAGGACTTTGGTTGATGCCACTCCAGAGTCCTGGGAGAGAGGGACCGATGAGTGCTGCTAGTGTGTCGGAAGGTCCTTAGTCTCTGAGGGATATGGCACCCAGCACTCTTGAGTGGCGTTTGCGAAGTCCAAGTGGGAAGTTGGGAGCATTGGGGAAGGAAAAAAATTGCAGAGCGTGTGAACCCCTTGCTTGTGCAGACCTTTGCCTAGGAGATGCGGGTGTGGAGTGTGGGGTGGTCTCTCCACCCACTGTCACCCTCCGCCTCGGTTGGCAGATGTACGTGGCCCAGTGTGGGGATGTTTGTGGCATGAGGCCGGGAGGGCGTGTGCCTTGCGTGGCTGCGGAGGCGGTTGTTTTTTTTTTTTTTTTTTTTTTTTTTGAAAGTGCTGTGTTCTAGAGCGCATTCTGTGTGGGGTGCTAGGGATGTGCACCAAAGAGTGAGAAGGCTGGGTTCTGTGTTCGTCGTCATTAAAAACAAACAAAAAGCTGGAAATGTGTGTATGTCTTCGGTTGTCTTGACAGATGACTCCCCCCCCCGCCCCCCCGCGCCCCACCCCCGCCCATGGCTCCAGCAGGAAGCGAAAAGTGTAAAGCCAAGTGTATGAAGCGGGATGGTGGTGGTCTGGAAGTGACGGCCTCTAGGGGACAACAATCGTTAAGGCCCCCCCCCAAATATCCATCTCCCCCCCCCTCCGTAATGGGAGATGCCAGGCATGAGGCCCTGGAACCCCTTTCCAGAGCGGTAATAAAAAGCTGAGGAACTGAGCGGTAGTAAAAATAAAGTCCAGATGAGAAGGGGCTTTTGAAGCCTGGGCCACAGTGCCTGGCGGGGGTGGGCAGGGAAGGGGCTGGGAGGGGAGCCTGGAACACCCCGCAGATTTGCTAGGGCTTGGGGCTGGCACTGCGCCGTCAGCCCCGGTAGGGCTGACTGCAGACCTAGGCTCAGGGGCAAGCAGGGAAGGGGCGGGCGGCGGGCGGGGTGGCTGGCGCTGGGGGAGTGCGCACGCCGGGTCACTGCGCCCCCGCCAACGCGCCTCGCTCCTTGGCACTCCGCTTCGCTGTTTACAAGTTCAGATTTTTTTTTTTTTTTTTTTTTGGTTCCAGGGCAGAGCCGCTCAGATTTAACAGCTGGAAGAGTGGAAGAGGGAAGTCGCAAGCAAACAGGAGACAGTGCTGTGGGGTTGGGTGGGATGAGGGCTGAAGTGTGCCGTTTAAAGGGCTGAAAAACGCGGAGCTAATACGTTGGCACCAGATTCCTATGAATTCTTAACGTTGTCGTGCCCAGTATAGTGAGAACTTATTCGGCACATTGGTTGGCCTTTGAGGTAGAAATGTCTTGTTGGTGGGGACTTTGGCCACAGGGGTTCTGGGAAGGGACCATATTCTTATTTAGACCCCTGGAGACCTTTTGGGGTTGGTAGCCCAATGTTTTTTTGCATTTCAGTTTGAGCCAGTAGGTCTGGCCAGTAATGGGCACACAGAACCAACAGCAGGCCTCTCCCCATGCTCTCAGAGGGAGACTGGTTTAAGGGAGTGCTGGACACCGGTGTGCTGGTGGTACCTGGTTGGAGACTTTGGTGTTTTGCTGGCCCGACTGTGGTGTTTAGTGGTAGAGCTGTTGGCTTGTGAACGAACCTGTAGCCCACTGTAGGGCGTTGGGAGTCAGCCTGGTTATCCTATGCAGAGTAAGTGTAGTTTCAGGCCCGTGAGTTCCTTTGCTTAAGTGTCCGGCCCAGGCCTTAGGAGCCCACTGAAGGTCGGCCTGCTTTTGTGTCTGTGTGATGTTGGCCAACAAGTGTGTATCTTCCAGGAGAGATGTGTGCTGGGTTGGGAGACCAGGCAGCTCCAGCTCTGGGCCTCGCAGCTGGGAGCGTTTACAGCCGGTTATAAAGAGTTTGTTTGAAGCTCCGCTCAGCCTGGCCAGGAATTTCCTCAATTTCAGCAATTTGGGCTTTAAAAGGAGAAAAACCCAGAGCCCACCCCTCCTCCTCAGCAGGGGCCCCTGCCTAGCCTAGGAGCAGCCTCCTTAGTGCAGAGAGGTCTCAGCTTAGAGTTGAAGAGGGGGGAATCCGGCCCGGTGTGCCCAGGGAAGACCCAGTTAGCGTTTCAGCCCCCCTCCGCCCACGGTGACCTCAGAGCCATCGGATTGCACTTTAGGATACAGGGGGGCAGGCGGGGATGTGCCGGAGGGGTGTGGAGAGTGGGTGACAGTGCCACTGAGATGAGAAAGGCTGCCCAAGGGCAGGATCTCAGGGCCTGCCGTCTTATAATTGGCTGGTGCTGCCCCATGCCAGCCTGACCGCACCCAGGCCTTTCGCAAGAGAGGAAATGAGGAAACGGGGCAGCTCTCTGTGGGCAGGGAGGGCGTCAGCACCGGGGTGAGCGCCACCCCACTAGCAGGCCTGTTGTCAAGGCACACACCCAAGGGACCCCGGGACATCCTGAAAGTGAGGACCCGAAAGGCGTTCTAGTCCTTCTGCGCCTCCCAGCACCTTCAGTCAGGCAGCCCCACCCCCCCATTTTTGAATAAACTCCCAGCACCCCCCCTACCCCCACTCCTTTGGGGGGGATCAACTCCAGCAGGATTCTTATGCTAATTGAGCCTGTGGGGGTGGGGTGGGTGGAGCTGGTCCGGAACCCCAGGCTTTTGGGATACTTCTCTCTGCTCTGGCTTGCTGCCTTGGGTTGGATGCACTTGTGACCAGGTGGGGCTGCAGAGGGTTGGAGGAAGGATGCATACAGGAGGTGGTGGGTTCAAAGGACACTGAGGGTCTTCAGGATTTCCTTGGGTCACTTCCAAATGTGGGCAGCAAGCAGGTCCTGCAGGCTGGACACTCTTAAGATGTCCTGAGCCTCTGAGGACGAGCGCCATAATTGCCAGTGGCATGTACCCAGCAGTCTCCTGCATAAAGTGTGGGCTCCCCCTACTCTGGGCTTAGGCCGGGACTCCTGAACCACAAAGGCTGTCTTCTGAGGCAGCAGAGGAGTGAAGACTGGCTCGGAAAGGGTCTGGGATCGCTCCCTTCCCCCTCAGCCCTGTTTACCCAGTGTCACCTGATGCTCTGCTACACCCCAAACTGCTCCTAGGCCTAAGGATCTGAGCAAATAATGCCTGTCTCCCTCAGGCATCTCTCACTGAAGGCCACATAGCTCTGCTCAGAGCCCCTCAGAGCCTTGGCTTCCCCTGTCAGCTGGAAGTAGGAAACAGAGCCAGTCACCCAGCAGGGAGTAAAGTTTCCCTTCTGACCTGGGGTCTTTCCTTCAGGAGTGAATTTAAAAGAAATAAGTCATTTAGCCAGGTGCCAGCTGTAGGTGGCCTGTAATGGCCCCATTTGCCTCCACACCTGCTGCCCTTTCCCTCTCCCCACCCCACCCCACCCCCGTTGCTCCCACAGGCTGAGGATGGTGGGTAACCGGTGTACCCTAAGCCTTCCACTCTACACTTTTCTTTTTAAATGAGTATGAGTGCTTTGCTTGTTAAGTATTTCTGTGTACCATGTGTGTGCCTGTTGCCCACGGAGGCCGGAGGAGGGAATTGGACACCACCCCGGCTACTGGAGTGGTTATAAGTGGTTGGAAACCACCGTGTAGGTGCTGGAAATTGAACCCTGGTCCTCTAGAAGAGCAGCCAGTGCTCTTACCCACTGAGCTATCCCTACAGCCTCCCTCCACTCTTCAACTTTAAGACTAGGAAGCAGAAGCAGAGAGAGACAGAGAAGTTAATATCCAGGTTGGCTCTGGTCCGGAATTTGGAGAATCGAGCATTAGTTAGTGTAGGAAAGTTGTCAGGCGGGGTGAGCGAGCGGGGTGGTGGTGGGTTGGAGGTCCTGAAATCTCAACCAGCTACAAGGAATGACAGTGGCTGTACCCGCTTCCTGGTGAGTACCTGCTAAGGGCTTATGCACAGTGGTGACAGCAGCTGTCACCGGCATGGCCATGAGGTGAGGATTCTGCTGACTTCTCTCCCCGCTGCAGCCGTGGAGACACAGAGCACCAGTTCAGAGGAGATGGTCCCCAGCTCCCCGTCACCACCGCCACCGCCTCGGGTCTATAAGCCATGTTTTGTGTGCAATGACAAGTCTTCCGGCTACCACTACGGGGTCAGCTCATGTGAGGGCTGCAAGGTGTGTATATGGCGGGGAGGTTTTTTTTTTTTCTCGCGCTCAACTGCTTTTATTGGGGGCTTTCAGAACGGCGCCTCGCAGTACACCACTGCAGCTCTCGGCTCCACTAAAGGGCAGGCCGAGGCACGCCAACCGGTTCAAGCGAAGGCTAGGCCCAGGACTTCCAGCGCTCTCCTGCTCCTCAGCAGAAACGCGCCGCTGCGAAGTCCACCGTGGGACGAAGGCTCGCGGGGAGTGTTTTTTTTGTTTTTGTTTTTGTTTTTTAAGTTTTTCGAGACAAGGTCTCTCTGTGTAGCCTTGGCTGTCCTGGACTCACTTTGTAGACCAGGCTGGCCTCGAACTCCCAGCGATCCACCTGCCTCTGCCTCCCGAGCGCCACGCCCCCTGTGGCGGGAAAGCAATGACATCACAGGTAGGCCCACTGAAGCAGAGTCCTAACAGAGGGTGGGTGAGGACTCAGAGTTACCTGGGGAATTCGGAGATGGGATGCTTACTTAGCATACAAGAAACCTCAGCAACACATCAAAGCGACCCACTGATGTCAGCTGGGGGCGCGTGGAGGAGTGGCATGGTATGGCGGGGGATGGGGGGGTGGGGGGGTGGGGTAAGAGGGAGGGGCAGGGAGTTCCAAGCCACCATGTTCTACAGAGCCCGTTCCAGGACAGCCAGGGTCACACAAAGAAACTCTGTCTTGAAAAAATGAAAAATAATGCTGGCGTACTGGCACAGGCTTTTAATCCCAGCACTCTGGGCAGCTGAGGCAGGAGGATCTCTGTGAGTCCCGGACAGGCAGGGCTACATGGAGAAATCCTGTCTCGAAAAAGCAAAGGGAGGAAAAGGAAAGAAAAAAAAGAAAACCCCCAAAATAAACTGATAGATAAAAAAATATTTTAGGAGCCGGGCGTGGTGGTGCACGCCTTTAATCCGAGCACTCAGGAGGCAAAGGCAGGTGGATCTCTATGGGTTCGAGGCCAGCCTGGTCTACAAAGAGAGTCCAGGACAGCCAGGGCTACACAAACAACCCCTGTCTCGAGGGAAAAAAATATTTTTTTTTTGAAAGATGCTGGACCCAGGTGTTGTGTTCACATGCGTTTTGCCTGTGTGGGACCAGGGACTGCTTGCTTGCGCACAGACAGTTAACTGAGTGAAACTCCTCCTGCTCCCAAATTCAGGGCTTCTTCAGGCGCAGTATCCAGAAAAACATGGTGTATACATGTCACCGTGACAAAAACTGCATCATCAACAAGGTGACCAGGAACCGATGCCAGTACTGCCGGCTGCAAAAGTGTTTTGAAGTGGGCATGTCCAAGGAAGGTATGTTCTCTCCCTGCCTCTCCAACCCTGCGCGTGTCCTGTGGCTGTCCAGCCTCCCCTGGGACAGCTGTCCTCTCCCAGACCTTCTTCTGCCATCCGCCCCTCTCTTGGCCTTTCTTTGGAAACCTGCCGCTAGAGGTTTCTCTCTCTTCTGTTTGGTGAGGCAGGGGAGCCGGGCTGGTTCCTTCCCGCCGCTGCTCCTGTTCTTTCACGGGACAGACCCTTTGACGGCTCTGGGATGGCCCCTCCTTCCCATCCCCCCCCAACACCATTGTGCTGCCAAGGCTATAAGTGGATATCCTGCCTGCATATCCTGCCCCCGCCCCAGCCCCCAGCTCCTGCAGGGCAACCGGAAGGGCAGGATGGAGCCTCGGAATTGGCCTGGCCTGGGGAGGGAGCACAGCTGAAGCCTCTGGGTGGGGCCTGGGCAAACCAGCCTGGAAATAGGGGCTTGTGTAGCAGAGAGGGGAACCAAGGCGCTCAGTGGGGCTCTCCGGAATAAACGTGTATATCCTCAGTGAGAAGTGAGCACGTTAAGGTGAGAGGACAATCCAAAAAGGGGGCTCTGAGGGCCCCAATCTTTCTCCCTTTGCCTCCGCTCCCCCCCCCCCAAGCTGTAAGGAACGACCGGAACAAGAAGAAAAAAGAGGTGAAGGAAGAAGGCTCACCTGACAGCTACGAGCTGAGCCCGCAGTTAGAGGAGCTCATCACCAAGGTCAGCAAAGCCCACCAGGAGACATTCCCCTCGCTCTGCCAGCTGGGCAAGTACACCACGGTGAGGAGTGGGCAGGGCCTGGGTGGGGGTCCCCTGCGGCCGCCTGCAGTGGGGGGTGGGTGGGCGGCGCTCCGCGTTCTAACGTAACCTTCCATTTCCTGCAGAACTCCAGTGCGGACCACCGGGTACAGCTGGACCTGGGGCTGTGGGACAAGTTCAGCGAGCTGGCCACCAAGTGCATTATCAAGATTGTGGAGTTTGCTAAGCGGCTGCCTGGTTTTACAGGGCTCAGCATTGCCGATCAGATCACTCTGCTCAAGGCTGCGTGCCTGGACATCTTGGTGAGTTCTGGACCAATTTGACCCTTTCCTGCTGCCATCCCGCCCTCCAGCCTTCTCCTCTCACTCTCCTCTGCCTTCTGGTGTGCCCAGCCCCCTCTTTCCAATCTCAAGAGTTCTCACACCCTTGGAACCCTTCCTCCTCCTGGGGGGGGAGGGCCAGTCAGCACTAACCGGCTTCCCTGTCCCCACCCCACCCCCCAGATGCTGCGGATCTGTACCAGGTACACCCCAGAACAAGACACCATGACGTTCTCGGATGGGCTGACCCTGAACCGGACCCAGATGCACAACGCCGGCTTCGGGCCCCTCACAGACCTGGTCTTTGCCTTTGCTGGGCAGCTCCTGCCGCTGGAGATGGATGACACAGAGACGGGGCTGCTCAGCGCTATCTGCCTCATCTGTGGAGGTGCGGGGGCGCCCCCTGGTGTCCGCCTGGCCTCCCTTTTCCCACCACAGGGGTCAGGTGGGAGGGGGAGCTCGAGGGCCTCTCCCCTTGGAATTGTTGCCACTGACCACATCGTACACATCTTAGCCTTGCTGGCTAAGAAAACTAAGGGGGAAAAGACGGAGGTGGCGTCCAGGGGACTTAGAAGCCCTGGCCTCGGCATTGAGATAGGAATCTAGCAGGAGTGGTATGCCAGAGCAAGGTTCTTGGTGAGGGGTAAAAAGTATCAGGGAGGCAGAGGCAGGTGGATCGCTGTGAGTTGGAGGCCAGCCTGCTCTACAAAGCGAGTCCAGGACAGCCAAGGCTACACAGAGAAACCTTGTCTCAAAAAAAAAAAAAAAAAGGTACAGGCCTTCCATCAGGGAACACAGGCTGGAGAGTTCAATGACAGTGGTAAATGAGCCGATGAGACAGTCTGGAGTGTGTTAGGGGGTCAGCCACCTGTCACCTTGTCCTTCCATTGTACCTGGACAGACCGCATGGACCTGGAGGAGCCTGAGAAAGTGGATAAGCTGCAAGAGCCTCTGTTGGAAGCCCTGAGGCTCTACGCCCGGCGACGGAGACCCAGCCAGCCCTACATGTTCCCGAGGATGCTTATGAAAATCACCGACCTCCGGGGCATCAGCACTAAGGGTTGGTTATGAACCGGTGCCCTCTCCTCTACCCAGACCCGCAGGTCCCCTGAGTCACACGGGGGGGGGGGGGGGCAGGCTCAGGAAGGAAGGGAGAGAGACCGAGAACCCAGGGACCTCCATGGAGGCTGTTGTTGGGGGGCTGTGTTTCTGGGGTAGAACTCCAGGCTTTGTATATACTAAGCAAACTGGTCCATGCTGAGTGGCAATCCTAGCCCTCCTTGACTTTGGCTTTTCTTTTCTTTTTTCTTTTTCTTTTCTTTTATTACAAAGAAGCTCAAGCTAGTCCAGGCCATCTCTCTTTATTTATTTATTTACTTATTTATTTTTTGGTTTTTTGAGACAGGGTCTCCCTATGTAGCCTTGGCTGTCCTGGACTCACTTTGTAGACCAGGCTGGCCTCGAACACACAGCGATCCTCCTGCCTCTGCCTCCTGAGTGCTGAGATTAAAGGTGTGCGCCACCACGCCCGGCCTCATCTCTCTTTTTTTAAAAAAAAAAGATTTATTTATTTATTTTTATGTCTACAGAGCTCTGCCTGCATGTACATCTGCAGACCAGAGGAGGGTACCAGATCACATTATAGATGGTGTGAGCCACTGTGTGGTTGCTGGGAATTGAACTCATGACCTCTGGAAGAAAAGTCAGTGCTCTTACCCACTGAGCCATCTCTCTAGCCCCTTGACTTTAGTTTTTCGAGACAGGGTTTCTCTGTGTTAGCCTTGGCTGTCCTGGACTCACTTTGTAGACCAGGCTGGCCTCAAATGCACAGTGATCCACCTGTCTCCCGAGTGCTGGGATTAAAGGTGTGCAACACTGTACCTGGTATTCCTCCTTGACTTTTGTTTTTCTAAAGATGTATTTACTTATTATTTTATGTGCATCAGTGTTTTGTCTATGTGAGGATTTCAGATCCCCTGGAACTGAAGTTATAGACAGTATAGACAGTTGTGTGGGTGCTGGGATTGGAACCCCGGTCCTCTGCAAGACCAGCCAGTGCTCCTAACTGCTGAGCTATCTCTCCAGCCTCTGAGTTTTGTTTTGTTTTGTTTTTTCTAGACAGGGTTTCTCTGTGTAGCTTTGGCTGTCCTAGATTCGCTTGGTAGACCAGGCTGGTCTTGAACTCAACAGCGATCCTCCTGCTTCTGCCTCCCGAGTGCTGGGATTAAAGGTGTGCGCCACCACACCCAGCGCAAACCTTTTTTAAAAAAGAACTTATTTAACTTTATTTTATGTGCATTAGAACTGGAATTACAGACAGAGCTGCCATGGGTTGTTGGGAATTGAACTCAGGTCCTTCGGAAGAGCAGATAGTGCTCTTTAACCACTGAGCCATCTCTCCAGCTCCCTCCTCCTTGACTTTTTTTTTTTTTTTTTTTTTTTTGGTTTTTTGAGACAGGGTTTCTCTGTGCATCCTTGACTGTCCTAGACTCACTTTGTAGACCAGGCTGGCCTCGAACTCACAGCGATCCGCCTGCCTCTGCCTCCCGAGTGCTGGGATTAAAGGCGCGCGCCACCACGCCCGGCCTCCTTGACTTTTTATGAGTTATTTTTCTATTTGGAAACTGGAGGTGGGGGAGGGCAGCTAAATTCAATCTTACCTCAGAGGCTTATTGTAAGGACTAGTGAATGCACTAACATAGTATACTTAGAAATGGGAGTTGAGAGCCTGGCGTGGAACAGTGGGTGGCTTGTGCTTGTCATGTCAGCATTAGGGAGGCTGAGGCAGGAGAATTACTTTGAGTTCATTAATTCAAGGCTAGCCTGGGCATCTCCATAATCACAGTTCTTGTAACTTGGTGGAGCACGCCTTTAATCCCAGTTCTCCGGAGGCAGAGGCAGATGGATCTCTAGGAGTTCAGAGCCAGCCTGGGTGAGTTCCAGCCAGAGCTACACAGAGAAACCCTATCACAAAAACCAAAAAGAAAGAAAAATCACAATGCGGCTGGAGGCACAAGTCAACTGTTTGGAGCACTGGCTTTTCTTCCAGAGGTCCTGAGTTCAATTCCCGGCACCCATATAGCAACTCACAACCATCTATAACTCTAGTCTGATGGGATCCGTACCGTCTTCTGGTATGCACATGGACATGCAGACAAGACACGTGCATAATTTTTTTCTTTTTCTTTCTTCCTTTATTTTTGGTTTTTCGAGACAGGGTTTCTCTCTGTGTAAGCCTTGGCTGTCCTGGACTCGATTTGTAGACCAGGCTGGCCTCGAACTCACAGCAATCCGCCTGCCTCTGCCTCCCCGAGTGCTGGGATTAAAGGCGTGCGCCAATATACCCGGCTACATATACATAAATTTGAAAAAAAAAAAAAAAAAACTTTTAAGAAGGAAAAATACCCTGAAAGTTGGCCATGGTGGCACATGCTTATAATCCTAGCACACAGGAGTCAGAGGCAGAAGGATTGATTGCTACAAGTTCAAGGCCAGCCAGAGCAGTATAGCAAGACTCCAATCTAAAAAAGGAAAAGAAAGGAAGGAAAAAGACCGGAAACTGCATTGCTTTGGCCCGTACCTATGATGCCGAGGATGCCTGCAGGCTTGAGGTTAGCTGACAGACTTCCAAGCTATCTTGGGCTCCTGTCTCTAAAAAAACCAGGAGCAAAGAAGAGAAAGCCTGAAAGAGACAGCGCTAGGCAGCGAGGTAAAGCTCTAGGCAGTGCGGGGGGGGGGGGGGGGGGGGGGGGGGG
>OU015748.1:124910828-124928370 GCA_907169655.1 Acomys percivali | reverse complement strand
CCCCACGGCCTGCGAGCTGCCCAGCCGCTGCCGCCCGCTCGCCCGCCCGCCCGCTGCCTCCCCGCGGCGCGCGCCGCCTCCTACCTGCCCGGCGCGGCCTCCCGCCGTCCGCTCTCTGCCGCGCGGCGCCTCCTCCAGGCTTCGGGCGCGCCGTGCCAAGCCCCGCGGCCGCAGCCGCCCGCCCGCGCCGGGACCGAGGCAAGTTTACAAACACCAACCCCGGGCCCGTTTCCCCGGAAGCACTTCGCCCTCCCCCTCGTCCTCTTTGCCGGGCGGCCACATCCACTTCCGGGCTCGGTAGCCTGGACGGGAGGAAGGAGGTGTGTGTTGGGGGGAGGGGGGCTGTGGGTGCAGGGGAAGGGGGGGAACCTTCCAAAAAGGGGTGAGGCCGGGGACGCGCGGGGCGCTGCAGCTGGCGAGTGGGAGGGGTGGCGGCCCGGAGGACCGGAGGAGGGCGGGGCTAAGCGTCGCGCGTGCGCGGCGGCGCGGACGCGCGCCACGGCCGCCATTTTTACTGAGGGCAGACCCCGGGCCGAGTGTCCTTTAGGAAGGGTCCGCTTAGGTGATCTGGTTGACGACTCCTGGGAGGAGAAAAAAAAAGCAAAACAAAACAAACAAAAAAATTCTCCTCTCTGCTGTCGCTCCACAGTCCGGAGCCCTGAGTAGCCGGAGTAGTTAGTACCCCTCCCTGATCTTCTAACCAAGCTTGGTCAGCTTTGTCGCTCGGTGTTTGCAGCTGTGGGGCGCAGACATGCAGACCGCGGAGGTCAGCTGGGGTAAAAAAAAAAAAAAAGAAAAAGAAAAAAAAAGAGTTAAATCGATTTTGCATTTGCCCGCAGTCCGACTGTTGGTGTCAGACGTTCCCTAAGCACTCAGGGCAGCCCTGCCGCGAGTCTCCTCTCCTAGGCGTCCTTGAGAGAAAGAGGCCTTTCCCCCTCGTCCTCGTCGGTGGACTAGTGGACTAGTTGAAGACTTGGACATGCGTGTTGCCCCTCCCCCCCCCCCCCCCGGGCCAGGCGGCATTTGAAAAGTGGAAAACGGGCGGGGGATGGAGGCGCACAGGTGGCAGAAGCAGGCGGATCACTGAATTCGAGGCCAGCTTGGTCTACAAAGTGAGACCAGGACAGCCAGGGCGGTTAAACAGAAAAACCCTGCCTCTAAAAACAAACAAAAAAGGAAGTGGAAAGTTGAGTTCATCCTCGAATCCTACCCCGTATCGCCCCCCACTTTAGCTTTAGAGAGGGAGACTTGTTGAGGTGCACACTTGGCACCCGGTTTCTATTCTAGCTGCTGTCTGGTGAGTCTAGGAGAGCACTGTCCCAGCAAAATCTTTATAATGTAAAAAGATAAGGATTCCTAACCAGAAGCCTGCACGGTTTAGACGATTAAAGTAGGCTCCGTTTCTCATAGGATCATCCTAAAACTGACACAAAATGGAGAGAAATGTCACCAGGAATGTTTCGTTTGTAAAACAAATTAGGGCCCTGAAGAGATGGCCCAGCTGTCAGGAGTGCATTTGGATTCTGTTATCCAGGCACAAACGTGGTCATGGGAACATGGCTGTCAACCCAGCTCTGAGGAAGGTGGAGACTGGAGGATCCCCAGGGCTTGCGGGGTTCTAGCGTAATTGAGAAATTGGATCCCCATGTAGGGGAGAGACCTACAGCTGTCTTCTGACCTCCAAGTGTGCATGGGCACACTCACACACACATGATAAACAAATAGATAAGTTTTTAAAAGTTAGTTTTAGCAAGAGAGTGGCACTGGAAAGGCAGAGCAGGCATGTCTCTGTGAGTTCAAGGCCAACCAGGTATAAGTGGCAAATTATTACCGGCCAGGGATACTCAGTATCTTTTTAAAAAAATACAAACAAACAACAACAGCAAAACACTTACCTGTTGTCAGTCTACCCAATACAAAAATATAAAAGGACAAATGGTTAATTTTTCTTCCAGTCATGCTCATGAAGATAATAATTTTTATTGCTGCTTTTTAATTATATGCTTACATTTTTTATTTTTACATGCGTGTGGGTGTTTTGCCCTCATGTATGTCTGTGTACCACTTGAGTGCCTGGTGCCCTTAGAGGCCAGAAGAGGGCGTAGGGTACCTAGAAACGTGGAGTTACAGACACTTATGAGCCACGTGGAGCTAGACAGCTGTAAGCCACCGTGTGGATACTGTAAGTTAACTCTGGGTCCTCTGCAGGAGCAGGCAGAGCTCTTAACTGCTGAGCAGTCTCTCCACTGGGGAGAGATGGAATCCATGGTCCCGCACATGCTGTCAGCTGCTGAGTTCTCCACTGCTCTCCAAGTCTTACCGGTTTGGTGAGCTCTGTACCATGAGACACTTTTTTCTGAGTTCATGCAAATATCTATTTATTTAACCCAGTACATGTTTTTTGATCACCTATAGTTTTGGTTTTGGTTTTGGTTTGGGACAGGATCTTATTCTGTAGCTCAAGCGGCCTTCAAAGTCTCCTAAGCTCCTCCCGCCTCAGCCTGGAGTGCACGGTAGACATCTAAAGTGAGTTCATAGTTTAAGAATCGTTTCGTAACATAAAGCTGTGTGTGATGACACACGCCTGCGGTCCAGCTGCCCGGGAGGTTGAAGCAAGAGAAGCACTTGAGGCTAGAAATGCAGAAGCAGAGTACGAGCAGAGCGTGGTCCATGTGCTGGGGGTCGGGGTGGGGGAGGGGTGGGGTGGGGGAGGGGCGGGGGAGAGGTGGGGTCGGGGTGGGGTGGGGGTGGGGTGGGGGAGGGGCGGGGGAGAGGCAGGACAGTCAGCCAGCGCCAAGGGCATCCTTAGCAAAAAGCGAGCTTGAGGCCAGCGTTGGCTGCATGGTGCCCTGTCTTGAGGAAGAAAAGGAGCGAAGAGTGCAGCAGTGGTCACTCTTATGTAGTTATCTTGAGTTTAGGTAAGATATGTGATTTTTTTTGTTTTGTTTTTCAGATAGGGTTTCTCTGTGTAGCCTTGGCTGTCCTGGACTCCCTCTGTAGATCAGGCTGGCCTGGAACTCACAGCGATCCACCTGCCTCTGCCTCCCTGAGTGCTGGGATTAAAGACAGGTGTCCGGATGCCCTGCCAGAGGACAATTTCTGAGAGTCAGTTTTCTCCTTCTGTCAAGTGGGTGCAGGGATGTAAGAACTCAGGTCTCGGCTGGGCGGTGGTGGTGCACGCCTTTAATCCCAGCACTTGGGAGGCAGAGGCAGGCGGATCGCTGTGAGTTCGAGGCCAGCCTGGCCTACAAAGTGAGTCTAGGACAGCCAAGGCTACACAGAACACAGAGAGACCCTGTCTCAAAAAAAAACAAAAAACAACAAAAAAAAAACCTCAGGTCTCCAGGCTTTGCCTGCTGCCATCCTGAGTGCCCCAGTTTGTTAACTCTCTAGTGGAAAGCCTAGCTGAAAGAGCTTTTGGAGGAGGCTATCCAGCTAGCTCTCTTTGCCCCCAGGCAGGACTCCTCAGGTGTAGAGTCCCTAACTCAGCCTCTCAGCTTCACTGCATTGCTTAAGCAAATAGAGCTGTAAAGAGGGGTGGGGGGTAGGGGGGTGGGGGAGGGGGGCACACTCCTGTAATCCCAGCACTTGGGAGGCAGAGGCAGGCGGATCGCTGTGAGTTCCAGGCCAGCCTGGTCTACAAAGGGAGTCCAGGACAGCCAAGGCTACACAGAGAAAACATATCTCAACAAACAAACAACAACAACAAAAGCAAACAGAGCTGTGATGTTTCCTGCTGAGCGCTTGTCCCTGCAGCCTGAAGGGCAGCAGCGTGCTTTCACCCAGAAGTCGGACCGGCTGCTCAGACGGTGCAGTCCTGCCTCTCTGGAGCGAATGGTCACTCTATTACCTTTCGTCTGCGTGCTGGGTTTCTTTGCTGGGTGCCAGCTGGAACCCTCAGGCAGAGCAAACACAGTCCCTGGGGCAGTGCCAGCCAAGCGGCAGAAGGAGACAGTCAGTCAATGTTTGTTGAGCAAACTGAACCCGTTCTCCTGAAAGCCAGCGTGGGTTGCGTAACAGGGACGAGCTGTCTAGCTCCCTGTGGCATCCCTGAGACCTTTGATGCCGGTGGATGAAGAAGCTGGGAGCTAGACTGATACACACAGTGTGTGCGCACACTGTGCGATCTCTGCTTTTGCTTTGTAGTGCTGGGGGTTGAACTGAGCTTCTTGCCAATCACAAGAATTATTATTATTATTTTTTGGTTTTTCGAGACAAGGTTTCTCTGTGTAGCCTTGGCTGTCCTGGACTAACTTTGTAGACCGGGCTGACCTCGAACTCACAGCGATCCGCCTGCCTCTGCCTCCCGAGTGCTGGGATTAAAGGCGTGCGCCACCACCACCCGGCTGCCAATCACAAGAATTATATCCCCATTCCATATTAACCTTTTTTATTATTGTTATTTTTCTGGGTTTTACGATGTATCCGTGGCTGACCTGGAATGTGTGTTTAGACCCCAGCTAGCCTTGAACTCACAGACATCGCTAAAGGTGTGCAGTACTGCACCTGGCCCCTTCTCAATCTGTTCTTGTTTTAAAGTACCTTTTATTTTAATGGCATACGTAATATGAGATTACTGTATGTACTTAATATATGTTATATATGTGCGTATGTGGAGGGGACGCTGCTGTGATGACTTGTCAGCCCGCCATAGCTTGGAATCACGGTTGTGTTAGTCATGCTGGCCTGTGGACACAGCCATGAGGTAGTTCCTGGACCCAGTCAGCCGTGGTGGTGCCATTCCCTGGCCTGGGTGCCCTGGACCGTGGGAGAGACGGATTGAGGGCTGTGCGTACTGAGCAGGCAGCGAGGTGTGTGCTTTTATTTCCGTCTGCTCTTTTTTGTTTATTTGTTTTGCTTTTTACTTAATTTCATGTGTATGGGTGTTTTGCTGCGTCATGTATGTATGTGCCGCACATGCATACAGTGCCTGAGCAGGTCAGCAGAGGGTGCTGGACCCCTTGGGCTTTAACTACAGGCAAAACTGTGTTCACAGACCCCTGTATGTGTCTGCTCTCCACTATGAGGGTGACGTGACTAGATTAACCAATTTCTGCCTTTTCTTCCCCCAAATAATGGACTGCAAACCCTTTCTTCTTCTCCTCCTCCTCCTCCTCCTTCTTCACTTTTTTGTTTTGTTGAAACAGGGTCTCTCTGTGTAGCCCTGGCTGTCCTGGACTCGCTTTGTAGACCAGGTTGGCCTCAAATTCACAGCGATCCACCTGCCTCTGCCTCCCGAGTACTGGGATTAAAGGTGTGTGCCACCACGCCCGACCTAAGTTTTTTAAAAATTATTTTTATTTCATGTGCATTGTTGTTTTGCCTGCATGTATGTCTGTGTGAGGATGTCAGATCATTTGGAGTTGGGTAACAGACAGTTAAGATCTGCCATGTGGGTGCTGGGAATTGAATCTGAGACCTTTGGAAGAGCAGCCAGTGCTCTAAAACACTGAGCCATCTCTCCAGCTCTGCACTTTCTTTTGAGGGCAGTTCTTTCAGCCAGGCTCTTGAAGCACAGGTGTGTGCCTCCGAGCTTTATCAGACACTGGTCTGGGCTAGCCTGGGACCTGTGGCAATCCTGGTCACATACATACTGGAAATCTATGAGTCATAGTGTGTGCTAAGCAGCCAGCTGCGGTGGCGCACGCCTTTAATTCCAGCACTCGGGAGGTAGAGGCAGGCAGATTGCTGTGAGTTCGAGACCAGCCTGGTCTACATAGGTGAGTCCAGGACAGTCAAGGCTACACAGGAAAACCCTGTCTCGAAACCCCCCCCCCCAAAAAAAAAAGTGTGCTAAGCTGTGCTTTGACTGTATGGTGCTGGTCAGGCGTTCACTACCTGCCCTGCCCCCAGCACTGCAAAACTAAATAAAGTAAACCTGAGCACAGGAGTGCGCACCTAAAGTCACCACGCTCGCAGGACCAAGGCAGGAAGAGTCCTTACACTCCTGCATGCCGGGCCAGCCAGGGCAGCACAGCAGAACCCTGATTCATAAAGCAGACAGACAAACAGCAAGACCTGCTATCATGGGGTCATGGGGCAGTGGGGTTCTCAAGTGTGTCGTTGCTTCAGAAAACTGACTGACCCACTTACATGAAACCGTACTGAGGTGTGTGTGTGTAGGCCAGGGGACAACTTCTTAACAGTAGTCAATTCTCTACATTTTCCACATGGCATCCAGGGATTGAATTCAAGGGATGAGTCTTTCTGGCCAGTACCTTTAACCCGGTCAGCTGTTTCGCTAGTTCAGCATTTTCATACACTGGCACAGGTGTTATAAATGTTGGCCCCGTCACAAGACAGACAGTAACAAGTCCCTGTGAAGGTGGAAAGCTGCTGTCCTCCTGCATTGTTGGTGGGAACTGTAAGATGCAACTATTTTGGAAAACAATTTGGCAATTCCTCAAAAGGTGATGGCGTACACCTTTAATCCTAGCACTCAGGAGGCAGAAGCAGGAGAACCGCTGTGAGTTCGAGGCCAGTGTAGACTACAAAGTGAGTCCAGGACAGCCAGGGCTACACAGAGAAACTCTGTCTTGAAAACAAAAACAAAAACAAAAAAGTTTAAACATAGAGTTAGCATGTGACGTAGCAGATTTACCACCAGGAATGTCCTCAGGGGAGTTAAAAACACATGCCCACACAAACATTCATGGCAGCATGATTTATCATAGCCAAATGGCACAAATGACTGAAATATTCAAGAACATATAAATGGCCAAATGGCTTATTGTACAATATGGATGAACCTTTAAAACAGTATGCTAAGCAAAGAAGCCAGTAACAAAAGCCCCACAAATAGTTTACTTTAGAGAAAGGGAGGGTGGGGACTGGAGAGATGGCTCAGCAGTTAAGAACACTGGCTGCTCTTACAGAGGACCTGGGTTCAATTCCCAGCACCCACATGGCAGCTCACCACTCCCTGTGTAACTCCAGTTCCAGGGGATATGGCACCCTCACACTGACATACATGCCGGCAACACACCAGTGCACATAAAAAAAAAAAAAAAGTCTAAAAAAAAGATTGTGGGTGCGCACAGAGAGGATGCGTGACAGAAGAGGGCAGAGTTACAGGCGGTTATGAGATTGACTGTCACAGGTGCTAGGAACGGAGCTGCCGTCCTCGGCAAGGACAGTCTCTTAACCGTTGAGCCGGGTCAGCATCTCCCATTCACACTTCTTTTAAGACCCGCACAGCGAGGTAAATCTGTGGAGATGGAAAGTGCATTTGTGGTTGCCAGAGGTTTTGGAGGGAGTAACCGGGTGACTGTGATGGCTTTATTCCTGGAATAAGGAGCAGGTCCTAGAGTTAGATAGTGGTGGAGATTGCACAAGTCTGCGGCTACACTAAGCCCCCAGATAAAGGGATGCGCTCTGCGGCGTGTAAATTATATCTCCATAAAGCCGACATTAAAGAACAGAGAAGAAGTTCTGTAAGATTATTCATACGTTGTTTGTAAAGAAAAAAGCAGTCCGTAGAAAAACGGTGATGCGCCTCTTGTGTGAAAAAGGAGAAGACATGTTCACATTCCGTGGGTATTTGCACTAAAAACTCTGAACGCACATCCAAGAAACCAATAAAACTATCACTTGCGTGCGTTTGGAGTGGGCCTCAAAGAGCAAGAGTGGTCTGGAGTGGGATGTTGAGACAGTCTCGCTTTTGGTTGTTGTTGGTTGTTTGTTTTTGTTTTGAGACAGGATTTCTCTGTGTAGCCCTGGCTGTCCTGGAACTTGCTCTGTGGAGCAGGCTGGCCTCGAACTCAGAGATCTGTCTGCCTCTGCCTCCTGAGTGCTGGGATTAAAAATGTGCGCCACCTTGCCTGGCTTAGTCGCTAATTTTTAAAGTGTTTGAAGGCACGATAGAGCCAAACAAAGCCACGTCTGTGGGTGGACTTGGCTTCCTGACTTCCACTGTGGTTCTGAGTTCACCATGGCTTCTCTAACGGCCACCAAAGTAAGTAGTGTGTACACGGGGGTGGGGCTGTGCTGAGTGAACACTGAATGAGAGTGAGATTCTGAGTGTAGGATGCACAGTGCTGAGTTCTGCCTGGCTTTTTTTAATTAAAAAGTGTTGAAGTACATTTCTTTATTTAGTGGTGTGTGTGTGTGTGTACACATGCATGTGCATACCATGGCTTGTCTGTGGAAGTCGGAAGACAGCTTGCAGGAAAGAGTCTCTTTACAGTGTGGGTCTCAGGGATTACTGGGTCTGGTGGTGAGAGCCTTTATCTGCTGAGCCCTCTCCTTGCCCCCTATTCAGTGGCCTTTGTTAACCATTAATTCCTCTTAAGAAATTTGAAATGAGGGAGGGAGGGAGGGAGGGCGGATGTCGGTGGGTCCACAATTTGGGAACGATCTGAAATAGCTGCTGTCGTCCAGGTGGGCAGAGGAACTCCTGTCTTTTCTTCCCTCTGAGGACGATTACTGACTTCATCACGGTCCTTGTCTTCTGTGTTGAGAAGTTTTGTTTGTTTTATGCCCTGCAGCCGCCTTCCTCCCTAGAGCTTACGGGGCACTCCTGGTTGTCCCCTTTGCCCTTTGTGCTCTGTAAAATCTTCCTTCCTCTGAAACTCCTCCCTTGATGTAGACTCTCGCTTTCTGTGTTCAGTCATGTGGTTTGCTGCTTAAATCAAATGCTTTTCTTTGTGTTGGTGAAGGCGGGGCGAGATCTCATGTATCCAGGGTGACCTTGAACTCACGTTTCCTGCCTTCGCTTCCTGAATGTTAGGATTACACCACACGGGATCGCGCACACAAGGCAGGCAGTCACTCTTAAGTTTTTCTGTATGTGTGTGTCGGTGCGCACTTGCTTGCTTGTGTGTATGAATGCACTTGAGTGTGAGTGTGTGGGACATGTGGATATCAGAACACAGTTTTAGGGAGTTGGTTCCCTCCTACCTTGTGAAGCACTGAGTGAGATCCAGCTTAGGTCACAGACTTGGCGGCTCCGCCGTTACCTGCTGAACCATCTTGACAGTTCAGTTTATCTGTTTCTAGCTCTGTGTTTTTGTTGTTGTTGCTGTTGTTTGGACTTTAAAAAATTAAACATTTAAAAAGTGGCAGTGGTGGCGCACGCCTTTGATCCCGGCGCTCGGGAGCAGAGGCAGGTGGATCTCTGAGTTCGAGGCCAGCCTGGTCTACACAGAGAGACCCTGTCTCAAAAACAAAACAAACATTTAAACATTTACTACTCACACATGCATGCGATGTGTTTGCATCCAACCCACTTCCCACTTCTTCCCCGTCGTCTCCGCTTTCACTTCCAGCTTCAAGCGTTCTTGCTGTGTAGCCCAGAGTGGATTCCAACTCAAGGTGATCCTCCTGTTTCAGTGTCCTCCGTGCTGGTATTTCACAGATGTGCATCAGCAAGTCCTGCAACTCTGGTCCCTGTGAAGGGCTTCCTTCATTTGTCTTACATGCACGGACACACACACACACACACACACACACACACACACACACATTTATTATTTGGGGTTTTCTTTCTTTCTTTCTTTCTTTCTTTCTTTCTTTCTTTCTTTCTTTCTTTCTTTCTTTCTTTCTGTGTGGGGGATACAGAGTTTTTCTGTGTAGCCTTGGCTGTCCTGGACTCACTTTGTAGACCAGGCTGACCTCGAACTCATAGCGATCCACCTGCCTCTGCCTCTGGAGTGCTGGGATTAAAGGGGAGCGCCACCATTCCTGGCTTCGTGGCACACACACATTTATTTGGGGTTTTTATTCTTTTAGTTTTATTTTATTTTTCAGGTTTTCTGAGGCAGAGTCTCCCCCAGGCTGAGTTGGAGCTCACAGTGTAGCTCAGGATGTCCCCGAACTCTTCATCTTAGGCTCTTGTCTCAGCCCCCCAGGGGCTAGGAGCACAGGCCTGTGTCTGTGCTCAGTGTCCCTCTGTCCTTTTGAAGAGCCGAGCTCTAAGGCATTGTGGACAGTGCACGGCTGGGGTGGCGCTGATAGGTAAGGCCTGTGATTTGTTTTGTTGGTAAACAAAGACCATGTGCAAGCAAAGCCGCCGTGCCGTCCAGCTGCCGTCCAGCTCCACGGCCAGCCTCACCGAGCCTTTGTCTGGATCTTGTTTCTTCAGGAGGTACTTGGCCCTGGAAGTTGGTCCCAAGCAGCTGGGGACAAGGACTCTGTTTAAATGTCACTTTCCCCCAATCTCCCTGTGTTGAGTACAGTGGATGTTCTTGTGTCCCAGACATGGCTCCCGTGTTCCCATTTCTCCCGAGAACAGTCTGCTGCTGTGGATGAGGGGGTGGCAGCTGCCTGGTGGAAAGGGAGGTGAGAGGAGTCAGGTCTCACTGCCCTGTGCGGACTTTCACCAGGCTTCCTGAGACAGAGTCGGGCAAAGAAATGAGAGCAGAGTTAAGACGGCGCCAGCCAGCCTTGGCCGAAGCTGACGGTGTGCCAGCGCCGGGTTTGCATGGCGCCTCTAGTCCATATGTTTCTTCCACAGTTGTTTCTTTCTGTTTTTCTTAACTTTATCCATCTGCAATTACATTGTCTTTTGTTTCACCCACTTTCTCTTTCTTTCTTTCATTTTTTTTTTTTTTTTTCAAGACAAGGCTTCTCTATGTGACAGCTCTGCCTGTCCTGGAACTCACTTTGTAGACCAGGCTGGCCTCGAACTCATGGAGATCCACCTGCCTCTGCCTCCTGAGTGCTGGGATTAAAGGCGTGCGCCACCACTGCTCGGCTAAAAAATAACTTTTAACTTATATTTCTTTTTATTTATTTTCTTACGTGCTGGGGGGTGGGGGAAGGGGGCATGGTGCAGGTGCAGAGCCCAGAGGCATGTGTGGGACTTGTTCCGTCATGTGGGTCCCAGGAATCAAACTCAGGTGCCTTTTATTACTGAGCCGTGTTTCACATTGGTCTTTTGTCCCCCCCCCTCCCCGAAACAGGGTCTCTCTGTGTCGCCCTGGCTGTCCTGGAACTCACTCTGTAGACCAGGCTGGCCTCAAACTCAGAGATCCGACTGCCTCTGCCTCCCGAGGGCTGGGATTAAAGGTGTGCACCCACCACCACCCAGCTCATCTTTCCCATTCTAATTCTTGGTTTTGTTTTTGTCTTTTCGAGTCAGGGTCTTTATATGTAGTGCTAACTGGCCGGGAACTTGCTGTGACCCTCCTGCCTCTGCTTGCGGTTGTGGTTGCAGGCTTGAACCAATACACCTAGCTCTCAGCATCGGCTTAATTATATGACTTGCTACAGAGTTCTTCCTGCAGGTTAAAACTAAATTCCTCAGGTCTGCTTGGTGCTTAGGGCTTGGCACACCCCTCTCCCCCTTGCTCCTGTGTCCCAGCTGGCCGGATCTGCCTGAGTCCAGACTAGCCTGGTGCATCCCCTTGTCCGCTCAAGGCCTTTCTCCTTCCACCCCAGTCTCTGCTCGCCTGCTGTGCACCAGCTCCATTTCTCCTGCCCAGTCTCAAGTCTCAGCCTCCACCCCATTGCAGAACCTCCCCAGACTTCCGCCTCCTGCGGCTCCTTTCCCAAGTTCTGAGCACAAGATCCATCAGGCCCTGAGCTGTTGCTGCGCGAGGGAGGGTGTCTCTGTCATCCAGCAGGGCAGGGGCTGTCTCTTTCCTAGCCTGGATGGCACTTGTGTAACACAGTGCTTCCTCAGCATGGCCTCCTTTGAGAGGACTTCAGAAGCCAGGACAGAGGGGGCTTGACAGCACAGGCCTCCTACTCAGAGAAAAGCAGGAGCTGTGTCTGAGTCTCCGCCTCCTGAGAAGGCCTGAGGGATGCTAGGGTGTGGACACGGCTCAGCTGGTGCAGTGCTTGCCCAGCGTGTGCAAAGCCCTGGGTCTGATCAGGGTACCCTGAACTGGGCATGGTGGCTCAGTCCTATAATCCAAGCCTTTGAGAGGTAGATGCCGGAAAATGAGGGCTTCAGAATCATTGTTGGCTACATATCAGGTTGGAGGTCAGCCTAGGATACATGCAGCCTTAAAAAAAAAAAAAGAAAAAAAAAAAGAAGGAGCCAGGCAGTTAATCCCAATACTCAGGAGGCAGAGGCAGGAGGATCTCTGTGAGTTCGTGGCCAGCCTCTGTCCTGAAACAGCAATTTTCAGGATAGCCAAGGCTACACAGAAAATTCCTGACTTAAAGAAAAACAGAAAAACAAAAGAAAACTAGGAAGGTGGTTCTGGGGAGTCTCTGAGGCACAGTGGCTCCACTTGGGCATCTCTGGGCCTTCCTGGGTGGTCTCCTGGGTCTCTCCGCTCTTGCCTTCCTCCAGTCTTCCCAGTTCCCTGGGTGCTGAAGTGAATGTGCCACCTGCTTTCTGCCTGGCTTTGCACGCCCTGCCCTTCTCCTCCCCTCAGCTAATGATTATTCAGGGAACTTAACCCGGCTGTCCCTGTTCCAAATCTGTTAAAGTTCTCTTTCGAGCAAGGGTCATGAGAGTAATGCCACTGCCATGTGACTTCTGGGTCTACCCTGCTCCCTCTGTGCCGTCTTGGCCCTTTTATTCTGAACTCTGTAGTGTAACTTGTCATCCGCTCATCTGAACAGAGACCTGAACGGTGGGTGAGTGCTGTGTCCCTGCCCTAGGTGGACAGTGGCCACTGACCCCACCTTTCCTCCCCCCTCCCCCGCCCCTTCTTGTTCCCGATGGCTTTCCCCTTCTTCGACTTGTCCTCATCTGTACGTAGCCAGGACCTCGGGCCCCTTGCCAGGCAGAAGGCCTTCCTCCTCGTGGTGGCCAGGTGGGGCACGCAGGCTGAGTGAGCAACCGTCCCACCCTGCTTGCAGATTTCATCCTGATGGCTGACTCAAAACCACTCACTCCCCTGCATGGGGACCCTGTCGCTGTGGAGGCCTTGCTCCGGGACGTGTTTGGGATTGTCATAGATGAGGCCATTCGGAAAGGGACCAGTGCCTCTGAGAAGGTGGGCTCTTTCTCCTGCCCATCGTGCCGTAACCCTCACCCCGCTGGTGTGTGCCACCAGATGGGCGCAGAGCTCTGGATCTCACGTCCGAGGGTCTAAGGTCCCTGCGCCTTGGCCTCTCCTCCTAGGTCTGTGAATGGAAAGAGCCTGAGGAGCTCAGGCAGCTGCTGGACTTGGAGCTGCAGAGCCAGGGCGAGCCCCGGGAGCGGATCCTGGAGCGCTGCCGAGCCGTGATTCACTACAGTGTCAAGACTGGTGTGCCTGGGGACCTGGAGGGGGGAGGGGCAGGGGTCTGGTCCCAGTACCCAGCTCCACCCTGAGACGCCCCCCCCCCCACTCCGCTTTTCCAGGTCACCCCCGGTTCTTCAACCAGCTCTTCTCAGGGTTAGATCCCCACGCCCTGGCTGGGCGCATCATCACGGAAAGCCTCAACACCAGCCAGTGAGCCACGCAGGGCTTCTGTCCTCAGAGGACTTGGGTTTGCTGGGGAAGACCCCTCTGGGTAGGAGGGGACGGTGGTTCTTGTCCCTTGCCTCTTGTCAGATAGTTTTCCCTCCTGTCTGTCCTTTGGGCTCCTATTCGCCAACCTCTTTATGGCGCCTCCTGACCCCGTATTCCCCATGTGCGCTCTCTGCTTCTTCCACACTTGCTGGTTCTCTCTTGCACTCCTTGCTTCGCCCCCTCTCTCTCCCCAGCTTAAAGACTTAGCCGGGCAGTGCTTCCCCTAGGCCTTTGTCACGCGTGTTCTCTGGCAGGTACACGTATGAGATCGCTCCCGTGTTTGTACTCATGGAGGAGGAGGTGCTGAGGAAACTTCGTGCCCTGGTGGGCTGGAACTCTGGAGACGGGGTCTTCTGCCCTGGTATGTGAGAGGGGGCTCCCCTGTGTCTGTGTAACTAGTGTGGAGGGGCAGTGTCTGTTTTCTCTCTGGCTCCCCTGGGCTGCACCATGGAGAGGCTTCCCAGCCTGTTATCCCTGTGTTGGCCAGAAATACTCTGGCGGCTGTTCTGAGGAGAGTGTCCTATGGGGGGCTCAGGGTGTAGAGGGGGTGCTCTTCTGACCCTGGGCTGTTCTTGTCTGTGTGCTGTTTGTGAACCCTGGAAACCCACGGTTTGGGAGATGCACGCTTCTTTCATCAGTTCTGGGTGGAAGGAAAGGTCAGGGGAAGGAAACTCGAGTCCTGACTCACCACCTTCTCGTCCCTGTGGCAGGCGGCTCCATCTCCAACATGTACGCCATGAACCTGGCCCGCTTTCAGCGCTACCCAGACTGCAAGCAGAGGGGCCTCCGGGCACTGCCGCCCCTGGCGCTCTTCACTTCCAAGGAGGTGGGGACCGGTCATAGGCCTAACTGGACTTCTGAGGCTTCTCTTCAGCCAGCTCAGTCAGAGTCCCTTCAAGTCCTCTTCCGGCCCTCAGATTGCAGTCCTTTCTGCTAGGGAGGCTCAGGCCATGCTAACTTGCTGTCTGCGTTCTTCCACAGTGTCACTACTCCATCAGTAAGGGAGCTGCTTTTCTGGGACTTGGCACTGACAGTGTCCGAGTGGTCAAGGCTGACGAGAGGTGAAGGCCCAGAGCCAGCTCGGCATCTCCTGTCACCTCCCTGCCCAAGTGCTCTGGCCTCAGGCCCTTCCCCGGTGCACCTCTCCCATCTGCTCTTCTTCCAGAATTGCCGCTCTGGCTTCTCAGTGCCCACTTAGCACCCCCACCCCGTGCTCTGAGGCCCCAGTCTGTACCGCGTGCGGCCTCTGTGCTGCTCCTCTGCCTTACCCAGCGGTGTCACCTGGCTTCCCGGGCTGGAGCACCTGCTGCGTCTCCACTCACTGTTTTCTTTTTCAGAGGGAAGATGATCCCAGAGGATCTGGAGAGGCAGATCGGTCTGGCCGAGGCTGAGGTGAGTGAGGGCACCGGGCCCTTTGGGGCGACCTTCCTCGTGCTCCGCAGAGACTTGTAGGTGGGCTGGGTTCTGAAACTCCACGGAGTCGTAGGCAGCCGTTAGTTATCACAGGCTCCTAGTACCCTGTGCATGAGGACATTAGCCAGAGCAAAGCAGGACATGAAAAAAAAAGTAATACCCGTTGCCGATAAGTAAGTTACGGTATCTCTGTCTGGCCAGCTTCTTCCCCTGTGACATGGATGTACTGCAGGCGTCACTGCATAAGAATGTCGTAAGGATTAAATCAGTGTGCAGAGTGCTTAGAGTGGCTTCTGGGCGTGCACTGCACTGACGTAGCTGCTGTCCGCTGCTGTTCTTATTTGAGACGAGTTCCCGCTCTGTAGCATGGGTTGGCTTTGAACTCACTGTCAGGTCGTGTTGGCCTCAGACTTGATCTTCCTGCTTTAGCTTACGCAGTGCGTGGTCACGGGTGTGGGCCACACACCAGATGTGGTAGTTTTCACCACCAGTGCTAGGGTACAGTGTGGCCAAACATAGGAAGATAGGAGGAGTGCATATCTGATAACACCGAGAATGCCTTCACTGATGCCGGGCGTGGTGGCGCGCGCCGTTAATCCCTGCACTTGGGAGGCAGAGGCAGGTGGATCTCGGTGAGTTGGAGGCCAGCCTGGTCTACAGAGTGAGTCGAGGATAGCCAGGGCTACACAGAGAAACCCTGTCTCATGGAAAAAAACAAACAAACCCAAAACCCATTTCATTATGTTTTTATGTGTTTGGGTGTCTTGCCTGCATGTATATGTGTGATCTGTTTGAGTGCCTCCCACAGAGTCCAGAAGAAGGTTTAATGTCCCCTGGAACTGTGGTTGTGAGCTGCCATGTGGGTGCTGGGAATCAAACCTAGGTTCTTTGCAAGAGCAGCAAGTGCTCTTTAACTGCTGGTCATCTCTCCCCAGTCCACCTCTCTTTTTGAAAAGATCTATTTTATAGTTTGTTTTATTCTATGTGTATGGGTGTTTTGCCTGCATGTGTATGTGTGTAGCGTGTGCATGCATGCGTATGTGCGTAGCATGTGCATGCATGCGTATGTGTGTAGCGTGTGCATGCATGCGTATTTGTGTAGTGTGTGCATACATGTGTATGTGTGTAGCGTGTGCAGGTACTGCCTGTGGAGTCCAGAGCCCTTGGAACTGGACTTACATGAAGTTGTGAGCCGCCATGTGGGTGCTGGAAATTCAACCAAGGTTCTTTGAAAGAGTAACCAGTGGGGCTGGAGAGATGGCTCAGAGGTTAAGAGCACTGGCTGCTCTTCCAAAGGCCCAGAGTTCAATTCCCAGCAACCACACGGTGGCTCACAGCCATCTATAATGAGATCTGGTGCCCTCTTTGGCCTGCTGGCTCACATGCAGGCAGAACACTGTATAAATAAAAAATCTTTACACATGCCACACACCATACATACATATAACACACACCCCCTTAACTTTCTGATATCTATTTTAATTATAAATTTTTTTGAGAAGTATCTCAGCCCATGCTGGCCTACCCCAGAATGACCTTTTTTTGTTTGTTTGTTTGTTTTTTTTGTGACGGTTTCTCTTTGTAGCCCTGGCTGTTCTGGACTCACTTTGTAGACCAGGCTGGCCTCAAACTCACAGAGATCCACCTGCCTCTGTTTCCTGAGTGCTGGGATTACAGGTGTGCACCACCATGCCTAGAGTGCCTTACCATCTTTGGAAAAATCCTGCTCATTTTATTTTTAAAAATACAGCCGGGTGTGGTGGCGCGTGCTTTTTTTTTTTTTTTTTTTTTTTTTTTGGTTTTTCGAGACAGGGTTTCTCTGTGTACCATGCCCGGCATGGTGGCACACGCCTTTAATCCCAGCCCTCAGGAGGCAGAGGCAGGCGGATCGCTGTGAGTTCGAGGCCAGCCTGGTCTACAAAGTGAGTCCAGGACAGCCAGGGCGGCTACACAGAGAAACCCTATCTTGAAGAAAGAAAAAACAAAAAGACCCTGTGGTTAATCTACTTTTCATTACTATGGTGAAATACCTGAGGCTGGGTAACTTAATAAAGAAAAGAGATTTACTTTGGCTCACAGTTCTGGCCCAAAGTTCAAGGCTTAAATCTCGTGATGGTCCTTGTCGGCACTCCGTGCACCAAGGCATGATGGGAGGCAGGGATCCAGCCTCCTGTCTCTGACCCTCTTCTTAATCCAGCTGCCAGCAGTCAGCCCTGACGACCATGCCTAGGCCCCGCCCCCACAGAAGGCCCCGCCCCCACAGAAAGCCCCGCCCTGGCATCGTGGGTTAAATTTCTACTCTCACTCCCGTCCAGTGGAGGTGGAATTTCAGCTCCTCAGCTCTGGGGCTCACTAGCTCTCTCCGAGCATGCTCTCTGCTTCCAGTCCCGGAGGATATGGACCCAGAGGTGGAACTCCCAGTAACTCCATTTTTATTTACTTTCTGGGTTTTGCTGTGTAACCCAACATGACCTTGGAGAGCTCCTCCTGCCTCAGCTCCTGAGCACACGTGTGCTGCAGTATGAGTCAGGTGTCAGAGGACAGCTTAGAGTCTCTGCTCCCCTTCCACCGTGTGGGGCCCAGGAGCAAGCACGGATCATCAGACTTGGAGGCCCACACCTTTACTTCTGGCCACCCTGCAGCCCCCCTCACCCACACCCTGCTGCCCCTCACCCACACCCTGCAGCCCCCCTCACCCACACCCTGCAGCCCCCCTCACCCACACCCTGCAGCCC
>OU015748.1:124894149-124910428 GCA_907169655.1 Acomys percivali | reverse complement strand
CAAGAGCACAAAGTTTCTTTTTATATTTTAAGTGTTTTATACTTTTAATTATTTAAAAACTTTTAAAGGTTCATTTTTATTTTTATTTACATGTGTGTCTGTGTGCACGTGAGCTCAGTGCCCATGGAGCCCAGAAGAGGGTGTTGGATCCTGTGGAACTAGGTCATAGCTAGTTTGTAACTCATCCGGTGTGGGCGCTGAGGTGACACTCAGGTCTCTGAGGCAGCAGGTGCTTGTACCTGCTGAGCCGTCCACTCGAGTCATTAGAATTCACATTATTTTTGTTATTTATTTTTTACTTTTTGAGACAGAGTCTAACTATATAGCCCTCTATGGCCTTGAACTTACATCAAGATACCCACCTGTCTCTGCTTCTCAAGTGCTGAGATTAAAGGTGTGCGCCATCACACACAGCATAATTTAGATTTTCTGGACTGAGTTCTGTTTAACCCAGTGCCAGGATTACACAGTATGGTACCGCACCTCTCAGGTCTTTGGGGTTTTTTTTGTAACTGTTTTTGTGTGTGTCCGTGTGACAGTGGGATTGAACCCAAGGCCATGGGACATTTCAGGCACGTGCTCCATCACTGAACTATTTCCATAGCTCTCTTTTTGGACTTTAATTAATTAACTAATAGAGTGACTGTTTTTGAGACAGGGTTTCTCTATGTATTCCTGGCTAGTTTTAAACTTGCAATCCTCCTCAGCTGTTCAAATAGCTGGGCGTATAGGCCAGCACCACCAGGACTTGCTACAAGGAGATTTTTTTCTTTTTTTCCTTCCTTCCTTCCTTTTCTTTCTTTTTTCCTTCCTTCCTTTTCTTTCTTTCTTTTTTTCCAAGACAGGGTTTCTCTGTCCTGAAGTGGCTTTGTAGACCAGGTTGGCCTCCAACTCACAGCGATCTTCCTGCCTCAGCCTGCCGGAGGGCTGGGATCACAGGCCTGTGGTGCGCCACCGCGCCCAGCCTCAGGAGATTGTTTTCTTAGTTTCTTTTCTTTTTGAGACAAAGCCTCACTATGTCCCCCTGGCTGTTCTGGACTCACTTTGTAGACCAGTCTGGCCTTGAACTCAGCGATCCTCCTGCCTCATGGCTCCATTGTAGACACACAGTTGACTGATGTGCTTGTTGTTTGGTGTTGAAGATTCCGCTAGACTTGCAGGTGTGCTGACAAGCGCTCCTGCACTGAGCTGTCTCTGTCTCTCAGGGCTGGGTTTATAGGCACATGGCACTGTGCCTGGGGACGGACGTAGGGCCACATGTTTGCAAGATGATTTGATGATTGAGCCGTGTTCCCAGCCCAGCCTTAAACGAGCATAAGCCCTGGAAATGGGTAAACTTAGGCCTTAGCGTTCCTGTCTGCAGACCGCTGGGGAGGCTGGCGCAGGGCTGGGATGGGCGCACAGAGAGCCTAGGGCTCGGCACCGCCCTCTCCACGGCTTTAATGGTGACTCCTCAGCTTCTTTCTCCTCTACCTTTTGGCAACAGGGCTCTGTGCCATTTCTGGTCAGTGCCACCGCTGGTACCACCGTGTTAGGGGCCTTTGACCCCCTGGATGCAATTGCTGATGTTTGCCAGCGTCACGGGCTGTGGTTACACGTGGATGTGAGTGAGACTTGGGTCAAGGGGGATAGGGTGGGCTACACTGAGGCCAAGACCCATGCTGTTCCTCCTGCTCCACAGGCCGCCTGGGGTGGGAGCGTCCTGCTGTCTCGGACACACAGGCATCTCCTGGATGGAATCCAGAGGTGCTTACAGCCTCCTTCCCGAACCTCTGTTCAAACCCTAGGTCCTCACAATAGTCACAAACCAGGAAGCCTGGGGAGGTGGGGTGGGAGCTGGAGAGAAGGCTGAGGATGAGAGGGAGGGTAGCGGGGGAGTTCTTCTGCCTGCGGGGAAGGGTGTGGAAAAGGGGGAGGGCTCTGCCAGTCTGCCTGTCGGAGGAGGAGCCCCTGACCCAGCTTTGCCCTGTCTCACCCAGGGCTGACTCGGTCGCCTGGAACCCCCACAAGCTTCTCGCCGCAGGGCTGCAGTGTTCCGCCCTTCTTCTCCGGGACACCTCGGTGGGTCTGCCCTAGTCCCAGGCCCCAGCCCTCCTAACCGCCCTCTCACCACAGAGGGGATCCGGCCTCCGCACACTCCCTTTACCCTCCCAGCCGAAGCCACGGTTTCCGTGGTCCCCCTAACCCTGTGTTGAGCTCCCTCGTGCACAGTGGTTTGTTTTCGTGTGACAGAAAAGGTTTCTGGGAAGGATTAGGGAAGAGCTCTGGTGTTGGGAGCGGCCCTGAGAGAGAGGTCTGGGTTGGCTGGCGGCTGCCCAGGGAGAGGAAAGGGTGAGCAGCTGAGGCAGAGCTCTCCCTGCAGCCGTGGGAAGGCCCGCTCTGACAGCTCCCTCTCCACAGAACCTTCTCAAGCGCTGCCACGGGTCCCAGGCCAGCTACCTCTTCCAGCAGGACAAGTTCTACGACGTGGCTCTGGACACGGGGGACAAGGTGGTGCAGTGTGGCCGCCGCGTGGACTGCCTGAAGCTGTGGCTCATGTGGAAGGCGCAGGGCGGGCAAGGGCTGGAGCGGCGCATCGACCAGGCCTTTGCCCTCACCCGGTAGGCAGGCGTGGGGGGACCCCGGGTCTCCTCCTCCTGCTGCCCCTGACGGTCTCTTGTGTTTCTCCTGCTGCCGCCGCCTTTCCTCCATGTACGCTTTCTCACTCTTCCCCCAGGTACCTGGTGGAGGAGATAAAAAAGCGGGAAGGGTTTGAGTTGGTCATGGAGGTAGGACTCTGGCTCCTTTGAATGCCCCCTCCCCCACCCCGCCCCCACCCCGCCCCGCTCCCCCACCCCACCCCGCCCCCACCCTGCCCCACCCCCACCCCGTTCCATGCGTGAAGGACCAGGAGTAGAGGGGAGACAACCCCTACCTTCGTCATCCGTCTCCCCTCAGCCCGAGTTCGTCAATGTGTGCTTCTGGTTTGTGCCTCCCAGCCTGCGGGGGAAGAAGAAGAGTCCAGACTACAGCCAGAAGCTGTCTCAGGTACAGTCCTTGCCCTCTGGGTAACCCGGATCTGGGGGAACTAAGCGTCAGGGGTGCTTCTGCCCTCTGCTGGCCGCGCCTGGTATGGCACGTCCCTACTTCTTGTGAGATGACAAGCACAGGAGAGCGCCCCCTTGCCCTCTTTTTTATTAATGGGGTGCAGGTGGGGAAGAAAGTAAGGAGACAAAGCGGGGTTACCCTGGGAAGTCACCAGCGTGCAGCACGCAGATGTCTGTGCTGGAACAAAGGCCAAACAGGTCAGGAATAGCTTTGCTGCTGATGCTGGGGACATCAACCCAGAAAGACCATCTCAGCCATGCTTGTAGGGGCAGGGGGATAGGCTGTGTCCTGTCCTCAGTAACCTGAAGGAACACGGCGCCCTGCCCTCCAGGGGACGGTGCGAGCAGTGTGCCGCAGAGGGCGGCAGGTGTGGAGCCAGGAGGGCGGGGCAGCTGGGCCAGGCGCTTCAGCGCCTCACGCCCTCCACCGCCCGCAGGTGGCGCCGGTGCTCAAGGAGCGCATGGTGAAGAAAGGGTCCATGATGATTGGCTACCAGCCCCACGGGACCCGGGCCAACTTCTTCCGAATGGTGGTGGCCAACCCCACACTGGCCCAGGCTGATATAGACTTCCTCCTGGGTGAGCTGGAGCGTCTGGGCCAGGACCTGTGAGCTGCTCCCTCTCTCCGCCCCACCCGAGCTCCGCACAGCCACCTGGGTTCTCAAAAGCAATCTTTCTAGCAAACAGTGGCCTTGATCCTGTGTGCTTCCACACACTAGCTCTCCCAGCTAAGGAGGGCGTCTAAACACACTACAGTATGTTCTCATGAATTATTCTTTCAGTAACCTGGGCGTGGTGGCCCACACCTCTGACATCAGCACTTGGGAGGCAGAGGCAGGCAGATCTCTGAGTTTGAGCCCAGCCTGGACTACAGAGCTGGGCTACACAGAGAAACTCTATCTCAAAAACAAACAAACAAACAAACAAACAAAAAAGAGGAAATGTTTTTTCATTAAAATTATGTTTACAAAGAATTTTTATTAATATGAGAGAAATGGTATGATATATTGAAAAGGCTGGATATGAGTTTATATATAGTGGTACCTGGGTTATTGCTTAAAAATACATAGGAAAAGGCTGATGAATGGCTGTGCCAAAAGTTAGCAGTTTGCCCTGGGATGGGACAATAGGCTGATTCTAAATCAAACCTCGTGGACCTTTTGTGCGTCCCCATTTTATTATATAACAAATAGTACAACTCTGAAATAGGAAAATAAAGCTGCAGTTTTAATGATATTTCGTTATGTTTCATTCTTTATTTCTAACTAAACAGTGAGGACTTGAGGCAAGCAGGCAGACAAAAACCACATAAGACGTGCAGTAGAGAGCCATTTTCTCCGCTCAGAACTGTTAGTGGGAGAGAAAAGCCCCAGAGTGGAGCAGTAACACTTGATATCACTTCGAGATACTAGAAACAAGACAGGCAGGTGTGGCGCCTGTGATCCCACACACACCGAGAGGCAAAGGCAGGCAGATCTCTGAGTTCCGGGCCAGCCGGAGCTACACGGTGGAACTTACTGGAAAGGAAGAAGTCGGGTCTGGATTCCGTCCTTTTTAAAAAATATATATATTTTTTAAGATTTTACTTATTTTATGTATGAGTACTCCATCTGCAGGCCAGAAGAGGGCATCAGATTCCAGTATAGATGGTTGTGAGCCACCCTGTGGTTGCTGGGGATTGAACTCAGGACCTCTGGAAGAGCAGTCCGTGTTCTTATCCGCTAAGCCATCTCTGCAGCCCCTGGATTCCATCTTGAGATAAGAGCCCCACCCATTTACCTCCCTAGTGTTTTCCAGCGTCTCACGCGATAGCTCTAGCTGCCCTTAGCTCACTGGGTAGCTCAGGCTGGTTCTCCTCACAGCTTCAGTCAGTCCCCTGCCCCAGTAACTTCCTGGATGCCATGATTAGAGGCATGAGCTTCCATATCCTATCTCTTTTAGAGATTGTTTTTGTATGTGGTTTTGTTTGTTTAGAAGTAGCTGTATAGATCTGGTGCTCCCGCCTTCACCTCTCCTGGGTTACACTCTGGCTGCTTTATTGTTTTACGGGGTTTCTGTTTGGTTTTTGAGGCAAAGTCTCATGTAACCTAGGCTGGCCTTGAACTCTTCCTGATCGCCCTACCAGAATAACAGATGAGAGCTGGCATAACCAGCTCTGCTGCTTACCACTCTTTTAAAAATCCCCACAAAAAAAATGGAAGTATTGGGGGCTGGAGAGATGGCTCAGTCTATGGCACTGTCTGCTCTTCCAAAGGACATGGGTTCAATTCCTAGCACCCACATGGCAGCTCACAACTGTCTGTAACTCCAGTTCCAAGGCATCTGGCGCCTATATACCAATGCACATAAAATAAAACTAAAAATTATTTTAAAAAGCCGGGCTGGTGGTGCATGCCTTTAATCCCAGCACTCGGGAGGCAGAGGCAGGTGGATCGCTGTGAGTTCGAGGCCAGCCTGGTCTACAAAGCGAGTCCAGGACAGCCAGGGCTACACAGAGAAACCTTGTCTTGGAAAAAAAAATTTTTTTTTAAAGCAAAACAAAACAAAAGTAGGGCTTGGGATGTAGTCCACTCAGTAGCCTGTTTTCCTCCCACTCTTGCTGCCTTAGTTTTGAGCCCCAGGCATTAAAATCCAGGTGTAGTGCCACACAGCTGTGATTCCAGAACTCTGGACATGGAGGCAGAAGGGTCAGGAGTCAGCCTGGACACACAAGGACTCTGTCTGGAAAAATAGAAAGAGAACTTGTGTGGTGTAGCCTTGTGTGGTGGTGTTTGGGACAGCCACTGCTTTGCATACAGCACTTCAAGGCTGCAGTGTAGTTCAGTGGTGGCGCACATGCCTACTGTTGGGAAGGCTCCCAGTTGAGGCTTTGGCTGTGCTTCATGGCCCAGGCGTGTGCTCCCACCTGAGAACCAGCTCGGGTTTGGTCTGGACGTGCCCCAAAAGCACCAGGATCTGTGGTCCTCCAGCGTCACGACCCTGTGGAGGCCATGCCGCTCCTGGCAGGTGATGTGCAAAGCTCTGTCCTCAGATGACCCCATCCCGAGCTCCTAGGGTATGCCGCATTCTTCTGTGGTCCACTCCCATGCCCCAGGGAAACACAGACTGTGGCAGAGTGTGCTGGGCCTCTGAGCACATGGTGTCAGGTCTCTAGGCTGGAAATTTCTGCATGTTGTGGGTTTTAGCCTGATGGCCCAACTTTGGCAGTATTCCTAGAATACATTTACCACAATCTCTGCCACCAACGCAATTAGATCACACACTAAGTTATTTTATTTATTTAATTTAAAAATGTAGAGCTGAAGAGATAGCTCAGAGGTTAAGAGCACCATCTGTTCTTTCAAAGGTCCCAAGTCCAAGTTCCAGCAACAATATGGTGGCTCACAACCATCTGTAAAGAGATCTGGTGCCCTCTGCTGGCAGACAGGTGCACATGTGGGCGGAATACTGTATAAATAATAAATCTTAAAAAAAAAAAAAAGAGAGAGAAAATTTAGACAGGGGCTGGGCGTGTTGGCCTACACCTTTAATCCCAGCACTCAGGAGGCTGAGGCAGGAGGCTCTATGAGTTTGTGGCCAGCCTGGTCTACAAAGCCATTCCAGGATAGCCAGGGCTACACAGAGAAACCCTGTCTTGAAAAACAACAACAACAAAAATTAGAGTCTCATTGTGTGTAGCTCTGGCTGTTCCATAACTCACTCTGTAGACCAGGCTGGCCTTGAACTGATAGTGTCTGTCTGCCTCTGCCTCCTGAGTGCTGGGACTAAAGGCTGCACCTCTTACTCTGAAACATCTGGGCAGAGGGCAGAGGGCAGATGAGGCCACAGGCTGCACTCCTCTCCCACTCTCTACCTTCCTTTGAGGCAGGGTCTCCCTGAACCGAAGTTCAGCTTCTTGGCTCAGCCAGGCCGGCCCTGGAGGTCCTGTGGTCTTCCGTCTTTGTGGTGCTTCAGGCTTGCAGGACCATGCGTGCCGAGGTACGTGTTGCTGGGACCTCAGTGACGTCCTCATGCTAAGAACTCCCTGTGCTATCCCTCCAGCCTCAGAAGCAATCCTTCTGAAAGCGTGGCTCTTAGTCCTGCGGCTCCGGCCAGCCCTGCACAGTCCTTAGAAAAGTAAGCTCTCTGGCCTCAATGCAGGCTTAGTCAGATGAGAAACTCTCGGGTTGAGTTTGGGGTGTGAGTCCAACAACCTGTGTTAACTAGTCCCAGAGGCGGGCTCCTCAGGCTTGAGGACTCCTGTTCACAAGGAATTTCCCTTCTCTCCCACTTGGGTCTCCGGAACATGACCCTGCTGGTGCCGCAGGGGGTGAGTACAAGTGAGGGCTTGATCTCAGGGCTAGTGGCCAGCAGGCCTGCTGCGGACAGCCGCAAGCAGCTTTGTCACGGCTGATGAATGGATGACCTTTGCGACCTCTAAGCAGAGGTCAGGGCCATGGGCATATTGGAAGAGAGTGGCTCAGAGCTGTGGCCCTAGAGGTGCATATGCTGTGGTGGTTCCCTGCCCAGCGGAAAACACGGAGCATGCAGGACCAGTGTCCAACAGCTTTAGCAGTCAGGATCACTTAAGTACATCCACGTCTTGTGCAAAAGCAAAGCCTCGCCCAAGGCACCAAGCTCCATCACTTTCTGGAAATGAAATGGTTATTTTAAAGAACAACAACAAAAAACCCCCAGGACACGTATCGAGGGGCAGAATGGTTACTGGAAAGACTCAAAACTCAGTGGCTTGGATGAACAAGTGGAAAAAATATTTCAAAGCACAGAACAAATAATGTGGGGAGGTGGAAATAGTTAGAAAAATACCAGGCTTTGACTGTAGACCCATGAGTTCTGACACTGAGTTGTTCTGGCTCCGGAGGAAGAAAAGGAGCATATGGGGAAGGAACGGCGGTAATTACAGAGTAGAAAAATACCTTGCTGACCCAGAGAGGGACCCAAGCTCACAGACCAGAGGGACACGGAGGCCGGAGAATGCAGAAATACTTAGAATAGAAATGCCCAGGTTCTGAGGTCACAGAAAAATCACCGTCGAGTATCCAGACAGAGCAAGTTACTGACAAAGGGAGACAGATCAGCTTGGCAGGGGACCCAGACTCTCACACAGCAGAAGAAGCATTCAGGAAGGGGGGTCTGTGGCGTTGGAGGACTGATTTGAGTCCCTGGGATTCACGTGGTAGGAGAGAAGTGATTCCTGTGTGTTGTTCTCTGACTTATGTACCCATGTGCATGTGCGAGTACACACACATACACACACACACACACACACACACACAAATATATGAATGTGAAACTCACTTTGCCTTACCTCCGCCGGCCTCTGTTCTGTTTTTTTTTTTTTTTTTGGTTTTTTGAGACAGGGTTTCTCTGTGTAGCCTTGGCTGTCCTGGACTCGCTTTGTAGACCAGGCTGGCCTCAAACTCACAGTGATCCGCCTGCCTCTGCCTCCCAAGTGCTGGGATTAAAGGCGTGCGCCACCACGCCTGGCTCCTCTGTTCTGGCTGTTGCTTCTGCCTCCTGCCTGCGGTGTTCTCCCTGCAGTTCTGCCTCAGCGTCAGCCACCAGCTCTTTACTACGCAAAAAGCCGCTTGGTGCTGAGGGTTACGTCAACTTCACCAATGCCCATGAGGTGGTGACCAACATTTACATACCCTGCTAGCCTGGCCACGTGGGCACAGCAGTTGATTCAGAATGCAGGGACACATTTTCCATAGCCGGCGGATATGATATGTATGGGTTATCCCACCAAATTGTAATATCAAAAAATACACTCGGGAGGCAGAGGCAGGTGGATCGTTGTGAGTTCGAGGCCAGCCTGGTCTACAAAGTGAGTCCAGGACAGCCAAGGCTGCACAGGGAAACCCTGTCTCAAAAAACCAATAAAAACCCCAACCAACCAAACAACAACAACAAAAAAACAAAAAACAAAAAAGGAAACCAAGGAACAGCTCAAGAGTTGGTTCCCTCTTGCCACTTTGTGGGATCCTTGGGTTGCTCTCAGGTTCTCCAGCATACGATACATGCTGGAACACCCCCACCCCAGCCCCACCCCACCCCAGCAGTCTCCCTGGCCTCAGGCTATCTCCCCCACCTCCCATTTTTTCTGTTTTTAGGTTTGCTGATGTATGTATGTATTTATGTGGCGTTTTGCTCTCTCTGACTCTTCACTCTGCTCATGGTCACATCTCTGAACAAGCCTCTGCCCTTAGCCGCATTTCTCTTGCTGGGATGACACATCCGTCGTCACCAAAGGCAACTTGGGAGAAAAGAGTTTGCTCTACAGTTCAAGGCAATACGTTTTATTCTGGGCCTGGCAAGATGGCCTAGCTGGTAAAGGTTCCTGCTGACAAATGATGGGACATCCTAAATTCAACCCCTGGGCAAACTACATGATGGAAAGAGAGAATAGGAGACTCCCATAGGTTGCCTTCTGCCCTACACAGGTACATCTGATCACACGCGTGCCCGCCTACCCTCCCTCCCTCCCTCTCTGTCTCTCTGTCTCTCTCTGTCTGTCTGTCCTCTCTCCCTCTCTGTCTCTCTCTCTCTGTCTCTGTCTCTGTCATCGTCTCTCTCTCAGATCTCTCTCTCTCTCTCTCTCTCTCTCTCTCTCTCTCTCTCTCACACACACACACACACACACACACACACATACCACATTAAAAAAAAAAAGAGGCTGGATTGACGGCAGTTAAGAACACCGGCTGCTCTTCCAGAGGACCCCGGTTAAATTCCCAGCACCACGTGGCAGCTCACAGCTGACAGACATGCCAGTTTTAGAGGATTCAACCCTCCTACAGGCAAAACACCAAGCAGTGCCTGCGGATAGTGAAGAGGAGCTGTAATCCAGCAACATGGCTGCTCTGGCAAGGGATCACATGCAAAGACCTAGGTCTGTGCGACGCAGCTGGGATACAGACCGGCCTTAGTGCACAACTTTAGCCCTTCTCACTGGAATACACACCCATAATCCCTCCGGCTGGAATATAGACACCTTTGATCCCAAACAGTGACATCTAACTGAGGGGCAGAACCAGAGAAAGCTATGACAGAATAAGCAAAACAGATAGTACCACCCAACTCTCACGAGCACAGACAGAAAAGAGAAGCTATTTAACAGTGGCCAGACAAGGTGGCGCACGCCTGTGCTCCCAGCACTCACGGAGGCAGAGGCCAGCCTGGTCTACAAAGTGAGTCCAGGACAGCCAGGGCTACACAAAGAGACCCTGTCTCAAACAACAAGACAAGACAGCCGTGTAGAGAGGGTAGGAAGAGAGTGTAGTACTTGATTATTTTTTTAAAGATTTATTTATTTAGCTATATATACAGTACTCTGCCTACATGTACACCTGCAGGCCAGAAGAGGGCACCAGATCTCATTATAGGTGGTTGCGAGCCCCCATGTGGTTGCCAGGAATTGAACTCAGGACCTCTGGAAGAGCAGTCAGTGCCCTCAACCACTGAGCCGTCTCTCCAGCCCCAACCTGATTGTTTTTCATCAAGTGTACCTGTGTGTGACTGTGGTTTGCACACTGGAGTGCATGGCCTCACCCAGGCCATAGAGGGCGTCAGATCTCTTGGAGCTGCCATTATATGTCCTGAGCCTCTGGATATGGCTGCTGGAAACTGAACTCAGATCCTCTCTGCAGGAGCAGTAGAAACTGTTAACCAGT
The DNA here is from genome assembly GCA_907169655.1 of Acomys percivali. Lineage (NCBI taxonomy): Eukaryota > Metazoa > Chordata > Mammalia > Rodentia > Muridae > Acomys > Acomys percivali. The sequence continues at coordinate 124,899,669 of OU015748.1, read as the reverse complement.
GGCACATATCTCCAGCCCCTCCCTGGAAAATGTCTTAACTCTTTTTGCTAGAAAACGCCTTTAGGGAAGTATGCAGTACACAGAGAAATATACTTGTATGTGTGTGCACATTTGTATGTATGTATGTGTGTGTTGTGTGTGTGCGTTGTGTGTATGTGTTCTGTGCACGTGTGTGTATGTATTGTGTGTACGTGGATGTGCGTCTGTGTGTGCATGTGTATGTGTTGTGGTTATGTGTGTACGTTATAGATTCATGAGCCTTTCATCATGTAATTGTTTGTAAGGTCATGTGTTCACAAAGTGCATTTTCCCCAGGTGTAATGGGCGTATACCTTGATTCCCAGCACTTGAAAGGCAGAGGCAGGGGGATCTCTGTGAGTTTTCAGCCAGCCTTGTTTATATATCAGGTTTGAGTCCAGTCCTTGAGCTAAAGAGTAAGATCCTGCCTAGAAACAAAGTGAAATAAAACAAAAAGCCCAGGGCCGTGCGTGGTGGCGCACGCCTTTAACCCCAGCACTTGGGAGGCAGAGGCAGGCGGATCGCTGTGAGTTCGAGGCCAGCCTGGTCTACAAAGTGAGTCTAGGACAGCCAAGGCTACACAGAGAGACCCTGTCTCGAAAAACCAAAACCAAACCAAACCAAAACAAACAAACAAAAAAAAGCCCACGAAACCAAAAGTCAAACTAACAAAAAAAAAAAAAAAATCAAAACAATAATAAAAGTGAGGTTTCCCACCAAATCACGGATGACTGAAAAGGGAGACAAAGGTTTTATTGTTACGTTGTGAGGGGTGGAAGGAACCAAACGCACGTCACACTTGGGTGGACCTTATTCCTCTGAGTCTCCTCACACCTGGAGAGCCATGGGCAAGATGACAAGCTGTGCCCAGCCCACAGAGAGTGGTGCTCCAGTCGCTGCCCACCGACGCGTGTACCTGAGCCCCTGTGGCCCCTGGCAGGTCCTGAGTGCAAGTCCTGGCCCCGGGTGGGGTTGGCGGAGCCCTGGCCCCGGGCTTTGCAGGTGGAGAAGAGCTTGATGCTCTGACAGCATGGAGCCTTGACCTCTACGGGTGGCAGGACCAAGATCGAGGTGTCACCAGCCCCCAGAATGTTGTCTGTGCCACGAAAGGGTAGATCGTGAGTGAGGTTGCTTTTGGTGACGCATCTGAAACATGAGTCCCCCTCCTCCAGCCTTGCCCCATCCCTGACCATAGCGACTGAAACGGAAGCACAAAGGGGCTGGCTACCGGATGTTCTCTCTTGGACGGGGACCTGGGAACGGCCGCTGTCTTACCTGGGATGAGGGACAGTGTCGTCGAGCATACCACTCCTGGCAGTACAGGCTGACCTGGATGCCCTGGCCCAGGAAGAGCAGGGTCCACATCAGGACGTTCCAGGATGGACCTGTGTGACGGTCGTTCATGGTGAAGTTCAGCAGTCCTAGGGCAGGAGGCAGGCTGTCACTCCGGTTCTGGTCCCTGAGCCCGGGTCTCCTTCCCGCCCCGCCCCAGAGGAGATCTTCACAAACTCCTGAAGGTCTCCAGGGACAGGGAGTAATCTGCATTGCTCAGTGACCTCTGACCTCCTGAACCGCAGGCTGCATTTCCCAGCCGCACCGAGCCTGAGCCTTCGCCATCCCCTCCACATCCAGAGCTGCTCCCCCGGGGGCCCTCAGGCATGCCTATCGCCTTCCAGGGTCATCCAGACACAGCTACTGCAGAATAGCGAGCAGCCCGGCCTCCTCCCGCCAGCTGCCTCCCCTCTAGGGCCACAAAGGTTGAACTCACCCCCGACCACGAGGAAGAGCATGAGCATGACGGGGTAGAAGAAGCCCAGGACAAAACAGAAGATGTACTCATGCACCACGGCGGACACCAGGAACACTCCCAGCATGGCTGCCCCGCGGGCCCTTCTGCCCAAGAGCTGGTGGCAGGAAAGAGAAGCTGCGGGTCTCCCACAGCACCCTCAGAGACCCTCCCTCCCCAAGAAGCCAGAAAGGATGCGGGGTTTGGGGTCAGAGGGTCCATACTCATCGTTTTAAGAACATTGTTCTAGCCGGGCGGTAGTGGTGCACGCCTTTAATCCCAGCACTGGGGAGGCAGAGGCGGGCGGATCGCTGTGAGTTCGAGGCCAGCCTGGTCTATAAAGTGAGTCCAGGACCGCCAAGGCTACACAGAGAAACCCCATCTCGAAAAACCAAAACTAACTAACTAACTAAATAAAAATGTTCTAACCTATTGGGCCTTATGCTAGTGCTGTACTACTAAGATATGTCATTATTATTATTATTATTATTATTATTATTATTATTATTATTATTATTATTATTAATTTATTTATTTTTCTGGGACAGTCTCTCTGTGTAGCCTTGGCTGTTCTGGACCTCCATACGTAGACCAGGCTGGCCTCAAACTCACAGAGATCCTCATGCCGCTACCTCTCTGAGCGCTGAGATTAACGGCATGTGCCACCACATCTGGCCCCTTAGCCTTCTATTTTGTGTGTGCACGTTTATGTTTTGTGTGCACGCACATGTGCAGGGAGAAGACAACCTCCTCGTGTTACTTAGGCACTTTCTGTTGTTGTTATCCCCCTAGCCTCCGCCCCTCCCCCCGCCCAGGGTCTCCCGTGTCTGGAACTAAGGTACCCAAGACAGCCCCCTTGCTGGGTACTGTGAGAACTGAGGCGTGTGCACAGCCCATACCCACAGCCCGTCCTGATACACATAGCTGTACAGCCAGTCGTGGACCACCACGTTCCAGGTCCGGTAGTAGTTGGAGAAAGAAGTGGAGTTCCACCAGTCCTGGGGAAAGAGCGGTCCAGGTGAGAGCAGTCGAGGTGAGACCTCAGGCCCGAGTTACTGCTGTTCCCCTCTCCTCCCGGTACCTGTATGCTGTGGGCGCTCCGCCACACTGAGACAGTAACACTCTCTCAGTCCCCTCTTCCAGCCTGGGCCCCCCTCCCCACACCCCCCGCCTGGGTCTGTCCACTCAAGAGGAAAGGATCTTATCACACCATCCACACAAAGGCCCTCAGCCCCGGGTGCTTAGAGGTGCAGGCTGGCTTCATCCTCAATGCCCTCCACCCCCCTGTCCCCCACCCCAAGGTTTGCTTTCATCGCCAGAGACCCCCCCATCCCCCGCCTGCGCCCAGGTTCGCTTTCATCGGCAGAGACCAACAGCACAAGCAGGTGACACCCACCACACCCATGTTCTTCCCTTGGGACCCTTGGTCAACCTCCCCAGCTACGGCGCTCAGCTGGTCCCTGGTCCAGGCCGCACCCTGTAGAACATCCTGTCTCCGAATCTCAGCATCTCGGCGAAGGCGTTGAGCCAGCAGTGCAGGAAGGCGAAGAAGATGAGGAGCAGCATGAAGATGCCTAGCGGGCAGGACCAGAGGTGCAGCCGCAGCCGTGCATCCCCGCATCCCCCCTGCCCCGCATCCCCGCTGCCCCGCATCCCCGCTGTCCCACAGCCTCGCTGTCCCGCAGCCACGCAGCCACGCAGTCCTGCAGCCTCGCTGTCCCGCAGCCACGTAGCCACACAGCCCCACTGCCTCGCTGTCCCGCAGCCCCGCTGTCCCGCATCCCCGCTGTCCCGCAGCCCCACTGCCCCGCAGCCCCGCTGTCCCACAGCCACGCAGCCCCACTGCCCCGCTGTCCCGCAGCCCCGTGACCTGCAGCCCCGCAGCCCCGCTGTCCCGCAGCCCCGCTGTCCCGCAGCCTCGCTGTCCCGCAGCCTCGCTGTCCCGCAGCCTCACTGCCCCGCTGTCCCACAGCCCCGCTGTCCCGCAGCCCCGCTGTCCCGCAGCCCCGCTGTCCTGCAGCCCCGCAGCCCTGCAGTCCCGCAGCCCCGCTGTCCCGCAGCCACGCAGCCACGCAGCCATGCTGGCCCGCAGCCCAGACTGGGCTCTCTAGAGCCTTTGCCCAACCACGGGCCCAACATTTAGCGAGCACTCACTCACTCACTCATCCTTCGTGCATTCCCTCGCTTGTTTTTGTTTGTGACAGGGTTTCTCTGTGTAGCCTTGGCTATCCAGGCTGGCCTCGAGCTCACAGCAATCCACCTGCCCGCCTCCCGAGTGCTGGGACTAAAAGCGTGGGCCACTACCGCCTGGCCCTTTTGTGCGTTCCTTAATCGACATGTTTGCCACTGGGCTTGGCACCTACACTAGGCCTGAAAATCAGAAATACAGACTCACAGTGTCCCTGACCTTTCGAAATTCACAATACCGAGACAGACACACAGAGGCTGAAAACCCATACAGCGATCGATCGTGGTCAGGTGTAATGGGAACTAGTGATGGGGCCAACCAGCCATGTTACCGGCATGTGATGGGGACAACCAGGGGTGTCACCGGCATGTGATGGGGCCACCCAGCCGTGTCACGGGCATATGACACAGAGCAAGGACTGAGTGGATCACTGTAACTAAAGGCTGAAAAGGGCTGAGGCAGCACCCATGTAAGTCCCAGCCACTAGGGGCTGAGACAGGAGGATCATGTGAACCAAGGAGGCTGAGCATAGCCTGAGCAGCGTATGAAGGCGTGTTACCTCAAAGAAGTAAATAAGTATATGCAATAAAATAATAAGTAGGGGCTGGAGAGATGGCTCAGCAGTTAAGAGCACTGACTGTTTTTCTGAAGGACCCGGGTTCAATTCCTAGCACCCAAATGGCAGCTCACAACTGTCTGTAACTCAAGATCTGATGCCCTCACACAGGCTACATGCAGGCAAAACACCAATGCACATAAAATAAAAATAAATAATTTTTAAAAAACTTTGAAGAGGAGAGGAGGGGGCAGAAAAGCTTTTCAGAGAGGAGCATCTTAGCCAAGGGCCTCCAGTTCTGTAGCTGGAAAGTGGAGAAAGGACATTGCCAGCCCAGAAGCCCAGCTACTTGAGATAATGAGGCAGGAGAATTGAGTTTAAGGCCTGGGCAGGGGCTGTCCCGGAGCCAAGCAAACAGTCTGGCAGTGGCGGGGCACGCCTTTCATCCTAGGACTCTGGAGGCAGAGGCAGGCGAATAATTGTGAGTTCGAGGCCAGCCTGGTCTACAAAGTGAGTCCAGGACAGCCAAGGCTACACAGAGATATCCTGTCTTAGAAAACAAAAACAAAACAAAACAAAACAACAACAACAACAAAAATTAAGAGTTCAAGTCCCACTTGAGGAACTTAGTGAGACCTGTCTCAAGGTAGAATTGGCAGCGGGGGTAAGGAGGGAGTTCAGGGACATAGCTCAGGTGTAAAGCATTTGTCTGCTTTGTATGAGGCCTTATTCACTTCCCCAGTGCAGAAGGCAGGCAGGCAGCAGGCAGCAGGTGGGCAGGCAGGCGGGCAGGCGGGCAGGCAGGGCTTTTGAAGCAGGGTCATTAATGACTAACTTGTAGGAGTGACTTCATCTGGGCGGCACAGCCAGGCCCAAGCCAGACAGAGAAACTATGAGTGATGATGGGGGGCTGTGTTAATGAGCTACGAGATGGTGGCAGTGTGAGCACGGACAGGCCACGAGATGGTGGCA
>OU015748.1:124881754-124891923 GCA_907169655.1 Acomys percivali | reverse complement strand
TTCCTTCCTTCCTTCCTTCCTTCCTTCCTTCCTTCCTTCCTTCCTTCCTTCCTTCCTTCCTTCTTTCTTTTCATGACTTTGTAGCTTAACCCAGATAGTGTTAGGATCAAGACTAAATGGGGACAGGGTAGTCTGCATCCAGCCAACCCTCAGACTCACAGTGCTACCCAACGACTGCTTTCCTGTGCTTTTCCCAGAACCCGCTCGCAGGTTCCCAAACCGGGCTAGCTCCTCCCCTGCCAATGCAGTACCACCCCCCCCCCCTCGCCCCGCCTCACCTGCTCAAAGACCAGCACGCAGCGCGAGGCCGGCGGGAGCTCGCGCTTCACTGCCACGTGGACCGGGAGGATGCAGAGCACGGCGGCGTGGGCGGCCAGCAGCGCGCAGCCCAGGCTGGCCCCCAGCATCCAAGCGCCCCCTGCCCGCGGCCTGGCCCACAGCCGCAGGGTCTGGTAGGGCACTAGCAGCGTGGACAGGAACATAGGAACCCACGTCATCAGCGCCAAGGGCAGCTGTCCGAAGCTGAAGATGAGGAGGTCAAACTCCAGCATCAGCCTGCGAGGGCGGAGCGGAGCAAACTGAGGGCTTTTATTCACGCTTTGTTTCCAGACAGACAACTCTCATGTGCTCCTGTATCCCAACCAGGCCGAGAGCTCACTTGATGTAGCCGAGGATGACCTTGCGTTTCTATTCTTGCCTCTACCTCCTTAGCCCCAGGATTACAGGCATAGGTCACCTTGTCCGGTTCATGAAGGGCTGGGGTCAGACCCAGGCTTTCGTGAGTGCTAAACAAGGCCTCGGCCCACTCAGCTAGATCCCAAGCTAACTTCTCTGTGTTAGCCGTGGCTGTCCTGGACTCACTTTGTAGACCAGGCTGGCCTCGAACTCAGCGATCCACCTGCCTCTGCCTCCCAAGTGCTGGGATTAAAGGTGTGCGCCACCATCGCCTGGCAAGCACAGCCTTTCAAGAACCCTCAGTTGGGCAGGCGTTGAGTTCGAGGCCAGCCTGGTCAACAAAGTGAGTCCAGGACAGCCAAGGCTACACAGAGAAGCCCTGTCTCGAAAAAAAAAAAAAAAAAAAACAAATGAACAAACAAAAACAACCAACCCTCCCCAAAAAAACAGACCCCCCCTCCCCTAAAAAAAGAAAGGCTGTGCTTTTAGAGTGTTCAAGTGGGTCCCGGGGTTCTGCCCAACTCTGGCAGAGCAGACCCACCCTTGTCTCAGAGACACAGTCCTGGGACAGGTTTGCTCTAAGTGACCTTTGGAGCCATGGGTCACTGTCAGTGCCGTAGAAGCCCTCAGGCCATTAGTGTGTGAGGAGCTCAGGTTTTACTTTTTGTTGTTATTAATCTGGTTCCTCCAGAGTGTCTATAACTGCAGGCCTAGGCTAGTAAAGTGCTCTGTGCTCCTTGCTTGCCTGGGTGGACTTACTGGCACTTGCTTGAACTCTCAGCTACCTCAGAAGCTGAAGCAAGAGGCCGGAAAGCCACCAAAAAAAAATTTTTATTTTTTAATTTTTAGAAAAAAGCCAGGCGTGGTGGAGCGTGCAAGGCCAGCCTGGTCTACAAGCGAGTCCAGTACAGCCAAGGCTACACAGAGAGACCTTGTTTCAAAAAACCAAAATAAATAAATAAATAAATAAATAAAGGGTGGAAAGTCCTAGACTAGCTAGGACATAGAAAGACCTTGTCTCAGGGCTAGAGAGATAGCTCAGCGGTTAAGAGTACTGACTACACTTCCAGAGGACCCCGGTTCAATTCCCAGAAACCACATGGCAGCCCACAACTGTGTGTAACTCCAGTTCCAAGGGATCTGACACCCTTATACAGTCATACACTCAGGCAAAACACCAATGCACATAAAATAAAATTTAAAAAGAAAGAAAGAAAGAAAGAAAGAAAGAAAGAAAGAAAGAAAGACCTTGCCCAAGAAGAAAGCAGCAGCAGCAGCAGCTTATTGTTAGGGAATAACAAGAGATGGATCAGTGGCTAAGAGCTCTTCCTGGTCAGTTCCGAGCACTGGGCCCTCATTCTGGTCCACAGCCATCTGCAACTCCAGTTGCAGGGGATACAGTCAGTGCTCCCCTCTGGCCTCTTTGGGCACATGGGATGCACAGACTTGCAGGCAAAACATCCATACACATAAAATTAAATTTAAAAATTAAAATAAGCAGCCAGGCGTGGTGGCGCATGCCTTTCATCCCAGCACTCGGGAGGCTGAGGCAGGCGGATCGCTGTGAGTTTGAGGCCAGCCTGGTCTACAAAGTGAGTCTAGGACAGCCAAGGCTACACAGAGAGACCCTGTCTCAAAAAAAAAAAAAAATTAAAATTAAAATAAGCACTCGAGAGGCAGAGGCAGGCGGATCGCTGTGAGTTCGAGGCCAGCCTGGTCTACAAAGTGAGTCCAAGACCAGCCAAGGATACACAGAGAGACCCTGTCTCAAGAAACCAAATAAAGAAATAAACAAATAGGGGCTGGAGAAATGGCTCAGAGGTTAAGAGCACCGTCTGCTCTTCGGAAGGTCCCGAGTTCAATTCCCAGCAACCACACGGTGGCTCACAACCACCTGTAATGAGATCTGGTGTCTTCTTGTGGTGGGCAGGCACACGTGTGGGCAGAATACTGTATACATAATAAATACATCTTTAAAAAAGAAAAAGAAAAAGAAAAAAATAAACAAATAAAATTAAAATGTATGACTTATGAAGGTGAAATACGGAAGTGGGGCTGAGGGTATGCATTAGATGGTAGAGAGCTCGCCTAGGATGCGTGTAGCTCCTGGTTCAATCCCCAGCGTGGCGCAAACCAGGTGCTGTACACCTGGAATCCCAGAACTCAAGAGGTGAGAAATTCAAAGTCATAGCTGCCTATCAAGTTCGAGTCCAGCCTGGGCTGTGAGATTACATCTCAAACAAAAAGACAAACACTGGGAGCCACTTTAACAGTTGCCGGCAAAGGACTGCATGAACAAAACCCGGTACTTCTTCTTCTTCTTTTTTTTTTTTTTTTTTTTGTAGTCACTGAAACCAATAGGTTGACACAGAAAAATGACAAAAATTGCTTGTAAAATCAGACACAGTGTCTCACTTATAAACACCTCCACGGCATGGATCTTGTGGATTCTCACAGACATATGAATATGAGTGCCCAAAAAACATTCTACCGCAAACTCAAACTATTAAACAAACAAACAAACAAACAAAACTCCACCAGGCCTGCTGTGCAGTGGTGGCATGCGTCTTTAATCCCAGCTCTCAGGAGGCAGAGGAGGGTGATCTCTGAGTTTGAGGTCAGCCTCAGAGTGAGTTCCAGGACAGCCATGGCTACCCAGAGAAACCCTGTCCGAAAACAAACAAACAAACAAACAAACAAACAAACAAACACCAATAACAACGAGCGAAACAGCCAGGCCTGGTGGCTCACCATAATCTTAGTTACTTGGAAAGGAGGCATCGACAGAAGGCTCAGCAGTTAAGAGACAGCCCAAGTCAGGTGTGGGGAGGGGTGGGGCGGGGCGGGCAGAGCATCTGATGGGGCCGCCGTGTCAGGAGGGACCTACCTGCCCTCGTCAATGAGGTCAATGGCCAGGGTACTGATGATCAAGACGCAGAGGCCTGCGATGAACATGTGGTAGATGGTTCGGAAGTGTTGCACCTCCATCAACTCACTGGAAGGGGCGGGAGAGGAAGAGTCTGCACCAGCTTGCACAGGAGCTCGGGCACTGTGAGCTCCTCTGGGAAGGATGCGGGACCCAGGGAGAGGGCGAGCCTGTGGCTGGGGCCTCTCCCCCTCCCCCTCCCCCTCCCCCTCCCCCTCCTGACTTGTCTCTCTCTCTCTAGACACCACCAAGGTGGAACCTTCTCCAGACCCTCCCAGCCGACCACCAAAGCCAGACTCACTCGAGCAGCGACTTGCGGGTGATGAAAACTTTGCGTTTCCCAGGGGGCAACTCCCGGGTCCTAGATGGAGACGGTTTTCAGAACCGGGTCCAAAAGGAAGAAGAGACGCTGGAGGGCAGTGCCACGTGGAAGGTAAGAAGGAGTAGAGGTAGGAGGGGAAGGTTAGGGTTGGGGGGGGCGAGGGGATGATCAGAAGGGAGGCTGAATCAGGGTCATTACGGAGTGGCAGGCATGCCGGGGAGGAGCACCTGTCTTGGCCCCCCCCCCCCCCCCCGACTCACTTGCTCCTGGAATCTGGGGTGGTGGAGAGAGGAGAGCTGTCTTGTTGGGGCTTAGTTTGCACAGCCTCCCACATGGCCCGGTCCAACAGCTCTGCCAACTGCCTCTGTGCTTGTTCCAGAAACTGGGTCTTCACAGCCTAGGGGGCAAAGCCAGGCTACGGCCCGCTGACCCTCCCGACACCTAGCTCTTTCCTTCACCGCCATTTAATGAGCTTCTCTCTGAACCATGTAAGTTGACTGCTGGGAACAGGATGTGGCAAGCGTGGCCCCAGAGCTGCCCCAACCTCTGTCTGGCTTCCTAGGGCCGCAGTGAGAGTAAAGAGCTGCATCACGCTGCTGGGGTGGTGGTGCACGCCTGTAATCCCAGCACTTGGGACGCAGAGGCAGGCGGATCGCTGTGAGTTCGAGGCCAGCCTGGTCTACAAAGCGAGTCCAGGACAGCCAAGGCTACACAGAGAGACCCTGTCTCAGAAAACAAAACAAAACAAAGCAAAACAAAAGAGCCGCACCAGAAGCTGCTGTGGCAGCACACGCCTGTGACCCCAGCTGTCGGGAGGTGAATGCAGAAGCCCAGTGAGTTTGAAGCCATCTTGAGTGAGGAGGAAGAGTGACAGAGGGAACACAGGGGTGAGGGGAGGGCTGTCACTCCCTCGGTCAGAACTTGAGACAGGTCACCTCCAATCCTCAGTAGCTGGGAGAACTCACCAGCTGACTCTTGGTCTTTGCCCAAAGACCTATGTTCTGGTTTGGTTTTTGTTTTTTGAGACAGGGTTTCTCTGTGTAGCCCTGGCTGTCCTGGACTCACTTTGTAGACCAGGCTGCCCTCGAACTCACAGTGATCCACCTGCCTCTGCCTCCCAAGTGCTGGGATTAAAGACGTGTGCCACCGCCGCCTTGTTAGCCTAATTATTTTTAATTCATAAGATGTAAACAAACCTAACAGATTATTTTAAACTTGTGGGTGGGGAAAGAAATCTAGGTTGGCATTATCCAAACAATGTTACCAGGTTTTAAAATATTTATACAAAAATTGGGGCTGGTAAGATTGCCCAAGTACGTAAAAGCTTTTACTGAGCAAGCCTTGTGATTCGATTTTGATCCTGAACCCATAGTGGAAGGAGAGAACTGACTTCTGAAAGTCACACAGGGACATACATCACATGTGCACAAACACATACACACATCACACAGACATGTGTGCACAAACAAGGGCACACATACACAGAGACGTGTGCACACACAGAGACACACAGAGACAAAATACAGATCCCCACCCTCAAACCCATACACAAAATATACACTCATCACACAGACATGTGTGCACACACACAGACACACACACCCCTATTATACTATATTACTACTGATAATTTTATTTATTTATTTTTAAAAGATTTATTTACTAATTGTTTATACAATATTCTGTCTGCATGTATGCCTGTACACCAGAAGAGGACACCAAATCACATTACAGATGGTTATGAGCCACTATGTGGCTGCTGGGATTTTAACTCAGGACCTTTGGAAGAGCAGTCAGTGCTCTTAACCTCTGAGCCATCTCTCCAGCTCTGATAAAAATTTTAAAAGTCTTATCTGTGGTCTTTACTACATTACTAGAGATTTAGGCTTCAGTACTACCCTCCATTAACCTTAATTCTAACTATGAACTTGGAAACTGTGTGTGTGTGTCTGTGTGTGTGTGTGTGTGTGTGTGTGTGTGTGTGTGTGTGCAGCCTGGCTGCTAGCCTGGAACTCTTGCTGTAGACCAGGCTGGCCTTAAACTCAGAGATTCTCCTGCCTCTGCCTATTGGGATTAAAGGTGTACACTAACACACCTGGGCAAAAGGCAAATATCTCTCTCTCTCTTTTTTTTTTTTTTAATTTTTTGAGACAGGGTCTCTCTGTGTAGCCTTGGCTGTCCTGGACTCACTCTGTAGACCAGGCTGGCCTCGAACTCACAGCGATCCCCCTGCCTCTGCCTCCGGAGTCCTGGTAAATCTTGTTATTATCTAACCAGTCCATTCTAGGACCTGTCTATCCTTTCATGTCTTTTTACTTTCCCATTCTCCCTCTCTCTCTCTCTCTCTCTCTCTCTCTCTCTCTCTCTCTCTCTCTCTCTCCTTGTCCCACCCCACCCCACCCCAGACAGGGTTCCAGCTAGCCAGGCTGGACTTGAACTCTGAGATCTGCCTGCCTCTGCCTCCTTGAGTCCTGGGGTTGAGGTGTGTACCACAACCGCCTGGCTTACTTTTTATTTCTTAGACAGGAACCTCTGTAGCCCAGGCTGGTTCAGAAGTTATTGTGTAGCCGAGGGTGACCTCGAACTTGTGGCCCTCCTGTCTCTGCTTCCCAAGTGCTGGGATTATAGCTGTATGCCATCACACCAGGTTTATGTGCTGCTGGGGGTCAAGCCCAGTCTGATCAGCACTCCAGCCCCAGTCCAGGCCTGACCGACCATTTTGACCTTTGTGACCCCTCACCTCCATATGTCGGGTCCATTGCACCAAGTCTGGGGCTCTGTGCGTCTTAGCTTTTCCTAGGAGGGAGATTCAAGAGAGACACCGGAGAGGGTGGAGTTAGGCTTTCTGTGTCCTCATCAACCTCTCTGCCCCCAGTCAGCATTTAGGATCCTGAGCAGAAGTGAAGGGGGCTACAATCAGGATGTGAAGTGAACAAGTTAAAATTAAAAAAAAAAACAAACAAATAAGCAAACAAACAAAACAGGCCAGGCGTGGTGGCACACACCTGTAACCTCTGGAGGTAGAGGCAGGCAGATCACTGTGAGTTCAAGGCCAGCCTGGTCTACAACGTGAGTCCAGGACAGCCAAGGCTAACACAGAGAGACCCTGTCTCGAAAAACAAAAACAAAACCAACCAACCAAACAAAAACCAAAACCAAAACCAAAAAATGGGAGGTGATGTGGGTAATGAGTGTGACCATTGGCAAGAAAGAGCCTGAGGCAATTGTTGCTGGAGACACAGGGGACCCAGGAGACAGGACCCTTCACAAAGGCAAGGCCGCACTCTGAACGCCCTTTCCTCCCTTGCTGGTCTGGATGGTGTGGAGAAGAGGACAGAAACTGCCTACCCTGGCTTCCCAGGACAGCAAGAAGAAAGACCATTGCTGAGCAGCAAGCTCCTCTCAGCCACACACCCACCTCAGGCCGGCCTGAGCGTCTGCTGCGGGGGTGGGGGGCGGGGGGGTGGGGGGGGGCGCTGGGCTGGGCGGCTCACCTTCTCCACAGGCGCCTTTTTGCCTCTCCTCTCCCAGCCCTTCTCTCCTCCGAGGCTGGGGTGCCTTTGGCTCCATGGTGCCAGTCTGGATGGCAGCAGGCAAAGCCTTGTCTGTCTTCTTCCTCCCTTCCTTCCCTCCTTTCTCAACCTACCTAGGGAGCCCTAGTCCCAATCAGAGATCTGATAGCTCCGGAGACTAAAGTCCTTTCCCGGAGCGGGCAGGAGGTTAGATAGGCTTTCTGAAGGCTGTGTTTCTCAGATCCTGGCTTGGCTCTGCCTGTTGCATGTCACATCCCCTCTGCCCCAGCCACTGTGCCCGGCTTCCGGTCTCATTTTCAGGAGTGAATCTGTGCATGTGGTTGGGAGGGAGACTTTGCCTCCCTCAGTCTTATCACATAGTGTGGCTCCTCCTGGCTGTCTCTACAAAGACTGAAGGTCACGGGGGGTGGGGTGTCGGGGGGTGGGGGGTGGCGGACTAGAAACATCCTCATGTACCTAGGATTCAGCCTTCTGAGGGCACGCGATGAGGCCCGTAGCTACATGGGTGTAACATTTGTGACGTGTGTAATGTTGAGGTCCCTCGAGGGATTCTGGGCAGCAGGGCCCCTGAATGTCAGCCCTCCCCTACACCCTGGGTTACCACACTTATTCAACACTAAGTACTGCCAGGGGCTGCCATGCCTGCCTTTGTCACTCCTGACCTATCTAAGTCCAGGGACGTGGCCCAAACCTTTTAAGTTCTGAAAATATGAGAGAAAAAGGCGCCTAGCTCATCAGGTGACTGCCAGCACAAATAAGGTAGTCTAGGTGAGCCACTTAGAGCCTGTACACGTTCCTTCCTTTTTTGGTAGGAAGTACGTTGGGGAAGCTTGGGGACTGCTACTTTGGCAAACTCCTGCTGAGGGTTAACCATTAACCCTTCTCTTCCATCAGTCCGAAGATCAGCAACGCAAACAGGCAAACAGCGTTGCTGTCACCATGGTCCCTATGATCTCCGAAGCCAGTCCCCACAAGGGAGCTCCAGGTCGATGTCTGGGTGCGCCTAGAGGGCTTGAGGCCCGTGCCAGTGGCCACCTACTGCAAACTGGGGCAGTGGGAGAGACTGGCAGGGTTCTACAGGGAAAGTAGAAATGTGTGAGTCACTCAGAGTGAGAGAGAAAGAGAGAGAGAGAGAGAGAGAGAGAGAAGAGAGAGAGAAGAGAGAGAGAGAGAGAGAGAGAGAGAGAGAGAGAGAGAGAAGAGAGAGAGAGCACGAGCGCACCAGGAGGCTCCAGAGCTGGAAGAGATAGGCACAAACACAGAAGCCAGAGACCCCAACATAGTTTTATTAGTGCCCCTTCCTAATTTGATGTGCAAAGCCCTACGGGTGAGGGGACAATGGGACAGGGCCTGAAGGTGGGTCTCGGGGCACAGAGCCCCCGAGTTACTGATCGCTCCACACACACGGCTCCAGCCAGGGTCCTGTCCTGCAGGCGCCCACCCTGCTTTTAGCCACTGTTTCTGGCAGAGCAGTGAGAGCTCCCACGGCCATCCGGAGACGCTGGCAAAGGCTGGCCCATTGGATCCACACACCAGCAGGGACCGCGGCGACTCCCCTGTGAGGAACGGCACTGGGGAGAGAGGCACAGATCAGGGTGAGGAGGCCCCAGGCTTTGATTGTTTGTTTGTTTTTTGTTTTTTTTGAGACAGGGTCTCTCTATGCTAGCCTTGGCTGTCCTGGACTCACTTTGTAGACCAGGCTGGCCTCGAACTCACAGTGATCCGCCCGCCTCTGCCTCCCAAGTGCTGGGATTAAAGGCGTGCGCCACCACGCCCGGCTTGGCCCCAGGCTTTGAACAGGAGAAAAAGCATCCGATGGTTCTTGGTCCCTTTACCTACTACATAGGGCCTGCCTTGCTCGGCCGGAACAGTAGCTTTCAAACTGCAGCCCCCAGTCAACAGCAGCCGTGTCACTTATGTGTTTTGTTTTGATTTGGTTTTTCGAAACAGAGTTTCTCTGTGTTAGCCTTGGCTGTCCTGGACTCGCTTTGTAGACCAGGCTGGCCTCAAACTCACAGTGATCCACCTGCCTCTGCCTCCCAAGTGCTGGGATTAAAGGTGTGCGCCACCACTTATGTGTCAGAAGTGTGTTCTCAGCCTAGCCCAGACCTGCTGAGTCAGAAAGTGTGGCCAGCTCCGCCAGCGGCGCTCATACGTTCCATGTGCCTCGAGATGATTGTGACGGCTCTGCTTAGACAGCCACCTCAAGTCCCTTTCCTAGAGGCGGCTTCAAGCCCTCAGCTGCGATGGTTGGTCTGCTTTTTATTTTATTTTTCTTACAAATCATACTAGAGATTGGCCCCGGGGCATTGCTAAGTAGAGCTTTGCCAGTGAACTATAAACTTCGTTTTCTCTTACTTTTTATTTTGAGGCTCATGAAGTTTCCCTGGCTGGACTTGGAGCTCACTCTGTAGGCCAGGACAGACTTTGGACTTATAATCTTCCTGACTCTTTTCACTAAATTTTATTTCATTTTATGTACTCTGGTGTGAGGGTGTCAGATCCTTTGGAACTGACACTACACACAGCTGTGACCCGCCATGTAGGTGCTGGGAATTGAACCCGGGTCCTTTAGAAGAGCAGGCTTAACCACTGAGCCATCTCTCCAGCCCCTATGTGGGTCTTAAAGTTGGAAGATCATGAACGGCAGGTGAAATGTGTATGTGTGTCTGTCTGTCTGTCTGTGTCTTTTTGTTGGTTGTCTGGTTGGTTT
>OU015748.1:124842908-124879448 GCA_907169655.1 Acomys percivali | reverse complement strand
TGAGTGTGTATGAGTGTGTTTGAGTGAGTGTGAGAGTGTATGTGTGAATGTGTGTGTGTGTGTGTGTGTGTGTGTGTGAGAGAGAGAGAGAGAGAGAGAGAGAGAGAGAGAGAGAGAGAGGGGATCTCAGGTAGTTTAGATACTATGTACCTTCCTGCCGCCACCCCCCAAGTGCTGGAATTACAGGCATGCCAAGCAATCCAAATTCATTTCTCATCCCTTTCCATGAAAAAACCCAGGGACTAACCACCTTCCATCTTCCAGTCCCTCCCTTCCCCCCATCTTTTGGGTGCTGACTCATTGTGGTCCCACCCACCCAATGACTCAGTCTCTTGCATTCATCCCTAGGGTAGGGTGGGCCGTGGAGGGCATCCAGTTCAGACCAGGTTTAAATCATAAGCCTGATTTGGCAGATTCCTTATTTTCCCACTTCTTTTTACCCTCCCCAGGCTCTCCAGGGCTTGCCCGCCGTCCGGGTCTAACTTGACTCCACAGCATCTTTTCTAGACTTCACAGTGGCATTGAAAGAGGAACAGGAAGCCAGGCGGTGGTGGCACACCCCTTTAACCCCAGCACTCGGGAGGCTGTGAGTTCGAGGCCAGCCTGGTCTACAAAGTGAGTCCAGGACAGCCAGGGCTACACAAGGAAACCCTGTCTCGAAAAACAACAAACGAACAACAACCAAGAAAGAAAGAAAAGAAAGAAAGAAAGAAAGAAAGAAAGAAAGAAAGAAAGAAAGAATCTTAGTGTGTGGAACTGGAATGTGCGGTTCCCTTTCCTCCTTCTCGCTCCTGTCACCAGCACGAGCCACTAGCGTGATGGAGCTGAGCCTGCCGTGATCAGGCAATGGCTAAAACTAAAACTCTCCATCCATCCGCCTCCTACACACACCCCTTTCCCCTCAAGAGAAAATAGAGAGGGGAGAGGGGAGAGTGCAGACATCTCTGTCCCTTATTCTCAGGTGACCGCAGCCTCAAGGCCCAGGAGGAACCAGAGGCTTGAAGAGGCTGCCCACCTGCATCTGTCCAGATTCCCGCCAGGACAGACCAGCTGCTTCTATCTCAGGTGCGCAGGTGGAAGACAGGAGAGGACTTGGACTCACCCGGCGGCACCCTGGCCCGTTGACAGCGGCCCTGGCCAACCAGCAGCGCCCGCAAAGGCGCCTCTTCGTTCTCTCGGGGTTGGCACTGCAGTCCTGGGGCGCACTTGGGGCTGTAGACCCCGCACAGCTGCCCCTCTCTCCTCAGACAACCTCCGGCTTCTGCACAGCCGTCTGCAGGGGACCCCGTATCTTCCTCCTCCACGCAGACCCCTTTACAGACATTCCGGCCCCCAGGCTCGCAACCGGGGCACCCCAATAAGGCTGACCCTGTGCCCGCAGCGAGCAACAGAATTAGCAGCATCGGCGGCGGCTGCGCGGGCAGCCTGTCCCCGGCCATGGTCAGAGTTTTTTTGCTCGGTCCTGCACTCCTTCCAAGAGTCTAGTGCAGATGTTGCAGGCCGCTGCTCATCTGCTTTAAGCAGCAGCGGGTCAGGCCGGGCCCCTTAAAAGCCAGGTGAAGGGGGAGGGAAAGGAGGCAGGGGCATTCCCCAAACTGGGTGGACTGGAGGGCCACCCACCTGCGTCCAACCGGCGTTTCCCTCCCTCCTCCTCAGCTGCTGTTTACTTCCCAAATTGTTCTGATGTGGTTTTTTTTTTTCCTCCCCTCTCCTCCTCCTCTTGCTTTGTTCCTGGGAATCTCGCCCGGAATTTGGGAGCAGTATATCTGGCTAAAGGGATTGTGGGGTAGGAAGGACTGAAAAGGGGGGCAATGAAGGTGAACCCTGAAATCCAGTTAGCAAGCATGTGTGTACAGCGAGGTGAAGGGCTTGTAGGTACTCCTGCAGGTGAGAAGACCGGGTTCTAAAAGTGAACAGAGAAGGGATGTGGGGCGCGCCGCGGGGGGTGGGGGGTGGAGAGCACATCGTGAACTGGATGTGAATAAACTCTAGGAGAAGTTCTTAAGGAGACCCAGAGAAAGGAAAGAGAGAAGGGTAAAGTGGGAAAGGGGCGCAATAAAGTCTCCTGGCCTGTGTCTGTGAAAAACAAAAAACAAACAAACAAAACCCCAGAGGATCCAGCCTTAGGGAAGATAATAGAAAACGTTGGGGGAGCCAGAGTGAAATGAGGTGAGAACAGGGTGGTGAGGAATACACCTTGAGTAAATTGTGGGAACCCTCACACTGCCTGTGAGATCGAGAGCAGCTGAGCTCCGGGGTTGGGGGAGGGGGCGGGTAAAAGGAGGGGACCGTATTCTAGATGCTTCTAGGGACAGTGGCCTCCTGTACACCAGGCCTCACCCTCCCCTCTGCCCTTCAGATTAGCTTTTCCCTCCTCATCATTCTCCTTTCTCTAGTCATTCCTTGGGTCTTCTGGATTTCTCGGGCTGCTCTGTGCCCACGGGGTTTACTGCTCTGCGCCCACGGGCTCTGGGAAGGGACTGGCGGGTGAGTTTCCGTTTCCCGGTATGTCTGAGCAGTCTCCTCTGGTTGGCCTTGGCCGCTCCGGTTCTGGCCACCCAAAGCCTGTGCCTACTCATCCCTAGGCACCCTAGGCAGGGGTGGGCAGGCCACCAGCACCCTCGCCAATCCCAAAGAAGAAGTGGGACTGCTGTACTGGACCACTCCGCCAGAGACAGTTCTGAGTTGCGCAACAGCAATGTCATTTTTTCCTAAAACAAGGGCTCCGGCCAGTGACTAAGTTTAATTTCTGGGCCCGCAAGCAAGAATCTCAGCAAAGGCTTCCTGAGCTTTTAAGCAAATACAAAATGAAAAGAAGCGCCCGTGGCTGCTCTGAGATTTTAGGATTTAGGGGCATCCGGAAAGCGATGTTTTCCCCGGTTGCCATGAGATTCGGATGCTGATTGAACAGGGAGGAAATAGTGACAGCCAAGGAGCCTCCTCTCTATGTTCTGACCCCGGAGTGGGGGGAGTGCGGTTCGGGGGGGGCTCCTGTCCAAACCTTTATCCGTATTATTTATTTACTTCTTTTCACTTCTCATGCGTCTCGCTGGGGCCTTTTTACAGGCTGGCGTTTGCTGCTTCTGAATACCACGGGGAAACCTATGGGGGGAACAGGGAGGAGGAAGATGCTGGACTCCACCTTTGAGAGAAATCCCAACACTGACACCCCGCCGCAACCCCACCCCCCAACTCCCCCCCCCTCCTCCCCCCCCCCCCCCGCCCCCCCTGTCCCCCCCCCCCAGTGTCTCTCTGCGGGCTAAGCAGGAGTGCATAAGGCAGGAACGCATGTATCCCTAGACGGAGGTCCTTGAATTCTGCTTTCCTTCCTTTTGGGGTGCCGGCTGCCTTAGCCCAGAGGGGGGAGGCTTGGAGCACATGGTGTCTGGGCGAGGACCTCTGCCTAGAAGCTCGTGCCAAAGCTTCAGTGGATTAGCCTCAGGCTATGAGGCAGATTTGTCCATAAACTTGGTAGGGAGTTGTGTCACAGGCCACACTTCTCACTGCGCGGCACTGAGAGTGAGGGGACTGAAGGCTCCAGAGAGGAAGAAGGGTCTGCAGTAGGCTTGCTTTGATAATGCTAGCTGATGCCCAGCCTGTTTTCTGCCATCCTTCAAACCTGTTCTGCTGAAATGCAGTCCTGAGGTCCCTACTTCAAAAGCCTGTGTGTGTGTGTGTGTGTGTGTGTGTGTGTTCCGTACATATCCTCTCACTCTAGAGCTCAGTTCTCACTTGGCATTCTTTTTTTTTTTTTTTTTTTGGCAGGGTTGGGGGAGCGTTGTTTCGAGACAGAGTTTCTCTCTCTAGCCTTAGCTCTCCTGGAATTGTCTTTGTAGACCAGGCTGGCCTTGAACTCACAGCGATCCGCCTGCCTCTGCCTCCCGAGTGCTGGGATTAAAAGCGTGCGCCACTATGCTGGGCTTAAACTGTATTCTTCCTCCTCATTCCTCCTCTTTTTTCTTTTTTGGCATTTTTTTTTTTATTAATTTATTCTTGTTACATCTCAATGGTTATCCCATCCCTTATATCCTCCCATTCTTCCCTCCCTCCCATTTTCTCCTTACTCCCCTCCCCTATGACTGTGACTGAGGGGGACCTCCTCCCCCTGTATATGCTCATAGGGCATCAAGTCTCTTCTTGGTAATCTACCTTTCTTTCTTTCTTTCTTTCTTTCTTTCTTTCTTTCTTTCTTTCTTTCTAATGTATACAATGTCTGTCTGCACATACACCCACAGGCCAGAAGAGAGCACCAAATCTCATTATAGATGGTTGTGAGCCACCATGTGGTTTCTGGGAATTGAACTCAGGACCTTTGGAACATAAGTCAGTGCTCTTAACCTCTGAGCCATCTTTCCAGCCATCTTTTTTCTTCTTTTAAAGACAGATTTCCTCAGTACATCCCTGGCTGTCCTGGAACTCTGTAGACCAGGCTGACCTTGAACTCACAAAGATCAGCTTTGCTTCTGCTATGATTTACAAGCATGAGCCACCGCTGCCCAGAGAATTGTATTCTTTTTGTTTGTTTGTTTGTTTGTTTGTTTGTTTGTTTTGATACAGGGTCTTCCTATGTAGCTTTGGCTGTCCTGGAACCCCCTATGTGGACCAGGCAGGGCTCCCCCATCTCTCCTGTGTCTCTCCATGTATAATCTAGCTCTGGCTGGCCTAGAACTCGGGCATGTCCACCAGACTGACCTGGACCTCACAGAGATCCATTTGCCTCTGTCTCCCAAGTACTGGGATTAAAACCTGCACCACCACATCTGGCCTTATGTTATCTTTTTATGTGCGTGTGTTTTACATTTCTAGTAAAAGTTTAAGTGATTTGAGGACACCCCTTTCCCTAAGATCTGGTTCCCCCACCCCCATTTTTAAATTCATGTGAAGAGTTTAGGATCAATTCTAAATAAGCTTTGTTGGTGGGAGAAAAAGCAGGCATGAGGAGGCTCCAGATGTCTCTCTATACCTCAGAGCCAGCCCAGCCTGCGCAAGGGCATCTCTCAGCCCTCCCAAACCATCAACAGATCCATTTCTTCTTCCTCTCCTTCAAGTGTAGAGGCTGTGAGTCTAGGAGTGTGGTCAGAGTTCAATAGAAGAGGGGAAACTAAGCTGGGCGGTGGTGGCACACGCCTTTAATCCCAGCACTCTGGGATTAAAGCATGAGCAGGCGGATCTCTGTGAGTTTGAGGCCAGCCTGGTCTACAAAGTGAGTCCAGGACAGTCAAGGCTACACAGAGAAACCCTGTCTCGAAAAACCAACCAACACAACCAACCAAACAACAGCAACAACAACAACAAAGGGAAACTGCCTCCCCTCTCGCGGAATAAATCAAAGGGATCTCCAAAAGAACAGGGCTTTTTAACGAAGTCAGGAGAAAAGACGGGAAGGCTGAGAGGGAAAGTAGTCAGGGAATCCAAGAGAGAAGACACATTTGTTTTAAGGAATGAAAATCCCAACTGTTCAATTTTTACCAGTGAAGACTCAGGAGCCGGATGCTGGGGCGAAAACGTGCTGGCTCAGAGAGGCAGAGAAAGCGCCCAGCTGATCTTCCTTCTCAGCTCATGTCCCAGAGGAAAAACCAAAATCCAAACGCTTGCTAGCTCAGCTGACAGCCCAGGAGGAAAAGGCCAAAACACTCAAAGCTTGCTAGGTCAAAGCTCAAACGCTCCTTTTTCTTTTTTTTTTCTTTTTCTTTTTTCTTTTCTTTTTTTTTGTTTTTTTTGAGACAGGGTTTCTCTGTGTAGCCTTGGCTGTCCTGGACTCCCTTCGTAGACCAGGTTGGCTTCGAACTCACAGCAATCCGCCTGCCTCTGCCTCCTGAGTGCTGGGATTAAAGGCGTGCGCCACCACCGCCCCGCCCGGCTTAAAAGCTCCTTTTTCTTATCCACTCAAAGTCTCTTCAACTCTTTAATTCCTGACAGCTGGTTTTGTTTTGTTTTGTTTTGTTTTTTGTTTTTGGAGGGAGAGGCAGGTAGTTTTATTGATGAGCATCTTCTGATCAGGTACGTGGGCGGGTCAAGGCCCGAGCCTAAGCTTTATGGTTCTCCTCTGGCCTTGTGGGTGCAAACTTCTCCTGTAGTTTCTTCCACATGCTCTTATTCATCTCTTGAAACTCTTCCAAAGTGTCTGTGGACAGGATCAGCTTGTACTTTTCCATGGACAGGCCACTAACACTGGTGTCTCTGGGTCGAGGGTTCTTGTGTTTGTAGTAGTTTGAATGCAAGTCATGCTAAGCTTTTGCACATCTGATCACAGGCCTCGGGTTCTGCAATCTGGGTGTTCTCTCCCTTCCGAAAGGCCTGTGCTACCCGCTGCCGCAGGTAAGCGCCCAAGTCCGGCCCCATTTGGTCTCATCCACTGGCCATTCCTCACAGAGCTTTTTTTTTTTTTTGGTTTTTCGAGACAAGGTCTCTCTGTGATAGCTTTGGCTGTCCTAGACTCACTTTGTAAACCAGGCTGGCCTCGAACTCACAGTGATCCGCCTGCCTCTGCCTCCCAAGGGCTGGGATTAAAGGCGTGCGCCACCACACCCGGCTCTCCTCACAGAGCTTAAGGAAACTACAGTAGCGGAGAGCGGCCATCTTGGGCCCCACTTGCCCCACCTCCAGTCAGCAGGTTTCTTGCTCTGCCTCTTGACCTAGAGTTAAAGTTATTAAGTCCTGTGTACAGAAAGCTTTTGGGTTAAAGGTGTATGCTAGGGCTGAGCCACACCATAACCACCTGTTTACAACAAACAGAAAGTTCTTGGATTGAAGCTATGCCAAAGAGGGAACAGGGTTTTACAGTTCAGAATCTCTGGGTTCACAATGGGATCAAATATCCCGCAACACAATCTTTGTGTCACCAACACAGAGGTGAAGGACAGGGAACTAGGCAAGCCCATAAGTACATACATACACGCGTGTGCCTGACACGTTGCAGATTTCCAGTGCCTCAAGAACAGAGAGCCGAGAAGGGAGCAGAGCGTCTTCAAAGGACTGGACCAAAGTCGAGTTATTTTGGAGTTAGGAATGATCAGTGAACAGAAAGTGTGGGGATTTGGAATTTTCTTTTTTTGTGTGTAATTAAGTGACTAAAGGCAGGTGCAATTTTTTTTTTTGGATGTAATGATTAACTTCCTCTTCAGAGTGCCTACTTTTGTGGCTGTAACTGGGGGGATGTGGGCACAATAAGGGGGAATTTGTGCTCCAGGGGAGTTTAGTGTTGACATTCATGCATTCTTTGCATGCTTAAAACAAACAAATTTAACTGATTAGCATGCTATACGTATCAATGAAGTACCATGTGAGATTTATCACATGCACACATTGTGCTATTTGGCTAAAGATATCTCTTCAAACATTTATCACTTCTTTGGGACATGGGTATTTGAAAACAATCTCTTTTAGACTTTGCAGTACAGCAGCTACAGTCATCATCGACATACAATAAACAGCTTTAAGACTCAGCTGATGGTGCTGGGCAAAGCAGCTCAGTGGAAAAGCACTTGCCTTGCATGTGTGAGGCCCTGGGCTTGAACCCCAGGACTGAAGGTGGCACACACCTTTAATCCCAGCAATTGGGAGGCAGAGGCAGGCGGATCTCTGTGAGTTCAAGGCCAGTTTGGTCTACAAAGCGAGTCCAGGACAGTCAAGGCTATAC
Source organism: Acomys percivali (assembly GCA_907169655.1). NCBI lineage: Eukaryota > Metazoa > Chordata > Mammalia > Rodentia > Muridae > Acomys > Acomys percivali. The sequence goes on along the minus strand of OU015748.1, from coordinate 124,871,809 downwards.
AGAGAGACCCTGTCTCGAAAAACCAAAAATAAATAAATAAAATAAATAAAAAAAAAAAATATCTGGGATGCATAAGTATTCTGGGATAGAATGTAAAATGTGACAAATTAATCTAACTGTGTTATGCATTATGTAACATAAACACACTGTAGGGGTGGGGGACACGTGGGGCTCTGGAGAGCTGTTCTGACAGGAAATCGTTAGAGTGTAAAAGGAACACGTGTTCTATAGAAACGCCGTGTTCTAGTTAGTAAAGTTGTTCCTCATCTGGACATGAGTTAAATTTTTTTTTCTTTTTCCAGACAGGGTTTCTCTGTGTAGCTTTGGCTGTCCTGGAACTTGCTCTGTACAACAGGCTGGCCTTGAACAAACAAAGATTGGCTTGCCTCTGTGTCCTCAGTGCTGAGACTTGACACGGAAACCTTTTATTCTTATTATTAGCTTAGCTCAGGCGCTACAGCTGGGTATATTCTCAGCTATTCTAAATCAACAATACCGGCCTGGGCTGTGTCCTGTGTCTTCCTCTGAGTTGCCTGGTAACTCTTCCCGCACCTGATCTTTCCCAGAGTTCCGATCTCTCCCTGTCCTCTCCAGCCTTCGTTATTGGCTGTTGGGCTCTTTATTCAACCAATCAGAAGGTGATGGAGAACAAAGTTTCCAAAAAGCAAGGCACCAGCCAGCATGGTGGTGTGCGCCTTTAATCCCAGCACCTGGGAGGCAGAGACAGGGGGATCACTGTGAGTTCGAGGCCAGTCTGGTCTACAAAATGAGTCTAGGACAGCCAAGGCTACACAGAGAGACCCTGTGAAGGAGAGATAAACCTGTTTTTGTTATGATCTCAGGTGAGGGATGGGGGACGGTCTTGTGAGAGAACAGGCAATGTTAATCCACTAGAAGATAAACCACCTCGTGCAGGAGCTTGATTGTTGCCAGCTGAGAAGATCCCGTGAACAGACTCTGGGAGGAAACATATAAATGAGGCCAGAAAAAGAGGCAAGGCCTTTAGAGACTTGGGACAGTTTTAGCTGTTCATCACTCCACTTCAAGACACTCCTAGAGAGAACCGCTCCAGCGAAGGCTTCGGGGCTCTGGCTCCTGCTGAGGTTCTGGGTTCTGGTTACTCCAGGTTCCAGCAGAAGAATCGTTCCTCAGAACTGATATCCTTACTGTTTTGTTACCATATTCTTTAATCCTCTTCTAATGTTTCAGTTAGTCGGGTTATAAGTGACATACGCTCGGTTAATAAGTTCATAATAAAATATATTTGTTAAGAAAATTGAGCCTACAACCCTGTCTCAAAAAACAAAACAAACAAAACAAAACAAAAACAACCAAATGACAGTATTCAGCTGGCTTGTATTCAGCTCTCTGGGTACAGAAATCAGCATTTGAATAATACAAGTACAATCTTTACACGGTACATAAAAAGAGCACCCCAACAGTGTTCCACCACTGCCTGGCTGGGGTTAATTATTTTAAAATTATTTTTATTTACTTATTTTGTGTATGTGTGCTTGAGTGCCTGCATATGTGTTTGTGACCATGCATATGCCTGGTGCCCTGGAAGCCAGGAGAGGGCACCAGATCCCCTGAGGCTGTAGCTACAGTTGGTTGTGAACTGCCATGTGGTTGCTGGGAACTCAGTTTGGGACCTCTGGAAGAGCAGCTAGTGCTCTTAACCACTGAGCCATCTCTCCAGCCGTGGGTTAATTGTTTTTATTTTTTTATTTTTTATTTTTTGAGACAAGGTCTCTTTGTGTTAGTCTTGGCTGTCCTGGATTTGCTTTGTAGGCCAGGCTGACCTCGAGCTCACAGCGCCCTGCCTCTGCCTCCCGAGTGCTGGGATTAAAGGTGTGTGCCACCACGCCCGGCCTACCTTGGGTTAATTTTTTTTAAAAGTGCTTTGCCCTCTAGAGGCCCACCTTTTGAGCAGCTATAAAACAGTTAGGCCTAATTCAAAGAATAGTTAACAAGGGCTGGAGAGATGGCTCAGAGGTTAAGAGCACTGACTACTCTTCCAGAGGTCCTGAGTTCAATTCCCAGCAACCATATGGTGGCTCACAACCGTCTATATTGTAACCTGATGCCCTCTTCTGGCTTGCAGGTGTACATAAGACCACTGTATAAATAATAAAGAAATGTTAAAAAAAAAAAAGTGCTTTGCACGCCTTACATGTTGTGGTTTGAATGTGACGTGGCCCCAACCTCCCAACAGGCTTAAGTCTTTGAGCCCTTGGTTCCCAGGTGGTGGTGGGGTCGGGGAGGCTGTAGAAGCTGTAGGCCTGCCTAGCAGGAGTGGGTTACTGGGCAGGCACAGTCCTGCTCTCTGCTTCCTCCAAGATGAGGAACAGATGTCAGAAACACTGGGTGCTGGGAATCCGGCCCCGGTCCTCTGCAAGAGCAACGGGTGTTCTTTTTTTGTTTTGTTTTGTTTTTTTGAGACAAGGTCTCTCTGTGTAGCCCTGGCTGTCCTGGACCCGCTTTGCAGACCAGGCTGGCCTCGAACTCACAGCGATCCGCCTGCCTCTGCCTCCCGAGTGCTGGGATCACAGGCGTGCGCCACCGCGCCCGGCTGCGCAACAGGTGTTCTTAACCACTGAGCCACCTCTCCAGCCCCTTTAGTTATTTCTTAAAACCACCTTTGCACATACATACATGTGTTGATCATACCCACCCCCAGCTGCCCCTTATGTTCCTCCTAGATGCCTCTCAAGGAATCCCCTCCCCACTTCAGTGTCCTCTGCCTTTTTTTTTTCCTTCTTTGCTTTGGTGATCCAATCAGTGCTGCCTCTGGTAACTGACTGGTGTTGGGGTTGGTCTGGTGCTGTGTTTTCTGGTGCTAATTATTGGACCCCAAGATCTAGTCGCCACCCAGAGGAGCACATTCTCACACTCACCTGTCTTTCTTGTGGTAACCTTGCTCTACCTATTTAAAGTGGATTGGTTAATAAAAAAGACCTACACCTGGACAGGGAAGACATGAGGTGGGTGTGGTGAAGGTTCCGAGGCCTGAGGAGAGAAAAGGATCTTGGGAAAGAGAAGAGAGGTACCAGAGGAGGAGGAAGAAGCGGCATGCAGCTCCACCTACCTCCCATAACAAATAAATAGTGGATACTTAACAAAAAAAAAAAAAAAAAAAAAAAAAAAAAAGAGGTGCATTCCGCCATACCTGACATTAAAAATAAATAAATAAAAAATAATAATAATTAAGTGAGGCACTGCACAAGAGAGCACTGTGACTAGGCTGTGTTTGCTCCAAGGGTAAAACAGTGGCTCTCAGGCTGTGCCTGGCATGACTCCTACGAGCAGTATTTGGTTCTACTTTGAGCAGGGTCCTGTACAGACATACCTCTCGCGCCACCCATGAGACCTAGACTATAACTTATTCCTAAAAGTGAAAAGGAAACGCTAGAGAGACGACTGGGTGGTTAGGAGCACCAAATGCTCCTCCAGAGGACTAGGATTCTGTCCCCAGAACGCACAGGCGCAGCTCACAACTGTCTGTAAGTCACACACGTGGTGCGCAGACATACATGCAGGCCAAGCACTAAAATAAACGAGTTCATAGTGAAAGGCAGCACCCTATGACTGTCTCCAAACATAACAGACTGAGCACATACGCTCAGCGGTTGTGTGCGAAAGTAGCTTAGGTAGCACCAGGTTCAAGAGTCAGACCAAGATAGGATGTAACATCCTGGGCTGGACCCCTGAGGGGGAGGACAGGTCACTTGTGACAACAGCGGTCCCCACCAACCAACCGCCCTGTGTGTGTGTGCCGAAAAGGACAACAGAGAAATCTTGACTGTCTCTGGGCCTTCAGCTCAACTCTGAGGAGGACAGACACCTTCACCGATTACGGTTTGCCCACCCATCTTCCATGCCCAGTCTTGCATTTTACCCTTGAAGCCTGGCTCAACCCTGTGACATGTGCATCCCAGGCTGCCACCTCCAGCAGCTGGCCACCTGGGTTTCCTCTCTGTCTTCAGTAAGGCCTCTGAACTCTTGAATTACGCGGTGGCTTCTTTAACCCTTTAGTAGCCACGGTGTAGCCTACATAAGTACACGCATGATGAGTAATGTGTGACCCAGACCCAAGAGTTAGTCATTAATGCTTAAGCAAGGAGACCTGCGCTTGCTAAGGGCCTGGCATTAGTGCAGATCAGCACTAACTGGCAAATTGCCGCCAGTGATATCGTCACAGCTTGTTAATTTATTGATACTCAATAGGTTCAGATGTGGAAAGACGCAAATATGTTCCTTTATGTTTCTGACACAGGGCACTCAAGACAGTGAGTCTCTCTGGAAAGAATACTCAGTCTTCCAAGGGCGACCACACCCTTAACAGGCGGTGCATGATAAACGCTAGTGTCCTTTCTAGTACACGCTGATCTGACCTAACTTTCCTATCAAGCTCTCTGCACTGGGTTTCATCTCACTGTGATTTTTGCATCTGAAGTTCTGGGACATCCGTCCTGGAAGGAGAACGGAGAGTGGTGCAAAGTGGTGCTCAGGAGGGAAGGAAGCACTACCGCTGTGGAGATCGGCTTCTGGCTCCTCACACGTAAACAGGAGATAATTTTAAGATTTTTTTTTTTACCCCTATTAAGGGGCTCAATAGGAAAGGCTTTTCGCATCACTTCTGGCACGGTGACCCGCTCCCCCTCCCCCAAGGGAGTCGCCCCTCAACGGCCTCCCCGAGCTCCGGGCGCCCACCGCGGCGTCCTCGACCGCCACGTCGCCTCCCCCAACCTCCCAACACCAGGCTTTCTCAGACGCCGCCGCAGCAGCCGCCGCCGAGTGTTAGGTACCCGGCTCACCGGGCCGCGCCCCACACCGCCTGAGCCATGCGATTGGCTGCCGCGGTCGCCCGTCTTCGCCGACTGCTGCCGATTGGTCAAGTTGGGCGGTAGGGGGCGGGCCTCGCGGAGCATAGGAAGGGCGGGGACCCGGATGTGTGTGCTGGCGGCGGCGGCAGCGGCAGCAGCGGCGGCGGCGGCGGCGGCCGAAGAGCTACAGTGCGGAGCTGAGAGGCCTATGGATGAGGAGGACGCGGCGGCCCCGGTAGGTAGGCGGGGACCGGGGGCGGGGTCCCGGAGGGAGGCCGCGGTCTCTGCGGATCTCCAGGCTTTGGGGGGGGGGGGTCCCCCAAGCTCAGGGGCGGGGCGGGGCGAGCGTGCAGGCGGCTCCGGTCCCGGGCGTGCCTCCTCCCCTACCTGGTGCAGGGCCTGCGGAGACCGGGCGGAGCCGCCCTGACAGGTCAAGGCCCCGGATGGCCCCCGGGTCTCCCCGGAGCGACCCCACGGAGCTGACGGAGCTCCGGGACCGAGCGCGGCGGCTGCTGGTCGGTGCCGAGGCTACCGGGGTCTCCCAGACTAGATGCCTTCAAGTCCGGGGCTCCCGCGTCTACCTGGGTTCAAGTCCTGGCTCAGGGCCCAGGAGAGGGCCTCCCAGGGCTGTGCCCGCCACAGGTGTCTGCTCTTCCGGAGCATGGGGTGCCCTGTAGCTCCCGCGGTAGCGCCCTAATGGTGCGCGTTGGACCTGAACTCAACGTCATAGCCTAGGCTTGCTAAGCACCTACTGTGTGTAGGGCACTGTGTGTGCCAGGTGTTTGGGGGATGGGGAGACAAGATTTCTCCATCGTTTCCCCCACTTTCTGGCCCTCTGGGACATTTTGTTCATTCATTCATTTACTGGCCTTGCGTGTTGTCTAAATGCCGAGAGAGCCTCTCTCGGTTTTCTCTCCTTTACTGCTGCCATTTTCTTGGCTGCCACCCTATGAACTGCTGTTGCAGCCTGCAGTTGGGAACGAGAATTAGGATCTGCTGAGGTTTTTTGTTGTTGCTTTGTTTTTGTTTTATCTTTTGTTTGAGACAGGGCCTCACTAGGTAGATAGCCTTGACTAGCCTGGCAGACCCTATGTAGACCAAGGCTGTTGTTGAACTCAGAGATCTATTTGCCTTCAGTGGATTAAAAAAGTGCTGGGATTATGGGCAGGAGAGAAAGCTCTGCGATTAAGAGCATGAGCTTCAGGTTGGGCGGCGGTGACGCACTCCTTTAATCCCTGCACTCAGGAGGCAGAGGCAGGTGAATCTCTGTGAGTTCCAGGCCAGCCTGGTCTACATAGTAAGTTCCAAGACAGCCAGGGCTGTTACACAGAGAAACCTTGTCTCAAAAAACAAAACAGGGGGCTGGAGAGATGGCTCAGTGGTTAAGAGCGTCGCCTGCTCTTCCAGAGGTCCTGAGTTCAATTCCCAGCAACCGCATGGTGGCTCACAACCATCTGTAATGTGATCTAATACCCTCTTCTGCAGACAAAGCACTCATATACAATAAATAAATAAAGTAAAACAAACAAACAAACAAAATTGTGCCATTTCTTGTTTAAAATTCCTTAGCAGTTTCTCATTTACCCTTGAAGTAAAATTTAAACTCCCGACTATGGACAGACTCTTGCCTTGTCTGTTCTTTTTGTTTTTGTTTTTGAGTTGGGAGTTTCTCTGTGTAACAACCCTGGCTTTTCTTGAATTTGCTCTGTAGACCAGGCGGGCCTCAAACGCATAGATACCCGCCTGCCTCTGCCTCCCCAAGTGCTGGGGTTAAAGACATGTATGACCCGCGACCCCCGGCCACTTTATCCTATTTTTAGTCACTTTCCCTATAGGCCAGTGACCCTGGCCTTCTTTATCTACCATGACACCTTTCTTCTCCTCACAGACCTGCGGCTTGTCTGTTGCCTCTTCCCAGAAGAATGCTTTTGTACGGTGACACTGCATGCCTCTCTCACATGCTGCAGCCCCTCAGAGACAGACTGTCCCTGCAGCCCCTCAGAGACAGACTGCCCCTGCAGCCCCTCAGAGACAGACTGCCCCTGCAGCCCCTCAGAGACAGACTGCCCCTGTCCACTCTTTGCTTGTTACAGCTCTGTGTGTTTTTTCTTCCACTGATTGAAATGGTCACTTGGGCTTATTATCTGTCACGGTCCTTCATGCCAGCGAGAGTGGAAAAGAGAGCAAGAGCCCCATCCGCCTTGCTCCCAGCTTTGTTCCTCGCTCTGACGGCAGTGCACACGCATTCACACACGCACACACACACGCACGCACGGCAGAAGGCCCGACACGTTTCTATTGACTGAGTGGCTGAGGCCTGAGCTCTGAGATGCATTTGGACACTGGGCCTCCAGTGTGGGGCCCGCTGTAGGCTCAGGACCAAGCAGGCTGAGGTCCTCAGCTGAATAACTCACTTCTCCGCGTTTCTCCTCCCTTAGATTTGTTCTCATGAACAAGATGGATGACCTTAACCTGCACTACCGGTTCCTGAACTGGCGGAGAAGGATTCGGGAGATCCGAGAGGTCCGGGCATTCCGCTATCAGGAGCGCTTCAAGCACATCCTTGTGGATGGTGACACTCTGAGGTGAGTGTAGGGGGAATGGTCCCACGTGGACCCCTTTCCAGGTCTCAGGCAGGGAAACGGGTGTTTGAGAGAGAGAGAGAGGACTGTTGACACTGCACTGTGAGGGGCGGCCCCTTGGCCTCCGTGCACTCCTTTCTTCCTCTTGTGACTGTGTCGCTCAGGCTGTTGTTGTTTTAGTTTGTTTGGTGTGTGCAGGTGGCGTGGCTGTTCAGGGTGAACTTGGTGGAGGGTGGTTCTCCTCCGTAGGCCAGGTGGGCCCAGGGACCTAACTCTGGTCCTAAGTTAACTTGCAAGCCTCCTCAGTTTCCCAAGAGCTGGGATTGCAGGCGAGTTCTCCCTCAGCCATCTTGGCTGGCTGGCTTCTGGTCTGGCAAGGAAAGGGGCCAGAAAGGGCCTGTTGCGATTTGGACATTCCCCGAGGCAGGTATAGGGGCTGCCACGATCCGCCCAGACAGTGGCTCTATGTGGCCTGAGTCCCCTTCTGCCTACCTTTCAAGACTGAAGGGAGTGGCCTTCTGTAAGGCAGCAGGTCCTGCCTGGGGAGTGCCAGCCCTGTAGTGGGTGATCACTCGCTCTGTTCTTTTCAGCCCTTTGGTTTGTATTTTTTTTTCTGTCTCTTTTTTTTTTTCTTGAGCCTTCTCTGACTCCTTCCTGCCTACACCAGATAGTTATCTGAAAGGAAAGGAACTAGCGCTATGTAGCCTGAGGGGAGGAGTGACTCTTCCAGACGGAAGGCTTTGGCAGGCTCCTAGCTCCTCTGAGGACAGGCCGAAGCCAAGGGCCAGAGTTGCAGTGGGAGGGATTGAGGTTAGACCGCACTGTGGGACCCCCTCAGAAGCAATTAAGGAAGGCTTAATTTTTTTTCCTGAAAATGAAGTAAGCTGTATTGATCTAGGGTGGGTTGGACCCTGGCTGGAAGCAGTGGGAAGGGTGGATAGCCTTAAGTACTTTTTTTAACCTTTATTTTAAACACATTGGTGGTTTGCCTGCATGTATATCCATGTGAGAGCATCATGCAGTTGTGAGTGTCGTGTGGGTGCTGGGATTTGAACTGGGGTCTTTTGGAAAAGCAGTCAGTGCTTTTTTTTTTTTTTGTCTGTTTTTCTTTTCTTTCTTTCTTTTTTTAGATTTATTTATTATTATGTATACAGTGCTCTGCTTGCATGTACTCCTGCAAGCCAGAAGAGGGCGCCATATCACATTACAGGTGGTTATGAGCCACCATTGAACTGAGGACCTTTGGAAGAGCAGGCGGCGCTCTTAACCACTGAGCCATCTCTCCAGCCCTGTTTTTTGTTTTTCAAGACAGGGTTTCTCTGTGTAGCCTTGACTGTCCTGGACTCACTTTGTAGACCAGGCTGTCCAGGAACTCACAGCGATCTGCCTGCCTCTGTCTCCCTAGTGCTGGGATTAAAAGTGTGCGCCACCACCAAGCCTGGCTGTGTGCAGATGAAGTGCTTAAAAAAAAACAAAACAAACAAACCAAGATTTATTATGTATCTAGTGCTCTGCCTGCATGTACACCTGCAGGCCAGAAGAGGGCACCAGATCACATTACAGATGGTTGTGAGCCACTATGTGGTTGCTGGGACTTGAACTCAGGACCTTTGGAAGAGCAGTCAGTGTTCTTAACCTCTGAGCCATCTAGCCTTCACAAGGTTGGGGTTTGGAGTACTGTGACTTCCTCCTGACACCTGGGCTTGGCTGCTAATAGAACTTTTCTGTATTCCTTTAGTTACCATGGAAACTCTGGTGAAGTTGGCTGCTACGTGGCATCTCGACCCTTGACCAAGGACAGCAATTATTTTGAGGTGATCAAGCATTAGGTGTGCAGAGTTGGGGGGCTGGGTGTGGTGATGGGAGGCAGTGAGGAGTGAGGACGTCACTCTCCAGGGAGGTCTGGGCTTATGACCGGGCCTTTTACGCTTTCCGTCGGGACTCTCGATCTGAGAGACAGGTGCCGTGGAGGCCCATCACCCTTTTCCCTGTGCTCTGAGGTCCCATGGCCTATGCAGATTGTGACCCACGTGTCACTTGTCTAGTCCTAGCACGGTGGTTCTCAACCTTCCTAATTCTGTAACCCTTTAACATATGTTGTGGTGACCCCCCAACCATAAAATTGATAACTTTAACTTTGCTACTGTTATGAATTGTAATGTAAATAAATGTTTCCGGTAGTCTTAGGCCGTGATAGGGTTGTCTGACCCTCAACAGGGTTGTGGCCCACAGGTTGAGGACTGATGTCCTAATTGAAGCCCAGAATTGATTCTGTGCTTGACATTATCATCATCATTATTTATTTATTATTATGTGCACAGTGCTCTATCTGCATGTACACCTGCAGGGCAGAAGAGGGCACCAGATCACACCATAGATGGCTGTGAGCCACCATGTGGGTGCTGGGAACTGAACTCAGGACCTCTGGAAGAGCAGTCAGTGCTCTTAACCTCTGAGCCATCTCTCCAGCCCCCTGTCACTATTCATTTTAAATGCCTGTGTGTGAGTGTGTGCATATGAATATAGTGCCCACGGAGACTAGACATTAGAAGTGTCAGATCCCCAAGGAATTTTAGCCTGCCGTAGTGTAGCATACCTTTAATCCCAGCACTCAGGAGGCAGAGGCAGGCAGATCTCTGAGTTTGAGGCCAGCCTGGTCTACAGAGTGAGTCTAGGACAGCAAGGGCTGTTATACAGAGAAACCCTGTTTTTAAAAAAACTATTAAAAAAAACAACAACTGAGTAACCATAGTAAAGGGCTTGTCCTCCCCTCTCGTCCCCATCATCAGGTCCTCCCCTCTCGTCCCCGTCATCAGGTCCTCCCCTCTTGTCCCCTTCATCGGGTCCTCCCCTCTCGTCCCCAGGTCTCTTTCGGCGGAAGTCCACCCTTGATGGCCCTTTTCCTGTCTTCTCCTCTACAAGTTCATTCAGTTTTCTGTCCCTGTGAACTGTGTCCTGTTCTTTTCAGGTATCTATTGTGGACAGTGGCGTCCGGGGCACCATTGCTGTGGGGCTGGTCCCTCAGTACTACAGCTTGGATCACCAGCCTGGCTGGCTGCCTGACTCCGTAGCCTACCACGCTGACGACGGCAAGTGAGTGGTCCCTATGTGGGGGTGAAGTCTGCGTGCGAAGGATAAGCTACCTCTGAGTGGTTTTCTCCACTACTTCCTGTCTTGGGCCTTTTTCATAAATGTAATTAGGTAAGCCACCCTTGCTGGGGTGTGGACGTCAGGAACACAGGAGGATACGGTCAGGAGTGGAGCTACTGAGAAGGTGCTGGGGAGGAATTGCAGCAGATACCATACTTGTGCCGCTCTCTCCGTAGGCTGTACAATGGCCGAGCCAAGGGGCGGCAGTTTGGGTCAAAGTGCAACTCTGGGGACCGGATCGGATGTGGCATCGAGCCTGTGTCCTTTGATGTGCAGACTGCCCAGATCTTCTTCACCAAAAATGGGAAACGGGTGAGCGGGCAACTCCAGGGAGGGTCATGTGGCCAGAATCTGCCTAAGGGTTGTGAGAGTGGCAGGGGCCGTCTGCTGGTTCCCTTCCTAACCCCTGTCTAGACACTCCCCTGCCCGGGCAGCAGGGCCTTGATCCTTGTCACAGGCTTAGCGGGGCAGCCGGGGTACAGCTCTATGACTCGGAGGGAAATTTTCAACAAACAAAAGCACGGGAGATTTAGTGAGTGTAGCTGAGGTGGAAGCCAGCATGTGTGGCTGGTGTGCTTGACGTTGTGTTTGGTCCTCAGCACCACATAAGCGGGTCACACAGGAGATGAAGGTGGGAGAATCAGGGGTTCAGAGTCATTCTCGCTCCAAGATGAGTCCCAGGACAGTTTGGTCACATGAAGCACTATCTTTAAAAAAAAAGTTTTCTTTCAGGATGTGGCCCTGAGAGGCTACGCATGCTCCTGCACAGGACCCTAACCCAAGCCTGCGCGTCTAAGCAACACTAAGTTGACTGTCGGTTTAGAGAGGCACACTCCTTAATCCCAGCACTCAGGAGGCAGAGGCAGGTGGATCACTGTGAGTTCAAGGCCAACCTGGTCTACAGAGTGAGTTCCAGGATAGCCAGGGCTACACAGAGAAACCCCGTCTCGAAAAAACAAACCAAAAAACCCAAAGAAAATCACATGAAATTATCAAGGAGGGGCTGGAGAGATGGCTCAGCGATTAAGAGCAGTGGCTGCAGAGGACCCAAGTTCAATTCCCAGTACACACATGGCAGCTCACACCTGTCTGTAGTGCCAGTGCCAGGGGATCTCACACAGACACACATGCAGGCAAAACACCAGTGCACATAAAATCAAAATAAAAAATTTAAATGTAAAAAGGGAAAGATTATGGTGCAGCTGTGTTAAGTGGCAGGTCTCAAGGGGTTTGATTCGAATATTGGAGGGATGAGGGGGGGACCATGTGTACTTTGCAGCCTTAGCAGATGTGCCTTGGTGCCACAGGTGCTTGCAGAGGACTTGGCAGTGAGTCTGGAGGCTGAGGCTTGCCTTCCAGCTCCATGTAACTTGGCAATGAGTGCTTAGCAAATCTTAAAACTCTGCTGAGCCTCTTTTCCCCTTAGCTCTGTGCGTCTGCGTGTGGACGTGATGAGATTTGGTTACGTCATCTCGGAGGTGCCCTTTTGAGAGCTGGCTGAGCTCTGGAAGAGTGATCCTCTGGCAGCTCCCTCCTCTCTCCCTGTGCTGCAGGTGGGCTCCACCATCATGCCCATGTCCCCGGATGGGCTCTTCCCGGCAGTTGGTATGCACTCCCTGGGTGAGGAGGTGAGGCTGCACCTCAACGCTGAGCTGGGCCGAGAGGATGACAGCATCATGATGGTGGACAGTTACGAAGACGAGTGGGGCCGGCTGCATGACGTCAGAGTCTGTGGGACTGTAAGTAAAAGGAGGGACACGTGTGGTGTCTGAGCACACTGGCATCTCTCACGAGGAGCATCGTACTCCCTCCCTTAATCATTCTTTGAGACCGGATCTCACTGTGTAGCCCAGGCTGGCCTCGAACTCACAGCGATCTGCCTGCCTCTGTCTCCCAAGTGCTGGGTTTACAGGCATGTCCCACCATACCTGGTGCCTGGTTCTTTCTTTTCTTTTTTTTTTAAATATTTGTTTATTATTTATACATATTTCTTCCTGAATGTATGCCTGCGTGCCAGCAGAGGGCACCAGACCACATTACAGATGGCTGTGAGCCACCATGTGGGTGCTGGGAATCGAACTCAGGACATTTGGAAGAACAGCCAGTGCTCTAAACCTCTGAGCCATCTCTCAAGCCTTTATTTTCTCTTGTTTTTATTTTTGTTTCTTTGTTTCTTTGTTTTTCGAGACAGGGTTTCTCTATGTAGCCCTGGCTGTCCTGGGCTCGCTTTGTAAACCAGGCTGGCCTCGAACTCGCAGCAATCCGCTGGCCTCTGCCTCCCAAATGCTGGGATTAAAGATGCATACCATCATGCCTGCTCTTTTCTTTATCTTGATATGGCTCAGGAATGTTGCTTAGGCCTTGAGTTTGCATTCTGCCCACCTTGGCCTCTGGAGTAGCAGTACAGTACAGTGTGTGGCTGTGGGAAAAATAGCCTGAGGCCTTGACGTGGCTCCTGGGGTCCAGAGCTGTATTCTGAATAACTCCCTTCCTCCTTTGTCTTCGTTGGGGAGCTCAGCCTGGTGGTTGATTCCCAGGTGAAGTGGACGCTCCCTTCTGCAGGGTCTCGCCCCTCGGTGTCTGAGGGCTGATGTGGGAGCCCACTGCTTGTGCTTCTGTTGTGGCCCAATTCAACTCAGCTGAGCTCTCTAGTCAGAGCGAAGGAACACACGTGCGTGCGAGAGGATTTCAGGACTTGGTGGTGGTTTGGTGGTGGTGGTGTGTGTGTTGCTGGGATTGAGTCTTTCACATGCTAAACAAGACCCTTACCATAGGGTCTTACTAAGCTGCTCTGCTGGTTCCGAGCTGGTTTGTAACCCAGGCCGGTCTTGAACTTTGAACCCACAGGCCTCTGCCTGCAAGTAGTAAGGATTGCAGGCCTGCCCCTGGCCTAGCTTTGGGGATCTTGAACACACTGCAGCGTCAGTATCCTCTGGCTTTTTGTATAAGGTGACAAGACAGATGGATGCAGGTCAGGGAGGATCTTGCTGCCTCCAAGCTTCCTTTCAACCCTTCTCCTCAGACCTGCTGTAGCGTCTCTCTGTGTCTTTCTTGGAATGCGTGAGAGGTGTGTCCTCCAATCTGTCCTCTGCACCTCTTGCTGCTGGGACGGAGCCTGACTCTGCTCTCTGAGATCGTCCTCCTCCACTTAGATACCTAAGGAGCCCCCTCCTTGCGCCTGGCCTTTCCTCCTCCTCGCTGCAGCCTGGCCTCTCCTTCACCCCTTGGCCTTCCCACCTCTATGCGGGCGGTTTCAGATTAGCCTGTGATAGGAACGCAGAAGGAGTGGGGCATGGGCGTGGGTTGCGAGCAAGGCCTTTCCTTGTGGAGCTCCAGGTAAATTGAGCTTAGAGACCATGCGCCCTCCTGCTGTCCTGATGCCCAGCTTCTTTTCTGGGGTGCCCTGGGGTACAGGGGCTGTGCTGGTTGTGAGCCAAGGCTCACATGCTCACCCCTCACTCACTGCTCCTCCTCTTCCCCTTCTCACGTCTTTTTTTTTTTTTTTTCCGAGACAGGGTTTCTCTGTGTAGCCCTGGCTGTGCTGGACTCGCTTTTGTAAACCAGGCTGGCCTCGAACTCACAGCGATCCGCCTGCCTCTGCCTCCCCTTCTCCCGTCTTCTGACAGCATCTACAGAGTTGAGCTTGGGCCTGAGCCAGGCCATGTTCCTGTGCTTGGCTCTGACCTCCCCTCAAACGTTCTCCTCGCATCCTTTCTCTGCGGGGACCTGTCCCCATGCCACCCCCAGCTCCTCCATGGCAACTTCTCTAATTGAGGTGGGACCCTGCAGACACTATAAATAACCTACCTTCCTTCCTTCCTTCCTTCCTTCCTTCCTTCCTTCCTTCCTTCCTTCCTTCCTCCTCTCAGCACCCTCAGTCCACCTGTTAAGCATAGCTGCAGAGCTTGGGTGTCTTCGTACCCTCAGCCTAGGACAGCTGGCAGGTGGGCCCACTGCACCGCGAGCACAGGCTTCTCTTCCGTGCACTCGGGCAGCTCTTGGTTTGCTTCAAGACAGTCTCATGTGTAGTCGGTCTGCCCTGGAACTCACTACTTAGCCCAGGCTGGCCCAGCTCCTGAGTACTGAGGTCACAGTCTCTTGAGCCAGTCTCTTTGTGTGTGTGTGTGTGTGTGTGTGTATGTGTATGTGTATATATGTGTGCATATGTGTATGTATGTGTGTTATGTGTGTATGTGTGTATATGTCTGTGTATATGTATGTGTGTATGTATATGTGTGTGTGTATACATGTGGAAGTCAGAGGACAAATGTGGGAGCGGCTTCTCTCCCTCTATCATGTTGGTTGCAGGGATTGAACTGTGGTGGTCAGGCGTGGCAGCAGGTCCCTTCACGCACTGAGCCACTCTGCAGCCTGAGGGGATCTATTGAAGGACATACATCCTTTAGGTTTTGCCAGCTGTCCAATCTTTCAAACAAAGATAACTTGCCCGGTTTCGTTCATCTCCTGTTCTTTAGTGTGTCCACTGTATTTCTAATCAGAGTGTGCTGTCCCAGAAGGACCCAGAGAGTCTCCCTCCAAAGGGGACTGCCAGGCGCCTTATTCTTTCTCACTCTCAGCCCTTGTCACTCTCTCTCAGCCCTTGTCACTCACTCTCAGCCCTTGTCACTCACTCTCAGCCCTTGTCACTCTCTCTCAGCCCTTGTCACTCTCTCTCAGCCCTTGTCACTCTCTCTCAGCCCTTGTCACTCTCTCTCAGCCCTTGTCACTCTCTCTCAGCCCTTGTCACTCTCTCTCAGCCCTTGTCACTCACTCTCAGCCCTTGTCACTCACTCTCAGCCCTTGTCACTCTCTCTCAGCCCTTGTCACTCACTCTCAGCCCTTGTCACTCTCTCTCAGCTCTTGTCACTCACCTTCACCCCGTGTCACTCACATCCCTTGCTGCTGTGGACCTGCCCTTGGATGCCCAGGCGCCTTCCATCCTGGAGGGTGGTCTCGGTAAGGTGTAAGAACCCTTAAGATTCGGGTGTGGTGGTGCACGCCTTAATCCCAGCACTCGGGAGGCAGAGGGAGGTGAATCCCTGTGAATTTGAGGCCAGCCTGGTCTACAAAGTGAGTCCCGGACATCCAGGAGGGCTACATAGAGAAACCCTGTCTTGAAAAACAACAACACAACAACAGAACCCTGAAGACTTGGGAAGGCCTCATTTAAGCTTCTTTTTTTAAAAAAAAATTTATTTATTTATTTATTATTATGTATATAGTGCTCTGCCTACATGTACACCTGCAGACCAGGAGAGGGCACCAGATCTCATTACAGATGGCTCTGAGCCACTATGTGGTTGCTGGGATTTGAACTCAGGACCTCTGGAAGAGCAGTCAGTGCTCTTAACCTCTGAGCCATCTCTCCAGCCCCTCCTCCCCCCTCTTTTTGGTTTTTCAAGACAGATAGACCAGGCTGGCCTCAAACTCACAGAGAACCGCCTACCTCCCCAGTGCTGGGATCACAGGTGTGCTCTAGTACGCCCAGCTCTAAGGTTTCTTAAAAGGACATAGGTGATTTTCCTGTTGGGATGATTGTTTATTTATTTATTCATTTACACATGTGCACATATGGCATGCCTTGGAGATGAGAGGTTAATTAGCAGGAATCCGTTCCTTCTGCCACCGTTTGGGCTGAGGGGGTCCAGCTCGGTCATCAGGCTTGGCCGCAAGTGCCTTTACCTGCTGAGCTCTTAGGTTTCAGACAGCACAGCACATGCGCCCGCATTTTCAGACATTCTCTTGTTCTATAAAGAGCAGCAGTCCCTGATGAAAGAGAAGGGACTTGCTTCAGTTGTCAAACAGCTAATGAATAGAAAAAACAGCCCAAGTAGTGAGTCCTTGACCCATCTGTGGCCTTTTTGATAGTTTAATATTGATGGTCCTGACTTAAGATTTTTCAGTTATGACGACATGACAACTATATGCATTTCAGTAGAAGCTACACTTCAGATTATTATTATTATTGTTGTTGTTGTTGTTGTTGTTGTTGTTGTTGTTGTTGTTATTATTATTATTATTATTACTATTACTACTATTATTATTATTACTAATACTTAGGTAGGGTCTCACTTTGTAGCCCTGGCTGGCCTGGACCCCTCTATGTAGACCTCACAAGGACCCTCCAGCCTGTCTCCTGAATGCTGGGATTAAGGGAATATGTCACCCTGCCAGGTTGTACTTCAGATTTTGAAGTTTGAGGGAGCTCAGTGCTGAAACACTTCCCTATATGCATGAAGCTCTCATTCATTTAATCCCTAGTACTACAAGGGGGAAAAGTAGGTTTTGATTTTGTTGTTTTGTTTTTTTGAGACAGGGTTTCTGTGTAACAGTCCTGGCTGTCCTGGACTCACTCTGTAGCCAGGCTGGCCTCGAACTCAGAGATCCGCCTGTCTCTGCCTCCCGAGTGCTGGGATTAAAGGCGTGTGCGCCTTTTCCCAAGGTAGTGGTATTGGGCATTGAAAGCGAGCAGCAGCTCACTGTCAGCTGCTGCCATGAGGAACCAGCTGGCACTCACAGGACACTGCCCTGCTGGTCAGGTGTAGGCTGTTCTCTTTTTGTTGTTGTTGTTGTTTGAGACAGGGTTTCTCTGTGTAGCCCTGTCTGTCCTGTAGACCAGGCTGGCCTTGAACTTACAGAGATGCACCTGCCTCTGCCTCCCAACTGCTGGGATTAAAGGCGTGCGCCACCACAGCCCAGCCAGGGCTCGCTCTTCTT
Source organism: Acomys percivali (assembly GCA_907169655.1). Classification (NCBI taxonomy): domain Eukaryota; kingdom Metazoa; phylum Chordata; class Mammalia; order Rodentia; family Muridae; genus Acomys; species Acomys percivali. The sequence goes on along the minus strand of OU015748.1, from coordinate 124,854,534 downwards.
TCTTTCTTTTCTGGGCTGGTCTTGATTTAATCCTCAGGCCTCCACCTCCTGATCCATCGCAGGGTTTGTCATCACACCTGCTTTGTATGATAGCTGGGGATTGAACCCACCACTTCCTGAATGCTAGGCAGATACTGCCAGCTGAGCCACAGTCCCTAAGTACCTGCCTGCCTTAGTGTCTTGTCTGTGTGTGCATCCTTGTGCCGCGTGTGTGCATCCTTGTGCCGCGTGTGTGCATCCTTGTGCCGCGTGTGTGCATCCTTGTGCCGCGTGTGTGCATCCTTGTGCCGTGTGTGTGCCTGCTGTCCTTGGAAGCCAGAAGAAGCAATAACTCCTGTGGAACTGGAGTTACAGTGGCTGTGACCCACCATGTGGCTGCTGGGAACTGAAACTGCGTCTTCTGGAAGAGCGGCCAGTGCTCCTACCCTCTGAGCCATCTCTCCAGCCCCTGCTGTAGCTCTTCTTGAGTGATGTCTTCCCCTGCCTGCTGTGGCCTCAGTTTGCCCACTTTTTAGAGGAGTCCCAAGTTCTCTCGCCCCAGAGGGCTGAGGACGGTGAGGACGGCTGCCACCCCGGGCCTGCAGACGAGGTTCTGTGTGGAGAGGGTTGTGGGGTCGTCTGTACATTTGGTTGAACTGATCTTGTCTTTGTTTGCTGTTCATGGCTCTTGACACTCCTTACGGTGGCAGCTTTGGTACAAAGAGGGAAGGGGCCCTCCCCAGGCCCAACTCAAGAGGAGGCTGTGCTGGGGCCTGAGCTGGGAGCTTGTACTTGGCTCCTGTTTCAGCTATTTCTGGGCTCCTTTTGAGAAGAGTGAGGGTCTCTGCTGGTCAGAGGTGGGAGAGTGAGGACCAGCGGGAAAGCACAGGAGGGGCATGGCGTGCAGCTTCACTGCAGTCCACTGGAGTAGGCGATGGGGTACCTGAGGCTCTCAAGGGAAAGGTTCCTTCTGCCCTCAGCTAAGGTGCACAGGATGGGTAACTGGCTGTAGCTAGCTCACTGGTAGAACTCTCAACTATTGTGCACAGTCCCTGCGTTTGATAGCCAGCACTAACACCATCCAACCTGGTTGGCCCAAGGCTTCTAGTGGGAGGCACAGGCTGAGAGGCCTCGTCCATTGGGATTGGTAGTTCCCCATATCCTGGTAGAGTATGTGTTTTCATCCACTGGTTACATCAGGCCCCATTGACACCCTGATGATTTTATCTCTACCTACTTTTGAAGCTACGAAGTTTTATTCCCATTGCACTGAGGAAGCAGGTAAGGCTTACGGAGATGAACGAACGATGTGCAAGCTTAGTGCAACTGAGCGACGCTAGTTAGGGTCTGAATGGGTCTTCAGACTAAGAGCCAACCGAGGCATAGACTGAAGGACCAAGCCTACAGATCGCAGCACGTGGAACTCTAGAAGCCAAACCTAGAGGCTCCCAACAGTGGTACCCAGACTCTGGCCTCAGTGCTGAAGGCTCAGGAGGGCTTGCTGGGAGCAGGAGAGCAGCCTGTGATTTGGGGTGGTAGCCTTGAGGCCAGATGGTTCCTCCCTTGAAGAGGGCCTGCTGCTCAGGGCTACGGTGTCAGCAGCCTGCCTGGGTGCTCCTCAGGAGCCAGTGGGTGTGCGTTGAAGTTGCATATCAGGGCAGGCCATCCTCATGGCCTCTTGGCCTTAGGAAGGCAGGATGCCGCAGCTGAGGGCGAGGGAACGGTTGGGCGGGTTTTTTCCAAGGATCAGGATCTGGTTGGGCTGTCTTTTGGCCATGGACCTAGAGAACACCCTGTTTCCAACACAGAGGCCAGTTGGATAGAGTAGGTCAAGGGCAGCTGCAGTTCCTCATGCGGCTCTGCAGTGCTGGGTGGAGAGTGGGTCATCGGCTGCTTGATACATGAAGTCAATAACACTTCTGGCTGGGGAGGGTCGACCTGGTGGCTCCCATGCACCTCTGGCTTTTCCCCTGTCTCCGTCATGGCTTTAGAGTACAGGAGGGTAGACTTGGAGCCTGGAGCTGAGGAGAAGAGGTCTCTTCATGCACAGATGCCCCAGGCCTTCCTTCATGCTGGTGCAGGCAGGTTCAGGCAGGAATGTTAGTGGGGTGAGGCCATGTCTTAAGGTTTGCTAGGGATTAGTGGGGGAGGCCCCAGGGAGCGTGCTTTTTGTAGGGCTGCAGGCCTAAGAGGGTAGAGGAAAGTCTTGAGGGCAGTTAGATTAATTAAAAGGGGATTAAGGAATCCCAGGATGCTAGGCGGGTGAAAGAGGAGCTGGGTTGAGGCATAGCCCCACTATTACATGACATCTGATAGGTACAAACTAGATTGGGGTTGCCACCCTGCTGTGTTCAAGCAAGACCATGTGGGCACTCATCTCTTTCTCTCAGCCTCACAGCCACGCAGTGTGGGCTGGGGACTGGGGGAGGGGCTGCCGTTTGTCCTCCTTCCGACCTTTGCTGTCTGTGTGTGACCCCAGTGAGCTCTCTGACAGTGCTGCTCTACCCCCTCACGTGGCTCTCCAGCTGCAGGGCAGAGGCCGCTCACACACCCCTTTGTTTCTGGCATCCTTGTCCTCCTCTGCCTGCCTAGAATTTGGGGTCCACTTTTCCTTTAGAGTCCTCTCCCCTTAGGCCCAGAGAACTAGTACCCAGTGTCCAGGGCGGCATTCACCTGACCCTCGCTCTTGCCCCACAGCTGCTGGAGTATCTGGGGAAGGGCAAGAGCATCGTGGACGTGGGACTGGCTCAGGCTCGGCACCCACTCAGCACCCGCAGCCATTACTTCGAGGTGGAGATCGTGGACCCTGGAGAGAAGTGCTACATTGCACTGGGACTGGCCCGGAAGGTGGGCGCAGGCGCGGTGCTTCTCCCTGTGGGCTGCTGGGCGAATATGGGCAAGGGGCTGCAGAGGGAAGTTCCGAGCTGAGGCCGACCATGGTTCTGAGCTGCTTAGTGGACACGTTGTGACAGTGTCCTGAGTATGTCACCCATCCTGGTCCTGAAACTGAGCCCTTTCCTGTCCTTGCTCCTGTAGCCCGGGTTCCCCGCTGTCCCTCTCGTGTGTGAGGTCACAGATTTCTTTTGTCTTCCTGCTGTAGGACTATCCCAAGAACAGACACCCTGGCTGGAGCAGAGGGTCTGTGGCATACCACGCAGGTGAGTGGAAGCTGCTGGTGTGGAACTGGAGGACAGGTCACGGGGCCACCGTGCTCCTGCGCTCTCACACTGGCTTCTCTCTGCGGTTTCCAGTCTGCTCAGGCTTCTCTCGAGGTTGTTTGCTCTCTCTGACCCGGCTCCACCCCCCCCCCCCCCCCCCCCCCACCCCCCCCCCCCCCACCTCCCCTCCCCCCTCTGTCCCTCCCCCAACTCCTCTCCCCACTCCGTCCCCCCTCCAACTCCCGTGCCTGTCCTGAGACCTGCAGATGCCTTGTTTTCCTTCCTTGGTCTGATTTCCTGTAGAGCTTTCTTGAATACTGAGCCTGGGTGCATGGAACCCCTCCCTCCCTCCCCCACCCTCCCTCCCTCCCTCCCTCCTCCCCGTCCCTCCCCCCTCCCTCGCCCTTCCTTCCCCCGCCCCGTCCCTCCCCCCTCCCTCCCTCTGCTTGCTCATCTACCCTAGGGACCCTCTCCTTCCTTCTGACCAGCTCTTCAGTCAAGTGGACATTGTTCCTTTTTAAAACCTGGTGTCCTTCTGTGTCTGTCTGTCACCCTGAAGACTGCCGTCAGTCCCTTCACGCGTGTCCTTTCCCCTCCGCAGACGATGGGAAGATCTTCCACGGCAGTGGTGTCGGGGACCCCTTTGGGCCACGCTGCTACAAAGGGGACATTATGGGCTGTGGAATAATGTTCCCCCGGGACTACATTCTGGACAGTGAGGGTGAGTGAGGCTCCGCAGCAGCCAGACAGCTCAGGGCAGTGGGCAGTAGCACAGGAGCTTATGTTTCCTGTTTCCTAGGGGACAGTGATGACAGTTGTGACACAGTGATTTTGTCCCCAACTGCCCGGGCTGTCCGGAATGTCCGAAATGTCATGTACCTGCATCAGGAAGGCGAAGAGGATGAGGAGGAAGAGGAGGAAGAGGAAGATGGGGAAGAGATAGACCAGGAGCACGAGGGCAGGAAGGTGGTGGTAAGTTGAGAGGCTTGGACTCACCCTGGGGTCCTGGGGCTCACAGGAGCTTAAGACATGCCCCTCCCCCGGCTTTGAGGACAGCCTGGGCTACAAAGTGATTCCAGGACAGCCAGGGCTACATAGAGAAACCTTATCTTGGTGGGGGGGGGGGGGGGGGCGGCGGCAAGCCCAGGCCACACAGCTCTGGCCTGTTTTCCAGCCTCAGCACGCCCTCTTGTGGTTGCTTCCCATATCACCCCAAGCAACTCCTAGAGCCTGCGCTGGGAGCCAAGAGCCTTAGCCTGAGGCCAGCCCTGTGCTCCCCACTGCCAGGTCTTCTTTACGCGGAATGGCAAGATCATTGGGAAGAAGGATGCTGTTGTCCCCGCTGGAGGCTTCTTCCCCACCATCGGGATGCTCAGTTGTGGGGAGAAAGTGAAAGTAGACCTGCACCCCCTGAGTGGCTGAGCAAGCACCTGTGCTCCTGCCCTTTGCCCTTCTGCATCCTCCCTGAGTCTTCCCCCAGGATTTGCTCACCAGCAGGCCCTGGGCCTGAGCCCCAAGAACAGTGTTGACATACACGGGAGGGTCCCCCTTGCTTTGGTTAGTGGGCATCTGGATCTCCTTTTACCTCGTGGGGCCCTGGGCGAGTTGGGAGGTTTAAGCCTACCAGCTTCTTTGGGCACGGCGCTCTGCCGAGGGGAGAGTAGAGGCAGCCTGATCCTGGTTACCATATCGCCCCCCAGAATTCGCTCTCCATTCCCTGCCCTCATGTGAGCCAGTTGCTGCTGTCTCCCCCTGGCTGGGCTAGGGGGCCTGTCTTGGCCACCTCTCCTTTCACTGGCTGCTCTCCTACATGTAGGGTCTCCATCCTTTCCTGAGGGATGGTCCCAACCCCCACCCACCCCAGCACCGCTGAAAGCCTGAGCCTGGCTCCCCACCTGCCCACACACAGATTGCTGAGTGTGTGTGAGTGCGGGGCCGTGTGGTAGCATGGGACTGCAGCTCTTGCTCCCATCTCTTGTCCACTCTTCCTCCAGGCACTAGGGCACGTGTCGTGCTGTGGCTGTTTGCCCAGAGCAGCAGCTTGGCCCCTCACTTCCTCCACCCGCTCTGACCACACCCCAGCCCCGTGCCCCAGCTTGTGGCTTGTGCCAGTTGATTGTTTTTGCTTCAGTGTTTGATTCTAGCATCTACATAGACCCCTCCCCCAACCAATGCCCCTATCTTCTCCCCGCCCCATCTCCTGACCTGCTCCCCATGAACGGGGGAAGAAGAGGAAGTGGGAGCTCTTGGTCTCAGTTTGCACAGTGGGTAGAGTGGGGAGGGGGGTGCTTTGTGCTGCTGGGGCTCCCCCTGCCCCTCCTGTCGGGCCCTGCACTATCATGTATGAAATGTATGTACAGATCAGAGATGTTTATACAGCCAATAAAGGCGGAGCTTCCGTATTTATCAGGACAGACAGAAAGGGACTCCTTTCCTGTGCAGAGGCTAGCAGGTGGAGACAGCGGAGGGCTATGTCTGGGTGATTTCAGTTTTTCTTCTTCCTATGAAGAAGTTATCAGCTCTTCAAACGTTTATAGAAATTCTTTATTACACAAAAATAGACTCTTCCTCTCTGTTTGTGTGACCCCACTCTGGCCTCCGTTTAGAGGGAGGCGGGAAGCCTCTTCCCTCTCTCTCCATGGTGGACCCGCAGCTGGCAGGGTCACTCCCTCCCCCCCGGCTCCACCCCTCACACCTTTCTCTGCCATCTGCTCACATGCCAGGTCATCTCATGGGCCCACTCACTCAGCTTAGCAGGCAGGGGCAGGAAACGCAGAGGCCCGGGCTGGAACCACTCCCTCTTTGATAGGGTTGGCACCAGCTCCTGGGTCCAGGCCAGGGCAGTGAGGGCTGTGGCTGCTGGGAGGGCGCAGTGTTGATGTGGCCTTGGAGCTTGTGGCTTTCTTTCATTTCCTCTGGCCCAGTAGAACTTTGGTGATGAAGGTGACAATAGCGCTCGCTGGTTGGTCCGGGTCAAGCTCCGCAAAGAGGTGACACACATTTTCCCAGGGACTTCCTGGCTTCTTGGCCACGAAACCAAAGATCCTAGAGGGACAAAGCCAGGGGTGGGCCTCTGCGTCACTTTCACGGAGGATGGTGTAGGCTGTAGGGTGGCTCGGCAGGGACACTTACTTGGAGGTGGTTCCATCTGGGTTGGTCCATCTGTAAAGAGAACCGTGACGGGGTCAGCCCAGGGCCCGAGCCCTGGGGAGCTGGGGTGGGGGTGGGGGGCTCTGAGGAGGCTCACCTGCGGTCCTGGGGGTCAGTGCTGGAGAAGGTGACGCTGCTCACTGGGTAATGGCGGCGGAAGAAGAGTCTGGGGGGTGGGTGGGGAGGACAGTCACGCTGAGATCCAGGGCTCTGGGCTGGGCAGGTGGCCCAGAGGTTAAAGTGCTAGCAAGAGTTTGAATCCCCAGAACCATGTAAGTGCTGGGTGTGTGTGGCAGCCCATTCACAGTTACAGCCTCAGAAGGCAAAGACAGGGTGTGGGGGTGGGGTGGGGGGTGGGGAGCAGGCCGGCTAGCAGGACCACCTGTATCTGTGAGTTCAGGGTTTGACTGAGAGACCCTGCCTCAATAAGGTGGTCAGGTGACCCAGGAGTAGTCTAAATGATCAATCTGGCATGTAAATACAAACATGTATGTACATATAACACACACACATGAAACAAAACAAACCAGCCCAAGCCCCCAAAGTCCTTCCCTGGAACTCTGCAGAGCCTGTGCCTGGTCTTACTTTCCCTGGAACTCTGCAGAGCCTGTGCCTGGTCTTTCTTACTTTCTCTGGTTGTCAGTCAGTGTGATGCCTTGGGCTGAGACCTTGAAGTGGACAACAGCGGGAACAGGGGTGGGGCTGCAGCTCAGAGCGGCAGAGCTGGCCCTGGCCACAGCTTGAGGGCCCGTCAGTGATTCTGTCTCGACAGAGGTCAGGTACAGCACGCTGCAGGCTAAGGAGACGTGAGGAAGGCTGATGGGCTGATGTGGCTTTGCCAGGACCCAGATCTGTCCCCCTTAGCTTCTCATGCCACCGTCCTGTGCCCTTCCCTGACCAGTGCTGCCCGAATGCACTAGACTCATGTTCTGACAAGTTAGAAAGGCAACTCCAAGGGGCTCTACAGCCAGGGTCAGCGGGAGGGGCCTGAGGACACACATTCTAAGTTCTTGCCTCTGTGGCTGCTGATCCCTGTATTGTGAACACTGAGAGCTCAGCTTGTGACCCCTTCCCCGCCTCCTGGAAACATTCCCCCCACCCACGGCCTTTGTGGGTTAAATGTATCTGCGGGCTCCATCACCCACAGTCCTTTCAATGCCTCCCGTCCTATTGGCCACCTGGGAGTGGGAGGGGAAGCCAGTCTCTACCTGCCCCCTGGCGCAGGAGGTCTGCTGCTGTACTCATGTTGGTGGGCACTGGGGCCTCTGGGGTGTCTTCCAGAGGATCTGAGGAGATGAGAGCCACCGAGGAAGGTCAAGAGGGAGAGGCTCCCCTAGCTACCCTAAGGGAGAGTCGGGGAGACAGGACCTCTTTTTGGCTGTAGGGGTGGTGAGAGCTGAGGAGACAGATCACCCACCTTTACTTGGAATCCGCAGACAGCAGGGCAGGGAGATGGGAGAGATGGAGTGCTGAGAGACCAGAGCTGACAGGCTGCCTGCCAGGGAGGGAAGAATGCTCTTGAGCATCCCACAGAGAGCCAGGGCGTTCTCTGCCCTCTTGAGGCCTCTCTCTCCCTTAACCAGCTCTGCTGGAACCCGCTCAGACTCTCACTTCTCACCAAAATAGGGCTCCGTGGGACAACCCTTGATCTTCACGCCTTTGGGCCCAGTCTCAATGAGGAAATGGCGGACCAGCTGTTCCAAGGGGTCCCCTGAGAGGAGAGACGGATGGGTGGAGAACGTGAGGCTTTATGGGAGTCCAGGACCTCAGCTTCTCCCCAGGGGGCTCTTTTCCAGACAGCAGAAGGGTGTTTCCTTGCCCCTTGCCCCCAGCGTGCTGTCCTGTGTACCCCGCCACCCCCAGTACCCTGGTCCCGTCCACAGGCCCGCTCCCTCAGCTAGAGCACTCTACCTTTCCAGGGCTGGGCACTGGGTGGCGGTGTCGCCACCTTGAGGGCCAGCCCATAGGCTCCTTGGAATGAATGGCTGTCCCTGATCAGGAAGGCCCCAGGGTCCTTGTCTTTGAGCAGAGCAATGGCTGCAGGGCACAAGTGTAAAGATGGTGGCAGCCCCACACAGCTCCAGTAGCAGGTCCCCAACTCTCTCACTTTGACAGCTGTGGGACGCCAGGAGTCTGGGGGCCCCTTGGGGCACCGGACTTTAGACAATATTTAGTTTGAGGCCAAAGGCTAGAATTGCTGCAGGTGAGCAACCCAGCTGGGAGCAGAGACAGAGGAAAACAAAAGGCCCCACCAGGAGGAGAGACTTTCCGCCCCGACAGGCCTGGGGGTGGGGTGGGGCAGGCACAACGTCTTTTCTGGCTTCTCACCTTGGTCACGGGAAAGGTGAGGCTTGTACCAGAACTTGGATGTGTCTTGGACAAACTTGACGTTGCTTTGGTTCTCTAGTGAAGGGTGCTCTAGGAGAGGTGGGGATTGAGTTCAGACCCCAGGGCTCCCCAGGCTCTCTCTCTGGGAAGTGAGGCTCTTTAAAGGATGCCCACCAGATCCGGATCCTCCTAGACCCTTATACCTGGGGATGGGGTGACATCGGGGAGAGGAGGTGCAAAGGTGACATGTTGATTGGTGCTTCTGGCTGGCGGTGCCGGCTGCTGCCCAGGCAGGTGTCGTTTTTCGGGAAGTGGAGGCTGAGCCGGACCATTGGCATCGTAGGAGGCAGCCAGGGGGAAGGCAGGGGTGGGAGAGCTCTGGGGTGGCTCTGGGCTGGCCACCAGCCAGGGAATCTGGGTAGGCACAGGAGTAAGGGGGGAGCCATCTGGGCTGTCTTGGGGGCCCCGAGGGCCCTGCCACGGGGCATGGCGGAGTCCGGGCAGGGTGGCTGGCACAGGGCCCCGAGGACTGGCACTGTTGGCGTGGCCCCCTGGGCTTTTTTCCTGAGGCCAGCCATTGGGTGAGCTGGGTGGGGAGAAGGAGCTAGGGTCCAGTGGCTCAGGCCTGCTGCTAGTCAACAGTTCAGGAGCCTTTTCAGGGCCTCCCTGGACAACAGGGGGCAAGGCCTCGACAGGACTCAGTCTCTGAGTGGGCGCCAAGGAGGGAGACCTGGTATCTTGCCGCCGGGTGCTGCGGGGACGAGAGGCAGACGATCAGACAGCCCCTGCTTCGGGTAGCTGACACCCACAGAACATGCTCAAACAGCGTTGGCCCTCTGCGTACCTTTCCTTGCCCTGGACTGGACTGCTGGTGTGCACGGGCGTGGAAGGGCCAGAGAGCTCTGCAGAGGCACTGCACTGGTTATCTCGGGGAGACCGAGGCAGTGTGCTGTGTCCACTGGAGCCATCCCTCCAGGATGGCTCGGGTGACTCTGAGATGGAAGGGAACAGCTGTCCATGGAGCCTGCTTTTCTGTCTGGCTCAGCCACTTCCTACCCCGGCATTGCATCCCCAGCAGCAGTTAGAACCACCCTCCATCCTCTGCTGTCACCCTGGTGTCCTCACCTGTGGATGCCAAGGGTCCCGTGGAGGCCGGGTGCCCAGGCAGTGGGTACTTGTGTCTCTCATCCTCCACAGGAATCTCATAGCCCAGCTTCCTGGATTGCAGGTAGGGTGGACTTCCCGGGGACACAGAACCAGCCCTTGGTGAGTGGGCACCAGGGCTGGGGTATCCTCTGCCCTCACTTGGGGACCCACAGCTGTGAGGTACCCGGCCATATGCTGGGCAGTAGCTGGGAACTGCTCCTCCATAGCCGTAGGTTACTAGGGCTGGGTACCCAGGATGCCCGTATCTGCCTTCAGGGCACATGGCACAGGAGCAGCCCGCATGCCCTTCCTCCCCCACCTTGGGTGGCTTCAGGCAGCTGTAGTCAGGCATGGGGGCATGGTGATGCCCACAGGCAGGCACCAGCAGAGGCAATGGGTGTCCAGGCCTCACTGGGTGCAGGAGAGGCTTGCCTGCCTCGCTGGCCCAGCCCTCTCCAGCCTCTCTTTCTAGTCGCAGTCCATACAGGGCGGCTGTGGGCAGCGCCAGCTTCTCTTCACAGGCTGGGCATGAGCATAAAGCCGGCACGCCGGGGTCCTCCAGGATCACCACCTCCCGGAAGCCCGCTGAGCGGTAGCCAAAGTCCGCATTGGCCGCTGGCTTCCCCAGCTCAGGCGCGTATGGGTAGGGCCCTTCTGACAGTGACCTGCCGAGGCGCCTCTTCTCCACAGAGGCTTCTGCGTAGCCCTGGGGGTGTCCCTCATAGCCCCCACAGGGCAGCCGTCGTCTCTCAAGGGTCCCCTCAGGCCGGTAGTAGCCCCCGTTGGGGACTCCACAAGGCTCCCGGTAGCCCTGACGGCAGGAGCAGTGGCGACTGAGGCCTGGCCTGTGGCCCGAGTACATCCCAAGGTGCGGGGCTCCGCCCACCGAGGGCTGTTCTTCATCGTCGAGGATGGCTGTCTCCCGCCCGGCCCCACGCCCCGCGCTGGCCACCCCACAGCCTCCCAGCAATCGGTCCAGCTCCTGCCGCTCGGCAGCAGTTGGGGGCGGCCGGCCAGGGGACTCGGCTGTGGCTTCTGTGGTGAGTGTGGAAGAATGGCCAGAGTCGCTGCTGACAGAGAGCACCGGGGGTGGGGGGAGCTCTGGGGCGGGGGCTGGTAGGGTCTGGCGGGGCACGCGCTGCACCTGGGCATAAGGGCTGCCATCCAGGGGGCCCCTTGTGTGGGCCAAGGAGCCTGGGTGGAGAAGGATTTGTGAGTGGGGTCTGCCGCTCCCCACAAGCCACAAAGCTATTACTCCCCGCCCCCACCCCACGCCACCCACCGTCCACGCCGTCCTCGTGGTGCTGGTTGAAGTTCTCGTAGGAATCCCAGCGTACAGCAGGCTCTGTTGTGTTGTAATCCACCGACACGGAGGGATCGTTCCGTGGGGTGTTGCCTGTGGAAAGCCACCTGGGTACTGAGAGGCAGGGGACCCCCCAACACCTTCAGCACCCGGCCCCTCCTGCTCCTACTCTTACCTTTGACCTTCTCGGGGCTGGAGGAGAAGATAAACTCCACTGATGCTTGGAAAGGGAACCGCTCATCTGTGGAGGAGGAGGAGGTGGAGGAGGAGGTGGAGGAGGAGGAGGAGGAGGAGGAGGAGGAGGAGGAGGTGAAGGAGGAAGAGGTGGAGGAGGAAGAGGTGGAGGAGGAGGAGGAGGTGGTGGAGGAGAAGGAGGAGGAGGACGTGGAGGCGGAGGAGGACGTGGAGGAGGAGGAGGAGGAGGTGGAGGAGGAGGAGGAGGAGGTGAAGGAGGAGGAGGAAGAGGTGGAGGAGGAGGAGGAGGTGGTGGAGGAGGTGGAGGTGGAGGAGCAGGTGGAGGTGGAGGAGGAGGAGGTGGAGGTGGAGGAGGAGGAGGTGGAGG
>OU015748.1:124809624-124842508 GCA_907169655.1 Acomys percivali | reverse complement strand
CAGGTGGGGCTAGGAGAGAGAGGAATTCTGGAAAGAAGAGAGACCGCCACAAGGAGGAAGGAGAGAGACCTAAAGTAAAGAGAGGAAGGCCGCCATGGGTTAGGTGGAGGAGAAGCACATGGCTGGCGTGGATGGAGAATCCAGCCCAGATGAAGAACATTAGCAAGTATTTGGGATTATGGATGGGAGGTAGCTTGATAGAAGTTATTGGAAGCAGATGGCATGGGATTGAGACAGGGATCCCGTGCCTGCCCGACTATGGGAGGTAGTGTAGAGGATTGATACCTGCCCTGCCCCAGGTTAACTAAGGCCATCTTAAAATATAACAAGCAAGAAACCCTGTCTCAAAAAACCAAAACCAAAACCAAAACCAAAACAAAAACAAAAACAAAAAATATAACAAGTGTCTGTGTCTTGACTGATTGCTAGCTGGGCCTACAGGTAATACAGATAATTTTTAAAAAACAACTAAGTGGCGCCCAACGGTTACCCCTATCTGTGCCTTTGCCCCAAGGGTTACCTGGCCACTGCTCCTGTTGTGCCCCGACCTCAACGTGGATCCTCCTTCTGAGATAGCAGGGGGGGGGAGGGGAGTCCCTTTTGCCCTCCCAGATCTGCTTGAACTCATGACTTGCCCCCCACTCCACTGCAATCCCCACCCTCAGGATCCCCCCAATGTTATGGCCCCCCTCACCATGACATCGCCTTTGAGGAGGAGGGCTGGCTCCAGGCTGATGCAGAGCTGCTGGGGTCCCGGGCCTGCAATGCGACTTTGGGCAGAGAGAAGGGACACAGTGAGGCGCCCAGGGAGGGCACGCAGGTAGCTAAGCTCTGTCAGGCCACAGTGGGGCCAGAAAGCCAGGCCTGGGGATGCTGGGAAAGCGGCAGACAGACAGGTGCCAGGCCCGGGGGGCAGCACTTACTAGACTCCAGATGTGTAGACCAGCTGCATAGACTGGTAGATCTTGAGGAAGGGCTGGAAGCCTGGAGCGGGGAAGGAGGGCGTGAGGGAGGGTGAAGTGGGGTGGGAGGTGGCTGTCCCCATGGGAACGCCTGCCAGGCGGACTCACCTATGTTGGGCTCGAAGGCTGGCAGCACGGGCACAAACACGTGGTGCAGGAAGAGGGGGCTGCTGTTCATCCTGATGGAGCCAGACAGCAGCCCACTGAAGTAGCTGACGTAGCTGGCAAGAGGACATCAAGGAATACATCTAGAGGGTGCTGCACACCATGCCAACAGCACAGACCCTCATCACACACACTCACACACACACTCTCTCTCTCTCTCTCTCACACACTTTCACACACACACACTCTCACTCTCTCACACACACACTCTCACACTCTCACACACACACTCTCACTCTCTCTCACACACACACTCTCACTCTCTCTCTCACACACACACTCTCACTCTCTCTCACACACACACACTCTCACACACACACACTCACATACACACTCACTCACACATACACACTCACTCTCTTTCACACACACTCACACACTCTCACACACACACACTCACACACTCTCTCACTTTCTCACACACACTCCTCTCACACACTCTCTCTCTCACACACACACACACACACACTCTCACACACTCTCTCTCACACACACACACACTCTCTCTCTCTCACGCACACACACATACGACCCTCCGCTGTATTTCCTTCACATTCCTAATCACCAGGTAGCACGCACACAAGGCCTCTCACCTTCCACTCCACTAGCACATGACTTGCACGAGAGCCTGACCTTGTTTGTTCTGACTCCCCAGAATCTGGCACAGTGCCTGGCTCCCCTGCGCTGTGGGATTCAGGTGAGCCGCCCGCCCGATGGGAGAACCAACCCTTTCCCACTGGCTCACCGGCGCTGGGAGGGCTGCAGTTCCGTGGCCACCTTGTCCTCACAGAATTTTCTCATGGTGAGAGTTGCCAGCGCCTGGTCAGCCCTGGGAGAGAGCAGGGCAGGTTGGGGGTGAGGGTGGGGCTTACTTAGGGACCCAGTCCCATTCTGGCCTTCCATGCCGAAGCCCCAGGGAAGGGGGAATCATGTGACCCCCCCCCCCCCCAGTGTGAAAGCCCTAAGGCAGTCCGTTTCCCAATTGCTGGGCCTCAGCCAAAGGGGGCCGTTAGACCACCTGATGGGTTGATGTCCCCCCCCCCGCCCCAGAGAAAGGTACCTCAAATGTGACCTTATTTAGGAAGGTGATTAGATAGGCTAAGATGAGATCATACAGGAGCAAGGAGAGAAGGAACAGAAACAGACGCACAGAGAGAACGCCACGTGACGACGGAGGCGGAGGTGGGAGGGATGCGCTGCAAGCCAAGAGCTGCCAAGAATTGCCAGCCACCGCCAGAAGCTGGAGAGAGGCAAGGAAGGAGTCTGCCTAAAGTCCCCGAGAGAGCAAGGCCCCACCGCCACCTTGAACTGAGAGACGGGTTGCGTTGTGTCATTTCAAGTCGGCTTAACGGCATCTTGCCGGCAGCCCTGAGACTCAGCCCAGCTCCTCTGTGGTAGAGTGCTAGGCGAGACGGGTGGCATCACACCGAGTGTATGGTGTAGGCCTCTCTGATTAAAGAGCCAAGCTCCGGCAGGGCAGATGAGGAGGGACTACTCACCCTGCGGAGATCTTGCTGTAGTGCATGTAGGCAGAGACAATGACCCCAAGCTTTCCCTTGCTCCCCTAAAGAGATAAAGAGACAGAGCTGAGGAACTTGCAAGTTCTAGGCTGACCTTGCTCCAGCCCTGCGGGCCCCCGAGGTCCCAGCCCACCTTGCAGTACAGCACTACCACGTGCTGAGGGTCGGCACTGAGCCATGTTTCCATGGCTTTGCAGATGGAACACAGCTTGTCCAGAGGTGGTGCGTGCAACTCAGGCCAGCCAAAGTCTTGTACCTGGAGAAGTACAGAGTACAACGCTGTGTTTGTGGGGCGTGTGTGTGTGTGTGTGTGCGTGTGTGTGTGTGTGTGTGTGTGTGTGTGTTGGGGGGGTTCAGGAACAAAGAAGTGGGGCTTGCTAGTGGTCCACAATAGCTTGGACATTTTTTTTCAGCCATACTGTAGGCTGATACCCTCCCCCCCTGCACCGAGGTTTGTTTGTTTGTTTTTTGTATCTTAAGTGGTATGAGTGAAATGCACATCAATTGCTAATAACAAGGAGGCAGTCTTCTCACCCGGGTTGGCTCAGCTTAAAGGCCAGACAGACGACCATTTTCCCCTCCTTACCTTGGGGTTCAGGCGGGTCAGGTCATGTCGTTTCTCAGACAGGTTGAAGAGCTGAAATAAAGGGAAGAGTTAGATGAGAGCGACTTCTGACTCTGCTGCCGGGAGGTGGGCCCTCCCTCAATGAGAAACAGAAGGACTGCAATTCTGAACTGCTGAATCCAATGCAAGCTGCTGGCCACCCCGCCTCCTTCGGCCCCTGCACGCTAACACCGCCCCCCCCCCCCCCCCCCCCCCCCCCCCCCCCCCGTTGGGGGGGCCCCCCCCCCCCCCCCCCCCGTCCGCCCCGCTCCTCACCAGGTACTTGTCCCGGTGCTTGGATTGCAGCACATGGGCTAGCTCGCGCAGGTGGCTCCGGTGTCGCTGCTCGTCTGGTCGTGCAGGGAAAGCTGCCGCCAATATCCGCTCGGTCACGTAGGTGAGGTCCAGGTCCCAGCGACGCTCCATGAGCGGATCCAGGCTGAAGCTCCTGGGAAAGGCGGCAAAGCTGACTCAGGGAAGGAACCCAGAGGCGTTGCGCCTCAGGGGGGGGGGGGCTAGTATGACCATGGCAAGGGTGGCCTGCTAGGTCCTGAGGGTGGGTGGTCCGGAGGGGGCGGGGGGAGCACTGTCCTAGGGTGTTATTGGACTCCACTGCCATGAGCTGAGTTGCGGGGGGACGGGTCCTGCGGAAAGTGCCCCCGTGGGGTCGCCAGGCGTCCTCACCTGGGTAGCGTACTGCGTTGCTTGGCGTGGTTCAGAGACTTGGTGGAGCCCTGGTGGATGAGAAGCAGTAATGTAGACATCGCTTTGGATGCATCTCTTATAGGCTTCCCGGCCCAAAGTTCCACAAACCGTGGTCTTGGGGAGACCGTAGGTTCCTACTCCAAGAGCTACCCACCCACGCGCCCCTCCCAGCCCAGGCCCCTGGCAGCCCTTACCAGGTGTTCTATGCGCCGGACTGGGGCGGTGTTTCTCCGCTAGAGGGAGGTGGAGGAGGTGAGGGAGGAAATGGGAGTGGTTAGGGCAGGGGCAAGGACCAGTCTGACCTGGGGTGGGTGGGTGGGGTGGGGGCGGGGGTTGGGAGGGCTCCCTGAGGACAGGGCTCTAGCCACCAATAGGCCCTAGAAGACAGTAACAGCGGACACGGCCATCTGTCCCGGATGCCTGACCCATGACCACAACACCCAGTTCTAGGTAACTTCCTGGAGACCCACTCTAAAACCACCAGACCTCTGGACACCCCTGTCCCCACGCTACAGCAGACTCACCAGCTCTGCAGGGGGCAAGGCCTGACAGGGTGAAGCCACCTGGAGGGAGAGGCGAGGAAAGGGCTGAAATGGGGTGCCCTGCCTCAGCAGGAAGGCAGAGGGGCTGTCAGCTCTAGCTGAGGTGCCTCTATTTAAGGGAGTCTTGCTTCTGGCCTCTCGGTCCCCCACCCCCGGGGGCCCCTGTTTGTTGCTCTTGGCTCTCAGCCCCCTGCCCACACAGACCCCCATTCATCCTGCTGTAGGACAGGAGTTATATATAGAGCCAGCCAGCCAGCCAATGGCCAGGGGTGGACACTAGCCTCTTTCACCGTTGAGACCCCACCCATGGGCACATAGCTTCCCCCAAGCTAGCTGGAGGCCCCCGGGACTACCCTCTGCACCAAAGGAGGAGGACCAGGAACGTTCCTCAGAGATGGGGCTGCCTCAGGTGCTTAGCGGACAGTGGGTACCACCTGTAGAGTGCACGGGAAGAGGCTCGGCCTTCAGTACCCAGGCAGCATAAGACCAACTGAGGCACCCTGAAGACCCTTCCCGGAGGAAGGGGCACAGCCCATCCGGGTGCCTGGTCTCTGAAATCCTGCTCTCTCCCTCTATCCTCCCTGCCTTCCTCCTCCTCCTCCTCCTCCCCCTCCCATCCTCTCACCAGCTGCAGCCTGGGCACAGCACCAAGACAAACTGTCTCGCTGTCCACCCTCCAGGGTGGAGCGGAGTGGTTTTTAAAGGGCCCAACACAGCACCCCTGCCCCCCCAGGAGGGGGTCTCCAGGAATGACAGGGCACTAGGTGGAAGACCCATGGCAGTGTGGGTGAGCAAGGCAGTCTGGGCAGGGAAAGGACACCATCCCCCTTTAGGTAGGACCGGACAGGACACCCACCTTTGCCTCACATTTTCTGTGTGTGGCCACCTTGCAGACTAAAGAGAGAAAGGGGAGGACAGGGGTCAGCAGAGGCTCATGGGAGCAGTGAAGGTGGCTGTCCTCCACTTCCCTAGGCCCTGAAAGCCAACCCCCCACCCCCACCCTGGGACTCTAGTTCACTAGGTTGCTGGAGTTGGGAAGCAGGGCTTGACAGCATCATCAGGGAAGAGGGCCAGAGGCCGTGGTCTGGGATGAACAGAGGGGAAGGTGGTGGAATCACAAAGCTGGGCTGCGGCCAACGTGGGTGTCATGGGGAGAGTAAGGGCATTTCTTTCTGCCCATCCATCTGCCTGACACCACCCTCCCCCCCCCCGGCCCCCCCCCCCCCCCCCCCGGGGGGCCACGCAGCACAGAAACGCTGAGCTGAGAGCTGAGGGCTTGCTCTATAACGGGAAGAGCACTTCACCTCGGCACGAGACGCCGGTCCCATCGATGGTCACCTTACATACTGCACACACTGGAGCTTTCTTCCGGAAAACCTTCTCGCGGAAGCTGTGTGGTTCTGCTTTCCTAGGCTGCGGGAGGGGCGACAGACAGATCGAGGGATGATGAGCGCCTAGTGGGCCCATCTCCAAGGCTGGGCAGGGACCTCGCCTTAGAGCGGCACTGCTGTTTCGGGAGTCTGCACTCCAAGGCACACTTGGCCACAGCTGTTTCACGGTAGTCGTGGGGCCTGCCCTCTCCAGGGCTTGGAATGTGACCCCTTGCGTCACCTTGGCTGGCCAGCTCCTCCCTAAGGCCCCCTCACGTGGCCCTGCTATGTGATGTCCTTGCCTTGTCACTGCCACTTCAAATGTTGAGGACTTTCCGAATCTTGGCAGAGTGTGGGTCTGACTTTCCTCCCAATCTTGCCCGCCCCTAGATGAGGCACGCAAACCATGAGCCGAAGGCCCAGGCACACATGCGCGTTGTCACAAAACACCTAGACTGGCTGCAGCCAGTCCTGAGCTCCTGGCTCTCAATGTCCCCAAGCTCCAGGCAGCTGACATACCCCGCCTCCCCCATGGTCAGAAGAACATGTTTACTCTTTGTGCGTTGAGGAGGCGGCAGGCAGCAGCTATGTGAGGAGGAAGGGGTGGCGACGTTGGAGGAATAACAGTGGGGACAGACATACAGCTGCTTTACTGCTTCTGTGTGTTCTCAGACGGGTGGCCAGGGGCCCTGCATGTCCCCTCCCCAGCCAGAGGTTGTCCAGGTCCCTACTCCGTGGGAGTTGTCACTGCATTTATTACCGTCTCCGTCCCAGTCCATCCCTCCTACCCGGGCCCTGTGGACCACCTCCCTCCATCCCGCGCCTCCCTGTGTCCAGCCCCTGCTGTTTCCTCCTCTCCCTGGATCTGCCCGCCATAGCGTTAACACCCTCGAAGGGCGGAGGCGCGAAAGGAAAGGGTAGGATGACACCATAGGAGCAGCGTTGTCCCCTCTAGACTGGAGGTGTCCTGGACCCCACCAGGACACTCGGACAAGCTTGTTAATATCATCATGTGCAGATGACGTCAGTGGAAGGCAACCTCCCGGTCATAGCGCCGCTGGAAGACCTGGCTCCCTCCCTCCCTTCCCTTCATCCACCTTTTCCCCATTCCTTTTCCCTCAAGCTTCCCGGGGAAGTCAGGGTTTGAGCTCTTAGGGGAACCCTCAGGGCTTATTCTGGCTCAAGTCAAGAGAAAATGCATATTGGAGTCAGGGCCAATGGTGAGGACCACACTGCCATCCTAGTCACCTCAGGGGGTCAGAGGAATGGGGGGGGGATATGCTGAGTCAGGGGAAAAGGGTCTGGCCTGAATCCTGGCCCCTCCGCGCCCCCTGCCCCTTATCATCTCCACTCTCCCCCACCTTCGCCCAGCTGGTGGGCAGTCCTACCCTGCTGGTGGCCCGGCTGCTGTCCCTCCTCCCCAGGACTCTGAGCAACCTCTCCACAGGGCCGCTGGACTTCATGGTGGCCGGCTGGCCGGGTGGCTGGGCTCTTGGCTGTAGGGCCTGAACAATGCTGGGGCTTCCTGGAAGCCGCCTGGCCTAGGCTGCCGCTTCCCTTGGGTGGAGGGGAGGCCGTCTGGCTGGTGTGTGGAGAAGCCCGGCCCTGGAAGTGGAGGGAAGTGCAGGCGGGAAGGGGGCAGGTCGCTGCTCCAGGAAGTGGGGTGGGGGAGGATGTGGGGGAGGCCAGGGGATCTGATTCTCAGGATCTACCCTGCTGGGAGTGTCAGCCTAAGGCCTTTGGCTCTCCCCAGTTCCTCTGGAGGTGCCTCCCACCCACCTACCCACCGTCACCCTGTGCAGGGGTCTGCGGTCCTGAGCTCCAGCCCTGGAACTAGCCAGTGGCTGGCACGGGGTGGGAATTCGGGTCTCAGGGCAGGGCTCGAGGGCCAGTGGAGAACACTCTGTCCCCAGCCAGTCTCTAGCCTGAACTCTCATGTTCCCTTGAGGTTTCCTGTGGGAAGGGAGTGGAGCTGGGAACCAGTACCCAGGGCAGCGCAGGGCTCCGGAGCGGCAGGGTGACGGGAAAGGAGGGATGAGGGCTGACTTCCTTGTCAGGTGGGATGTTGTAGTACCCTGCTCAGAGCCAAGTTCCAGCCAGAAGGGCCAACCAACCGTCTTACAGGCCTGGCCTAGCCCATCTTGCTGTCACCCAAAGCCCCTGGAAGTCCCTCCTGAAGACTCCAGTCACAACCCAGAGCCCCTGGCTTAGTTCCCAGAGCCTGCACCTGAGGCCCCACTGGCCACCCCACCACCCGCCCGACCTGAGCACTACCTTCATGGCTCTTGGGGGCCTGGCCCTCCTTCCTCTGCCGCTGTCACTGGGCTGTCACTGGGGCGGAGGACTGGACAGGAGGCCCCCTCCCAACACATACTCCACCCCCTGGAGGGCCTCCTGCTTTCCCCTCCTGGGAATAGGGCCAATTTCCTGTCCCAGGAGTCAAGGGAAGGAGGTGGACCCAGGCCTTGCGAGGGATGGAACAAGCTTCCTAAAACAAAGGTCAATGGCCTGGGGGCTCTCAGGCCAGCCCTGGACAGCAGCCTTTGGAATGTAGCTGTCACTCCAAAGAATGTACAGCCGTGTCCTCCTCATCAGCATGGTATTTTCTCTTGGACACTTCCTGCACCCTGGGATTCTCTAGGGTGTGTGCCCTGGCTAGAAGGTGGCATCAGAGTGGCAAGGTATGGGCCCCCCTCCTGTAACTCGAGAAGGCCTCTGGCTCTGCAATCCCTCTCACCCCAACCCCCCCCCCCCATCCCAGTCCTGGCTGTGTGCCAGGACATTCCAGGCGGATGGCCAGGTGGGCAACTGGGCCTGGCCTGATCCAGCACCCAGCCCTGCATCCCTGTAGTGCCTGGGTGAGCAGCTTCCCAGATCCAGATTTTAACTCCCTCTGCTCATATGGCACACAATCCTACTTCTGTTGCCTCTGGTGGGATGGAAAGTCAGGTCCCCAAACAGCCTCTGGCATCACTGAACTTAACACTGCCCACCCAGATAGATCTAAAGAAGTGTCCACTCAGTGAGGGCTGTGGGCTAAGCACCGCCTGGGCTGACCAACAGGCCCGCGTCTCTGAGTGTCCCCACCACGTGGATGGGGCAACCTATGCCTGTGAGGGATCCCATGGATCCTCACCTCCCACCTCCTGCCTGGAATATTCCAGAGCCTTTTTGCTTCTCCCCAGAAGGGCCCCTTGTCGCTCTGAAGTCTCGGGTTTGTTTGGAGAAACCCCCTCCACCCACCCACCCCACCCCCTTCCTGGAAATAGCTGTGGTTGATTGAGAGGCTGGGAGCCGGGCTGCGGAGGAGTGAGGTCCAGTAAAGGAGGGAGGGAGGACTCGAGGGTGTGTCCAGAGGGTTGTGCGTGCGCGGTCTGCCTCAGTGTCCCAGATAGAGACAACCAGAGGGAAAAGCTTGCACGCACTCTGCCTGGCCAGGGCCGCGACACTGCTGCCAGCTGCCGCGGGCATCTTATGTTCAAAGTGCGCTTGTCGCTGGAGCTGGGGATGTGCGCAGAGAGCGGCCCGAGTTTATGGTAGTGCGCAGTGGGCCGCGGGAAGGCGCGGAGGCCGGAGCTGGGACCACAGCCGTGCCCCGCCCCCTGGGCCACCTCTAGGATCTCCGACTGTCCCCTAGCTCACCGTGACCGGGATGGCGCTGGCCTAGTCCCTGCCTCAGGCTCCGGCCGTGCCCGCCCGAGGCTCTGGGACCCCCCCCCGGTGGCTCCACGCCCCCTGGCGCCCGCCCCTGGCTGGGACTGCGCGCACTGTGACGCAGAGGGCCGCCGCCCCGCGCTCCCGCCCGGCGTGGCGCAGCCACTCACCTGTGGGGGGCGCCCGGGGGTCCGGGGGTGCGGCGGGCCGGGGCAGCAGCAGGGGGCGCCCCCGGGCCAGCCCATCCCGGCCAGCCGCGCCGCGACACCGGGAGGCGGCGGCGGGACGGGCGCGCTCGGCTGCCTCCCTCCCCGTCGCCCTGTGCCCGCCGTCTCCTCCCGCCCTCCCGTTCCCTCCTTCTTTCCGGGCTCCAATCGCCACCTTCCACCCTCTCCCCGCCCGCGCCGCCTCCTTTCTCCCTCCTCTCCTCCCACCGAGTCCCAGACGGAGCAGGCAGCCAGAGCCGGGGAGGGATGCGCGCGTGAAGACAGTCCCGGGGATCCGCATTGGGCCACAGACGCCCGAGGAAAGGCTGGTGGAGGTACAGGCAGGAGAGAAACGCTCTCTAGGTGGACGCAGACCCAAAGGGCACGGAGGACAGCTGTGGGGTCGTCTAGTCCGAACCAGGCCAGGCCTGGGTGGGGGCGCCAGACTTTGGTGTCCCAGGGTTTAGGACACCGCTTCCTGGATGGAGCTTCCTGTCCCCTCTTCTCCCAAAGGGCTCAAGGACCCTCAGCAGGTTCAAGACTCCCACGTCCCATCGCGCCCCTGTTCTTAGGTCTTTCCAATGGAAGTGTGTGGTTTTGTTTTGTTTTGGTTTTGCTGGTGTGACCTCACTCCCTTCTTTTAGAGTCTGATATTGGGTAGGGACGTCTGGGATTAAGCTGTGGACCATGGTGGTGGATTGAGTTGTGCCACTCGGAGGGCAAGGTGGAGAGGAAGGCTGTGTGGTCCTACAACCTTCGCACCTGTTACCATTCCCGCGATCCCAGCATTTCCTAGCAGACCCTAAACTCTTTTGCTGTTACCTTCCCCGCTGGAATTCCCACTTTGGAAATTGATGGAACCATAGGATCTCAATGCTGAGCTCGGTGCCAGGGTAGGTGCTCGGAGCAACTCTGGGCCTGTCTGCCCGCCCGCCCCGCAGCCCCATCTCTCAGCAGAGCTCCGTGCTCATCCCGACCCTTTTCTGGCAAAGGCTGGGTTTGGGAGGCCTGGTTCTGATTACTGGAGATTCCAATCTGGCAGCTGGGAAACACGGCTGGTGGGTCTCGCTGTCCAGTGGGCGCTTTGACAGCAGCTGGAGTCCCAGGGGGAGCCGGGGAGCGGGGGAGGGGATGGCTGCCCTGACAGTGAGAGACCCGGGAGATAGAGGAGAAGCCCAAGAGAGCGGCAGGGACTGGGCAACACTGAAGGTCAAACTGTGTTTTGGCAAGATTAGATTATGTAACTAACATGGACTATGAAGTCTTCATTTGATGCCTGCAGCTAGCTCTTCTTAACAACCAGCCCTTCTCCAGCGCGTCCTGGGCTTCGGCTGGGTGCTAGGATATAAACCCTGGTAGTAGGTTTTAATCTCAAAGGTCACTAAGGAGTGAGCTAGATTCCCGGATCCCAAAGACAGTGGTGTCCTTCTGTGCCTGTCCTGGAATTAGAGCCACAAGATGGCTAGCTCAGGCTTGCTCACTGCTCTCCAGGCAGGGTGCTTGGAGGGGAGGGGATAGGGTAAGCGTGGGTGGTTGGGGAGCTAGCCAGGTGGGGAAGGAGGAGACAGGGACACCCCCCCCCCCACTTGCCCTCATGTGGTCACCTTACCTGGAGTATGCAAAAAGAAGTCCATTTTGGTGCTGAAGGTAGAAGCCCCTCTTCTGCGGTCTGAGATCGCATGCCCATGACAGACGCAGTTCCTTGGGGTGGGTCTTGAGAGTTGTCCTGGGCCAGAACTTCAGGGGCTGGTCTGGGCTCTAGGGACCAGGAAGAAGAGCAGTGTGGGGAAGGGGCAGAGCCAACTCCAGGGGCGGCCCTCCTGGAGGACAGAGCACGCATTGTCCAACCAGGAGGTTCCTGCAGCCGGGCGGGAACAGAATTCCCTTCCAGACTTTTTGTGGAGGCGGCAAAGAAGGCAGGTCCCCCTTCGCTTGTAGCCCTGGGGGCTGCAATGGTTGCTGAGAAACGAAGCTTGTTTGTCAGACGTTGCAGATGTGAATGAAGTTCGGCCACTTCCTGGGGAGTACGTGCTGTGAGCTAGTGAGGTGCTCAAGGTGACACGGCATGAACTTGCCTTGGGTTACAGAGCACACTGCCTGGTTCTGTTAGGAGAAGCCAGTCAATGTGGCCTGGAGTGTGCCCAACCTAGACTCAAGTCTGTCACGTGAGCATCCTGTTCGCAGTCTGCCGGCTGACATGGGCACTGAGGACTGATCAGGCCTGACCCTGCAGCTAGGGGGCGCCACACACGGTCATGAGCACGTGGCCACTGACCCTCCAGCGAATTCTTTTAACTTCTCAGAGGATCATCTCCAGCAGCCTTTCTCAGTCTGTTCCTCCTTTCCCAGCTGGATGGCTGCGAGGCCTACTGGGACTAGCTTCTGGAGCCAAGCCTGGGAAGTCCTGCACTGAGGCGCTCCCACAGCACAGCCTAATGGATCCCAACTGACTGCCAATTTTGGCCTTGTTAGAAAAAAGAAAAGCAGCTGGTGGTGGCACACGCCTTTAATCCCAGAAGAAGGCAGATGGATGTGAGTTCGAGGCCAGCCTGGTCTACAAAGCCAAGGCTACAGAGAAACCTTGTCTCAAAAAAAAAAAAAAAAAAAAACCTAAAAAAAAAAAGTATCCTTTAATCTCAGCCTGGTCTGCGGAGTGAGTTCCAAGCCAGAGCTGCCTTGTCTGAAAACCAAAACCAAAACCTCTTCAACCAGGAAAATTGTTGCATCATCCCCCACCTTGGACACAAGTCCCTCAAATGAGCACCAGTATTCTTTTCTGATTATTCAAGACAGGGTCTCCTGTATAGCCTTGACTGTTCAGGGCTGTAGACCAGGATGGCCTCGAACTCAGAGATCCACCTGCCTCTGCTACCATGCCCCACAGCAGCTTGCTAGGCCACAGGGCCTCAGGTGTTAAAGCCTGGGCTGGAGCAGGCAGGCTAGCACACTGCTCACTCCGGCGTCATGTACCGAGGCCCACAACCCTCTGGCACACACATGCAGCGTCATGCAAAACTGAAGGAAGCAGGGGACAATGAAAGCTCAGGGAACACCAGACAAACCACAGCACTAACATCAACTTTAAAGATTGGATTTATTTGGAGAAAAAAAAAAAACAAAAACCCTCAACCCAAAGGATGGGATTTTACATCTCAAGACATCTCCCAAATAATGTCTACAGATTACAAATCATTTTCATAGAAGATATTTTTGTACAAACTTTACATGTATTCAGGAGCGGGACACAAGTCAACCCCTGTTCTAGTTTTAGCAGAGAAGTGGACACAGCAGCTCTTCTGGGTGCAGCTGTCTGGAGGGACACAGCATGAAGAGGGGAGCTGCCTTCACTGTCTACAGCCAGTGGTTTTTAAAAACTCATTCAACTGAGGGGCACCTCTGTAAGCCCACTTCTAGCTACTGCCAATCAAATCCACTGCATCGTCACCTGCTGCACCCGCTGCTGCAGCACACACACACCAACGCTCCTGCACTGCAGGCCGAGGGCTTCACACCGAGACCAGGGCAGCGTCTGTCTGCAGGTCCCTGACTTCACACAACGGGAAGCCCTCTTTGGAGCTGAGCCCTCACATCAAAGCGGACAGGCCAAGCTACTGTTGTGGCAAGAGAAACCAGAAGCCTGTCCAATATGTCTTTGCATTCTCCTTTATTCTTGAGGGGAGCCAAGAAGCCAACTCTCCTGAGCAGAAAAGCAGTCCAGGCCACATACATCAGAAACCCACCTGGCATGGGGTTCCGTGAAGGAAACTTAGAGAAACCACAAACACCCCAAAATCAAGGCTGAAGACCTCCAACTCAAGTCACCCCATTCATGCACCCCTCCTCACCCCCCAGGCCCATCACTTGAAGTACCCAGACCTCCCAAGGGGGAAAGCAGGAGCAGGAATCAAAGATACCACAGAGCTGGTCTGCTTGAGAAACACAGTGATTCCTCGGGCCACAGCTTCTGGTGGCTAAGATGAACTGTCTGTGGGAGCAGGTGTGTGGCACAGACTGCTTTGGGAAGCTAACAGTGTCATCGAGACCATGAGATGACCAGAGTTGACAAGGCTTTGAAGGAATGTGGGTATGCTGGAACCTTTAGAAAGGACAGTGTTCAGAAAGGGCAAAACCAGGGCACACAGACTCCATTTCCCATCACCTCCAAGTGCTCCTCACCCACAGATGACCATTCTGCTGTTTACCGGAGGCCACACCATTTCCCTCCCCAAAGCTTTCCAAACCACCACGGAGTTTCCCGTTCATTGTGGTCCCCAAGCGGTACTGTGTGTTAGTGGCCTGTAGACTCATTCCCAACTACCCCCTTGGGGGGTAAAAAATAAAACATTTCCCCGTAGGCTGGCCCCAGTTAACCCAGAATTAAAGTAGAAGGGCTGGCGGCCTCCTGGAGACTGACCCTACCTTTCTAAGGGTGGAAGTGTATTCAGGTAATGTCTGGGAATTCACAGGTGCCACCGCAGGGTAAGATTAAAAGGTAGAAACCTCACTCTTCCTTGCACCTTTCTCTACTGTCTGACTGATGTGACAAGTGTCACCGTGTCTCTGCTGAATGGAGCCGCAGGCACTGTCAACACAGGTGACTGCTGGGCACCATCAGACCATGCCCAAGCGTAGCCGCGTGGCTCTGGCTACCATGCTGGTTCTCCAGTTACGTCAACACTTTAAAGGCTGCAGCAGCATGCAAAAGGATTTCATTTCATTTAAAAAAAAGTTAAGAAAGGTCTTCAGGAGATGGTGAGTTTATTTTGTCTCGTCTGGATAGAGGTTTGATTTGCTCTCGAATGTTCCAGGTGGTGACTAGGAAGAAAGCACGGGCTGTGGAGCTCTACTCAGTGTGGTCGTCTCCCTCGTCCTCGTCCTCGCCGTCCATACAGAGAGCAGCATACTTGCTTGCAGAGCTGAACTTCTGTAACAGAGGGACAAGGTAAGGGGAGCCCGAGATTCTCCTACTAAAACCTAGAGGCAGGGTGTTAATGCTTTGGCATAAATGAAGTCAAGACCACACCCGCTGCTGAGGGTAGCACATTCTATTGCAGCATCCAGGGAGGGCCAAGGGTTACACGAACTCACCAACCACACATGCTCTGAGAGAGCTGAGAAAGGCTGTCTCAACAAAGAGTCCACCTCAGCTTTCTCACTAATTTAAACAAACACCAATGACTCATTTCCAATTCCTCCAGTCTCAAGAAAAAAAGGAGTCTGCCACAAAGATGGGAAGTGGAGGTAAGCGCACGACGACGACACTCACGGAGGCTGGCGTCTCCTCAGGCCTCTTTGGCTCAGGTGCACTTCTGGAGTCCTGATCTTTCCTGCCGTCTTTCCTGCAGAGACAACACCACAGACCACCCACCTGCTCAACAGCGTTGCTAGGACAGCTCATTACTTTCATTTCCCAGCCTAGTTTGTCCACAGTGGTAGACCTGGTAACACTCAGGAGAACCAAGAAAAAGACCACTGCGGGGGCTGGGGAGATGGCTCAGAGGTTAAGAGCACTGTCTGCTCTTCCAAAGGTCCTGAGTTCAATTCCCATCAACCACATGGCGGCTCACAACCATCTACAATGAGTTCTACTGCCCTCTTCTGGTGAGCAGGCAGAACACTGGGTACGTGATAAATAAACCTTAAAAGAAAAAAAAAAATCTCTGCATCATCTATCATAAACAGTGAGGAGAAAACACACATACCTGTCCAGGTCCTTGCAGTGGTCTCTGTTCCCTCCGTCCCCAGGGCCGCGGCTGGTGCTCCCAGTTTGGCCTTTTGTGACACTCACTCCATCTATTTTATTTTCATCTGTTTAACGAAAAAATACAAAACCAAATTCAAGGCATGTTAAAGTGACCCATCTCCCTGTCCTAGTTCTCCTTTGAGTTGCAGGAAGCATGTATTAATGAGAATTAAACCCTACGGCCTTTTTTTCCCATTGAAAAGTCCTACTGTAGCGAGCACTACCTGGAAGAGCAATATAGAAACAGCAGCTAGATTGTTCTGTAGTGACCCTGGTGCTAATGGTGACATGTTTATTCCTGTCCAGTTAACTTCTCCACCAAGGCAGGCTTACCAGGAAGAGGCAGCTCCACGCACTCTTAGTAGAAGCCATTCCTGCCCTCCACTGGCAGGACAAGAGCATTAGAAAGCCAGGTACGTTCCAGAACAGCCAAAGTTACATAGAAAAACTCTGTCCAGAACCACCCCCCAAAAACAAACAAGCAAAAGGGTGCAAGATGCCTGGGGAGTGGTGACTCTTGAGGCAGCTGGAGACTGACAGAGAGGGAGGCATTTTCAGCAGTGTGGTTGTTGGTAAAGTGCCAGCACTTCTGTAAACCTCAATAAAATTGAGTAGCAGGCTACTCCCTCACAAAAGCCACGAAAGTAGACAGTGGCCAGCTGGGAACTGTGGGACTGGCAGGAAGGAGACAGGACAGGCAGCAGGGTGGCATGGATCAGCTGTAGACGCGCTATGTGCAAGTATGGAAGTGTTACAGCGAAACCCAAGAATCGAAAAAAATACTGCAGCTTTCACTAAAAAATGTTCTTCTTCCCAGGCAATGGTGGCGCACACCTTTGATCCCAGCAGTCAGGAGACAGAGGCAGGTGGATCTCTGTGAGTTCAAGGCCAGCCTGGTTTACCGATCCAGGACAGCCAGGGCTACACAGAGAAACCCTGTCTCGAAAACCCAAAAGCATCAAACAAAAATTCTTTGGCAAGGTTGCTTGTCCTTATAATTTTTCTTCAGTCATTTTCATTCTATGTGTATCACCTGGGTATGTGCAGCACATATGCCTGGTGCTTGTGGGGCAGGAAGAGGGTGTCAAATGGCCTGGAAGGAAGGTATGAGCCACCACCACATGGTGACCTGTGTGTAAGCCCTGGCTGTGCTTGCGCTCAGAGCTTTGACTGGTCTCTTGGCATGGGCTCACCTTTCCTTGATGGTCCTTCCTCAGAGGGCTGAGCTGCAGCTACCTTCCCCCCAGCACTGGAACAAAGCAAGCAACCAGCCATCAGTGTTTACAGGAAAGACGACACAGGCTCACACCACTTCCCCAATGTAGTACGTTGTCTCTATAGAGACAAGAGCCCCCACCCTCAACACTGCAACACAGAGTACAGGAGAGACAGTGAGCAGTCACCTCCACACTCAGCGCCTATGCTCTGGAGACCAGTCAGCAAGGGACGCTGCTTAAGTCTCGTAAGCGACCACAGTTACACTGACTACAAACTTGAGGTGAGTACTCCCACCATAGCTCTTCAAAGTGACACCAATGGCAACAAGACAGATGTGGCTTTGACACAGCGGAGTGAATTATACAGGAGGCACCCCGTCTGCACCACCACAAAGCCAGGCTCCCTCAGGGCACCTTCCAGCTAAGCAGCTGCCAACGCAGCCTACTCACCTTGCAGGGGACGGCTGCTCTGTGTCTGAGCTCTGAGATCGGGCAGGAGGGTTAGCGCTTCTCTTCACCCACGCGTTCTCCTTTGGTGGAGGGGCTGGCATTACCTTTAGAGGCTGGTCAGGCTTAGGAGGTTTAGAGGTCGGAGAGTGACAGTCATCTTCTTTATTGAGGGCTTCGTTTTCTAGAGACTTCTCACTCTCTCTCCTTCGTGTATCTGTTGGGGCAGAGATGCTCACTGTATTGTGCCTGGACAGCGGCAGCGTGAGCAGACACAGCTACACAACTCCTTTCCACCAGTGGAGACTCTGAACTACAGCTTGGCTGCCTGTCAGTGTTAGGGTGGCCTTAACTGTGGATGACATGCACATACGAGCGGGACCACAGCTCAACTCCAACTCAGCAGACAACTGTCTTCACATGGGAACAAAACCCAGACACACTTGCATGTACATAAAAACTCTTCTGGCGCCTTGGAGCCCGCTTTGCCAGGCTTTGTCTATCTGAAGGACAAGTGCTACCACAGTGGCTACACAGAGCTACGCCACACTCAGCCAAAAGGACCACGGCATCATGTTACCCGGCTACTACAAAGGGAAGACATTTCCAGAAAACTCTTATAACACTTGGCTCAATTTACAAATCACTTTGGTGTTAATGATGGTATACCTATGTTTCCACAGGGAGTAAAAAAAATATGGCTACCAACCAAACTTATAAAGATTAGATCTGAAGATCTGACCATACTTTGGCCTTGAGCTGTTTTAAAATACTCAAGAGCAACTGATCTTGGAGGTAGGAGAGCTTAGGCAACACCGGGCCACTGTAAGGGAAGGGCGCTGTAGACACGCAGACACGCTGGTGAACAGTCAGTCAGTCAGTAACTGGTGGGGAGGAAGGACGTTTCATCTGTCAAGGACGCTACTTTGATACCACCTAAGCAACGTCAAATAGCGCCATCCCCAAGAAGAGCTCAAATTCCAGCTCAAAGTAAGGTGGCTCTGAAAAACCAACATATACCAATGTCACAGAAAATAAAGGCCAGCAGGTATGGTTGCTTCCCACAAAAAACTGCTCACTCAGTGGAGAGGACAGAATGCTCCAAGCTCTTCTCTGGCCTCCACCACAAAATATATGTTAAAAACAATAAAAACAGCCAGGTGTGGTGGCGCACGCCTTTAATCCCAGCACCTGGGAGGCAGAGGCAGGTGGATCGCTGTGAGTTCGAGGCCAGCCTGGTCTACAGAGTGGGCCCAGGACCAGCCAAAATAACACAGAGAAACCCCATCTGTGGGGAGTGGGGGTAAAGGATCAAAACCCCACCCAAAACAAAACCCAACAACCGCTACCTAACAGTCAAAGGCTCGTTAGTGATGATTAACAGACCAGGTAGGCCTGTGCTTGTCCTTCAGGCTTTGGAGGCCAAGATGTGTGAAACCCACCAGCCCTGCTAACTCAACAGCTTCTGATCACCACTGGCGCTAGGCCAGTCTGGTCCACTCAGGTTTCAGGACACCCAAGGCCACATGGAAACCTTGTCTGAAATACTCTGGTTATGGAAAACAGGATACTAATACCCACCCTGGTCTGACTTACTTCTGCCAGAGGTGGCTGAGGTTCCGGTCTGTGATGACTCACTTCCTGTCCTTGACCGTTCTCTTTCCTGAGTTTCTTCACTTCGCCAACTTGGGTGTCTGCACACAAGAAATTAAAAAAGAAAAATATGGTGTTCAGCCCACTTAAGGCCACCATGAACCTGACACAAACTGTTTATAGAAATTAACACACACACACACAACTATACATACATATTTAGAGATGAGAGTTTCTGTATGTAGCCCTGGCTGTCCTGGACTCACTTTGTAGAGCAGACTGTCCTAAGGGATCTGCCTGCCTCTGAGTGCTAGGATCACAGGTCTGTGCCAGGCTGGCTATCTATCTATCTATCTATCTATCTATCTATCTATCTATCTATCTATCTATATATATATATATATATATTTTTTTTGGTGAGTGCAGGCCAGAGGCCAATCTTGGGACACTGTTTTGCCTGCATGTATGTTGGCTTGTAGAGGCCAGATGTGATGTAAGATCCCCTAGAACTGGAGTTACAGATGGTCATGATGGGAATCAAACCTGGGTCCTCTGTAAGAGCAGCAGCACTCTTAACCCACGAGGCAGCCCTTCAGCCACCTGGGTCTCTGCTTGTCTCTGCTGAAGGCCTGCTCTGAAGTACATGACACCGTCTCAAGACGGCACGTTACACATGCTGGTGTAAATTCCATGATCCCATGTCAGCCTCCTTGGCCCTGAGCACAACTGCACAAGTCACTCATGCACCACACTGCCAGCCTCCTCTGTGGGTGTGGCAGCTCATACTTCTCATCGATACCCCCAGGAGGCAGGGACAGGCAGACCTGAGCCCAAGGCCACCCTGGATCCAGGACGGTCACAACTAGAGACCCTGCCTCTCAAAGAAAATAAAACAATAAAAATAGAAACACCCGTATCTCGAGTTTTAGTTTCTTTAAAAACTCAGGCATGTTACACAGACAGTTCTGTTTTAGTCCCAGGTGTGGGGCTGACTGGACTGTCCACAGGACAAACTATTTGTGGGGTGTGGGGCTGACTGGACTGTCCACAGGACAAACTATTTGTGGGGTGTGGGGCTGACTGGACTGTCCACAGGAACAAACTATTTGCCTCCTGCAGGCTCTGGGAGGGGCCTTTGCCAGCTGTGGGCAGTTTTAATTCTGCGGACTCTGGAGAGGGAATAAATGCCAGAGCTGGGGGTGGGGGCGGGGTGCTCCTAGAAGGAAGAAGCTGCTGCTCCTGGTGGATGCTGATGCAGTTTCATGAGAAGTTGGAGACTCCAAATACAGTTAAAAAGTAGCGCCTTCCTAGGCCGGGTGTGGTGGCGCACGCCTTTAATCCCAGCACTCGAGGCAGAGGCAGGTGGATCTCTGTGAGTTTGAGGCCAGCAAGGCCTACAAAGTGAGTCTAGGATAGCCAAGGCTACACAGAGAAACCCTGTCTCAAAAAACCAAAAGCAGCGCCTTCCTAACAGTTCTCACTATGGCCTAAAGTCAAGAGTGAGAAATGCAGAGTCATTCCAGGTTACACTCAACAAGAAAACAAATCACTCTGGTTAGCTGAGGGATCATGCTGGACAACTGCAGCACCTGGCAGCACAACACAAGTAGGAGGATGGCCTGGGAGACTCTTTCAAAAACAAAAGTTGCTGTTGCTCCCCCCACCTAACAAAGATTTATTCATTATTATGTACACAGTGCTCTGCCTGCGTATACACTCACACACCAGAAGAGGGCATTAGGCCACATTATACATGGTTGTGCGTCACCATAAGGTTGCTGGGAACTGAACTCAGGACCTCTGGGAAAGCAGACAGTGCTCTTATCTGCTGAGCCATCCTCTCTCCAGCCTGTCTTTTTCTTTCTTTCTTTGTAAGACAAGGTATATCCTGAACCACAGCTGTGCGTCACCACGATCAGCAATGATTTCATAGCACTTTCTGTTTCTACTAGTGGGCTTTTACTTGATAGGTCCTCCTAAAGCAGAGACAGAAAACCTGTTTTTTAGTGAAAGTCACAAAGACCAGGTTGGCCTTTGTAAAGAAATGACGTTAGCCTGGTGCGATGACTTGGCGGGTAAGGACACTTGCTGCCCAATCTGAGCGCCCACGTAAGTGCCCTCTGCCTCAATGCACACCCACACAAATACAATAGAGAAAAACTGGGCAAATCTATTTTACGGAAACAGACATTAACCTCTGCACTGAGGGGCCACCAATTTCTAGGTGTGGCAAGTGTAGTACAAGCCCTTTAGGAAATTGCTAGTGCGCCGCTGTCTTACACCCGAGTTTCCTGAACGGGCCCCGGCGGCAGCAGCAGCAGCAGCAGCAGCGGAAGGAGGAGCCCCTCGCGAAGACCCTCACCTCTCCCGCGGCCGGCGGTCTAGTTTTGGCTCGTCCAGTTGCCGCTGCAGCTTCTCCTGCTCCTTCTGCAGCCGCTCCTCCACTTCTCTCTCTCTAGCCGCTGTGTCCACGGGCTTCGCCCCTCCGAAGATAGAAGCCGCCCGACTGGACTGGGAGGTGCTAGCGGAGGAATCATCTTCCTTAGGAGTACTCCGAGGCTTTAGGTTCAGTTTGGGTCTTTGGGGGGGACCTGAGTTAAATGAAACTCTAAGTAACAGCTTCCAAGTCATCAGAGGTGACACTGACAGCCAGACTCTAGACACATCTCACAGCCTTGTTCAAGATGGAACATCTGGAAGATGGGCATCTTCAACAGGTTAAAAGGACCGGGTACCATACAACAGGGAAGATTTTAGAGGTATGTGTGGATCGAATGTGAAGGCCAGAGATCTCCAGGAATCCACTTGTACAGGTGTACTCAGCTACCCCAATACAGACGCAGGTGAACATAGCTGGCCCGCCACTAATGCTGGAGACTGAACTCACTCTGATTCTCTCAAGCGTACGGCAGACACTTCACAGACCAAGCTATTTCCCCAGCCAAAGCAGTGCCTTCATTTTTTAATGAAATTTTAAGTAGTCTGATGTTTTTTCTCTTTCCAAAGTATCAATATTACATTCAAAATAAACATGTGTTTTTTCCCCTACCCTTGATCAGGATGAAAACCAGGGGCCTGGTACATGTTAGGTCACATCCTTAGTCCAGAAAATTGATTATGAAAGGCTTAAGTGACTAGAAAGGGAAGCCCAAGTGCAACCACCTGATCTAACCAACAAAATAAGACACGCCCACTTGTTCTGTGTCCTCAGCTTTTGTCATTTGTGCATGTTCTGTGTATACAAAGGTTGATATTAGGACACTGGCTCACCTTTTTTGAACAGGGCCTCTGACCCAGAGCTGGCTAATTAAGATAGGACTGCTAGGCAGGTGTGGTGGCCCACACCTTTAATCCCAGCACTTAGGAGGCAGAGGCAGGCGGATTGCTGTGAATTCAAGGCCAGCCTGGTCTACAAAGTGAGTCCAGGACAGCCAAGGCTACACAGAGAAACCCTGTCTGGGGGGTGGGGTGGGGGGAGGGCTCAGAAAATATACAGCTAATTATTTGGCAGAGTAGACTATGGAGTGAGTTAATTTACCACCACTTGCCTAGTCCTCATTAGAATGCTTCCTTTTCCTTTAAGATGTCCACGTACTGATAAAAAACAGCTCACCGAGCACAATTATGTTTAGGTGTTATGCTAAAAGCTACAATAGGTGATAATCAGATTTAAACACAATACTGCATATTAAGCTTCTCAAAACTATGTTCGTATTAAGACAGACTGAAAGCCGGGGAACAGTGTTGTACTCCTTTAATCCCAGCACTCGGGAGGCAGAGGTAGGCGGATCACTGTGAGTTCAAGGCCAGCCTAGTCTACAAAGTGAGTCCACAACAGCCAAGGCTACACAGAGATACCCTGTGCTGAAAAACAAAAAATCCAGCAAGCCCCAAAGACAGGCTGGTGAGATAGCGCAGCTGTTAACGATGCTGCTGCTAGGCCTGACAACCTGATTCTGATTTCCTGGATCCACACAGAAAACCAGACTCCACAAACTACCCTAAGATGTCCCTGCATGTGAGCACGCAAACATGACTATCAAGTGAGTATGTGTACATATTCCTTCTATACACACACAGATGGCCTGGAACCCACACACCTGTCTGCCTCTGCCTCCACGTGTTGGGATTACATATGGGCGCCACCCGCAGTCCCAGTTCTTAGGAGGATATCCAGACTCTGTTCAGTGGAGGCACTCAGGTGGGTACAAGGGACCAGTGGCCTGACATGTACCCACTAGCTCATGGAAAGGAACCCCAGGGGTTAAGGACAACGATGACCCTACACTTGGCTCACTTATGAGACTTTCTTTCTCAGATATGGCTATGAAGCTATTGACAAAACACTTAGAACCATTACAAGATGGCAGATAATTACAGACAGAACAGCAGCTTTCAGACGGCATCGCCACACTCAGCTTTGTTTTTAGCAATTAGGGCAGAATTTTCAGAATAAGCACACGACCACCTCACTATTAGTAAAATCAGTGTATCTGTTTTCAACCTTATCACACCAACTGTTGGCTGGGCCCCTGGCTTTCCTCACCTATACTCCAGGGCAACAGAAGAGTGTGTTTATTAAAATTTACCTGAAGAACCTATATGCAAAGGCATTTAAAGTGAATAGACCCTGTTTTAGTTTCAGGATGCCATCCATCTCCAACTGCCCACTGTGCTCAGCTGGTTCTTTCACAATGTATGGACTGCGCTCCAAACCCCAGAGAGGCAGATGCACTCCACAACTCCGACCTAACAGCTCCCTGCTCCATGAAGAAAAGCCGAGTACCTCTGTCGTCACGCCTGTAGTCGTCCCGAGAGTAGTCATCTCTAGAGCTCCACGACCGATCGTCCCGCCTGTCGTAACGGTCTTCATAGCGGTCCCCTCCTCCTCTGTAATCATCATCCCTGCGGTACCCACTTCCAAAGGCTCTTCTGCCACTGCCTATCCTCGAGTCATAGCCTATAAACACACCTCAAATTGTGGTCATGCAGAAAAGGGAAAAAGCAAAAAAAAAAAAAAATCTTACCACCGAGCATTATTGTGACTACCTCGGTCATAGTCTCTGCTGCCTCGGTCATCGTAGCGATCTCTGCCCCCGTAGCGATCCATGTCTCGGCGGGGGCCGTCCCGATAGCCGTCCCGATAACCATCCCGATACCGGTCTGAGTCGTAGCGATCTCGATACTCTAGAAAGAGAAGAACACAGGCAGCACCTCTCCTCTCCCCTCTCACAGCTCATCAACTTGGTTCTCACTGTGATTCAGTTTTTATGCAGTTTAACCAACCCCCAAACCAGAACCATTTGTACCGAGCTAAAAACTGCTCAGTATTTATTTCTTTTTTAAAAAAAACAAACCTTGAAGGGATGGCTTGTTTGGCAGAATGCTTGCCTAGCACACAGAGGCTCTAGGTTTAATTCCTAGGACCAAACTACCACTTGGGAGGTATAAGCAGGGGGCAGAGCTCAAGGTCACCTTCCTACCCGCACCACAACCCCCACAAAATACTCACAGCTACAGATGACAGGCTGGCCTTTAACTAACAGAGACCCACTTGCCTCTGCTTCCTGAGTGCTGAGATTAAAGGTGTATCCCACCATGCCTGGCTCTACAGCAGGGATATTATGTTTGATAACAGCCAAAGACTGCTTGGAATAAAGGTGTGCACCAACACACCTGACAGAATTAAAATCTTAAGGTCAGGTGTCAAGGCACACAATTTTGGTTTTTGCTACTACATGCATGTAATGCTGTAAATATAATGTCTATTATTTTTATTTTATTTTATTTTTTGATTTCTATTATTTTTAAATCTTGATGGTCCTTTTAAATATCTTTAAAGGAAGGCCAATCACTTTATCCATAGACATTTTACCACAGACCTAGCTGAGGCTGTTTCATCTGTACTCTCACACCAGTCTCTTCCATTGTTAACAATGTCAGTGAAAGCAGTCTCCGCACAGAGTACAGCAGTCACACAGCCGTTCTTGGCTGTTTTTCACATAGAATCTTCCTGATGACACTTATTAAGCATTTAACTGACTTTGTAGATTTCACATCTCTGTATGTAGGTCAGTGGCTAACCTTGCATTGTGTTTCTCAAATACCACCTATTTGATTTTTGGAGACAGGGTCTCCCCACTGCCTGTAATACACTAAGAGGCCGGGCAGCAGGTCATAAAAGATCTACTTTCACCTCTCCACACCTGGCCTTTCAACAGGGTCACTAGGAACCCACTCAGGTCCCCTGCTTGTGTGATGCACATTTCAGCATGCAATTGACCCACCTCTTTACTCTGAGTACTCCCCCCCATGTAGTCCTGTCTGTCCTGGACTCACTTTGTAGACCAGGCTGGTCTCGAACTCAGTGCTCCGCCTGCCTCTGCCTCCCAAGTGCTGGAACTAAAGGCGTGCGCCACCATGCCCGGCTGACCCACCTCTTTATAAATAATTGTGTACGAAGGAAAAAAAATGCCTGCATTTTCTATTTGCTTTACTTTCCCCCCCCCCAAATTAGGAGCTTATCAAATTCCTTTTCTGCATTTGCCAGCACTTTATATTAACAAAACAAATAACCTCCCCTCCCAAACACCACAGAAACAAAAGAAACTTTCTAAGTCACTCCCCAATTTCTAGCTGCTAAAGTACAAATAGACCCAAGAAAGCCTGAACTTACTGTCTCCAAAGCTGTCATCGCCTCTTCTAGGAGGGTAGTCATCAAAGCTGTCTGTGGCAGGACGGGCCCTCCAGTCTGTGTCTGTTTTGTCAGAATCCCGATTTCTATCTCGACCAAAAGAACGATCATCCCTGTCTGTAGACAGAGAAAAACAAGTTAGCTCACCAAGACATTGTGCAGCTCTCACACACTGCTCTTCACCCCATGCCTCGTGTCTTCTACGGCCCAGGCCTCGCACTGCTCTCTCCAAGTAACTGATCCATTCTTTTCTTCAAATATATTTTAACTAATTTAGTGTTTACCCGTATCATATTAAAGCTCAAGGTGTAAGTAGCCAATTTAGTTACAGATTTCAGGCCCAAGGCTGGTCAGTACTTTGAATTCTAAAGTGGGGACAGGAGATGCCAGTAGTAATCCCTTCACCTGAGGCAGATCTGTCTAATGCAGCCTCAGATTCCTGTGGGGAGGCCAGAGTCACTACAGGACGTCATCTCTCCAGCACCACAAAGTCCTATCAGTTCTCTCACCTTTATCCTGTGCTTGGTCAGCAACGTCCACTCGAATTCTCCTGTTACCTAGAGACTGAGAGCACAGGATCTGATTAGCCAACCTTGCTAGCTTAAAAATTCCTTATAAAGCTGGGTGATAGCAGCACACACCTTTAATCCCAGCATTCAGGAGGCAGAGTTTGAGGCCAGCCTGGTCTACAGCGCGGGTTCTAAGTCAGCCAGGGGGATCCTGGAGAAACCCTGTCAATTCTCAATCAGCTACATGCTGGTAACTACAGCCCTCAGGAGGCAGAGACAAAAGACAAGAAGTCACTCCAGGTTCCAGGCCAGCCTGGAATATATGGGAGACCCAGCTTCAAAACGAAGAAGCACTCAAGGTCACAGCAGCCACACAGCAGAGACTGCTACCCACAACCGCACGGGTTTTTTCACTCAACAGTATTTTTGTGTAGCTAAGGTTCCTCAAGAGACACCTTGATTTCCCCCTTTCAATACTTTGACCAACTGCTGAGATTATAGGCATGAACCAGGGTGTCTGGCTGTATCCATGAATTTTTATCCCTATCTGATGCAGATTATGGCGTTCAATCATTATTCAGTGAACATATTTCTAAGAGCTGTTTATTTACAATTATATCAAACAGTAGGTCTAGACTATGGAATCTGATCAAGAATTTCTGGAGTTAAACACACCCAGACCTGAAAAGATACACTTTGATATGAACTGGTTTACTTTTCTACCTGCCTGTATGAAGGCAGTTTATTTTGAAAAAGTAAAACCCTAGAGCTGACAAAGCAGCAAGGAGGCTTAATAGAAATATGTTGATTTCTTGCCTAAAATTCCATCGGAAGTTCTTCCCTCAATTAACAGGGAAGTGTACTTCAAATGACATCAAGAGGGCTGCAGAGATGGCTCAGAGGTTAAGAGCACTGACTGCTCTTTCAAAGGTCCTGAGTTCAATTCCCAGCAACCACATGGTGGCTCATAGCCATCTATAATGAGATCTGGTGCCCATGCTAGCAAAACACTGTATATATGATAAATAAATAAATCTTAAACAAACAAAACCAATGACATCAAGAATCACTTGGCTTGGCAGAGCACGCTGCGCCCCCCCCCCCCATTTCCTTACCTCTTCATTGAGACTCAGGGCGCTGAGCAGAGAGTCCAGGTCCTCAAACTCTGCATAGCCAAAACCTTTCAACCTGTCTGGATTGCTGGGCTCGCGTGGTAAGCGCACAGCACTGATCTGAGAGAATAAACAAACATATAAATAGGTAAAACAAACAAACTCCAGCCCAAAACAAAAAGCAATCAGTGAATATGTCATTAACTGCACTGGAGAACATACAAGAAAAATGCATGTCTCTAGGACAAAAACAGGCACAGGACTGCAGACAGACCACCGCCCACACTTCCCAAATTTTATCAGTTCAACTCTTAAAACATCGTGGACTCTGCTGCTTTCCATTTTTTTAAAACTTAAGGCATGGCCCATTCCACAATCAGTTTACTTTAGCTGCTACCCTCAACAGTCTGACATGAACCCGCTTACATTTAATCCTCTGAAGAATTCCTTAATGGAGTCCTCTGTCACATCATAGGGCAGATTCCCTAGGAAAGCGGTGTAGGGCGGCGACTTGGGCAGACGGCTCCGGTCGATATTGGGTTCCCGAGCAGCCCGTGGAGCAGTGGGAAGGATGGAGCGGTCAATGGGAGGTGCCCTATACACGTCGTCATCATTACTGTGCCAAGCTGTTGACACTAGGATACAAGAGCAGACAAAAGGGAGCTGAGAAGCTGAGCGTGGCAGAGCACTGTAGGCTGAAAGTAGGATCCACGTGAATGAGCGAGGCCAGCCTAGGTCACAGAGTAACACTGTCTCAAACTTTGAGGCCAACCTGGTATTCACAGTGAATTCCAGGCAGTCAGGACTATATAAAAAGATCTTGTATTGGGCTGGAGAGATGGCTCAGAGGTTAAGAGCACTAGCTGTTCTTCCAAAGGCCCTGAGTTCAATTCCCAGCAACACAGGGTGGTTCACAACCATCTATAAAGAGATCTGGTACCCTCTTCTGGCCTACTGGCTCACATGCAGGCACAACACTGTATAAACAATAAATAAATCTTAAAAAAATAAAAAAGTTTTAGCCAGGAGGTGGTGGTGCACCCCTGTGAGTTTGAGGCCAGCCTGGTCTACAAAGCCAGTCCAGAATAGCCAAGGCTACACAAAGAAACTGTCTCGAAAAAACAAACAAACAAACAAACAAACAAACAAACGTTTTGTATACAGCCTCGTCTAAAATATAGCAAGTTCAGGTCAGAAAGGGTTGAACAGAGATCTTGTCTGAAACACACATGTAAGCTAACAAGAAAAGCAGAAACTTTTACCCTGACCAAGAAGAAATCCAGGTCGAGTGGTACAAGCCTGCATTCTCACTACTAGAGGGTCTCCATGGGCTCCAGGTCAGCCAGGGCTGCCCAGTGAGAACACACGCCAAACAACCAAAACACCACAAACCCAAGACTGCTTAGGTACGAGATTTTGTTATCCTCATAAGTAATGTTCCAACGCTATTGGCATGAAGTTGAAGTGAAAACAGAATGAGGAAAGAAATGAGAATTAAGTAATTATGTGGAGAAATACAGAGCAGGCAACGCGTTGTCTTCTGGGCTAGTCTTGTGCATTCAAAGAGAAGCAGCAGCGGCGGCGGGCACTACCACACCCAGGGCCAGCACGCAGCTCTTCTGAAAGTTCACTTCAGTTTGACAGTCCCCCGAAGATTAGACTAAATACCAACACACACACACACACACACACACACACACACACACACACACACACACACTTCAGGCTCTAAAGTAAAAGCCTTTCCAACCACAAATGAGGCCAATTATAGAAACCATTTTGTCTGGAAACAGTAAATTTTAAGGACAATGGTGGCCTAGGGACAGTACAGAGAGAAATTACCATCTCCTTCCAGGTCGTCGGTTTCATCAGCCCAGCTGACTGGTTTGGAGACATAGGTGCTTCCTCCACCAGCTCCCCCGTCCTCAGCTAGAAAGTCTGTCAGGGAGATGGTTTTCCCCTTCTTATTCTTCTTCTTTGCTGAAAAGAAAAGGAAAAAAAAAAATTACTCAGTAACCCTCAAGTATGTTTTATCCTTAAAAGACCATTAAAGACATTTAAAAGAAATCACCAAAGACCCACCAGATGACTAGACTATGGAATTCACATTGTAAGAACGTTATGCAAGCTGGGCACCTCGACAGGTAGACCAGTGTGAGTTCAAGGCCAGCCTGATCTACAATACAAGTTCAGGACAGACAGCCAGGGCTACACAGAGAAACCCTGTCTTGAAAAACAAAAGCAAACAAAGAGCCGCCGAGGCTGGAGGACGCCGTGTGAAGAGAGGCCCACATAGTCCACGTGCTCCACAGCCAGCATGGATTCCCGGGACAATCCTCAGCACTGTATAACACACTAGGTGGCAGGATGCATTTGAAATACCACTTAGGAAGAGGCAGGAGGATCAGAAGTTACACTACAGCTGATACATGACACATTACTAGCTGCGTGTGCACGCGCGCGCGCACACACACACACCCCCCCATTACAGAAAGGGAAAGCTGCCTGTCAGCACTCCAGGAGACACCCTTCTCTTTCTACTGCACAATCCACTCATCCAGGGCCTAATAATGTACAAGTAAGGCAAAGTCTCTACACCCTGAGCTACAATCCCTCCTCCTCCCACCTGAAATTTTTAGTCAGTGGGGAAGGCAGGAAGATCTCAGAGTTGGAGGCTAGTCTGTTCTACATAGAGAACCTTGTCTTGAAAAACCAAAGAAAAGAAAGAAAACTTTGATTTAGGAATTACTTAAAACAGAAAAAAGAATTCTAGAAAAGCAAGCTAGTCTTGAGTTCAGAGACTCACCTGTTACTACCTCACTATGCCCTGCAATAAAAATGAAGTACTTCCTAAACAACAGAACTGACTGGAGAGCTGGCTCGCAACCACCCAAAACTCCAGGGAATCTGGAGCTTTCTGAGTTCCTCAGGTACACACATGATACCAAAACAAACACACAAGCAAAACACTCAGAGATAAAACAAATCTAAATATTCAAAATCATGCCTTGTACATTTATGGCTCCTTAAATACAAGGATAAAAAGACACCTCTACCCCATATAATGTTATATGACACTTTGTGTGTATTGTCTATGTATTAAATAACCACAGAGGAAGACTCATAGTCTGTTTAGAGAAGGAAAGCAAACCTCAGATATTTTCCTAGGAAATGTCTATGGCAGGTTGTCACAGCCACAATAAATGCCTGCTGCTCTCGGTGGTATCTGAAGTCATTTGATTACTCACAGCGATCCGCCTGCCTCTGCCTCCTGAGTGCTGGGATTAAATGGATGTGCCACTTCACCCACTCAGCTTCATGGTTTTAAAAACCACAAATCCTACTTCTAATTTACTTCAACTCAAGAAAATAATCTAACTTGATACACCAATGCTTAATAGAAAGTTGCTTTCTCAAATTCAACTCTCAGAAAATAGAGGTGCCCTGTTTGCCAGATAGCATTATCAACACACAACAGCCTCAAGCAGCAAGGGTTCAATGTTCAAACCAAATGACCCACAAACAGAAGCCAGCTATTAATCAGTCCTTTCTTTAAAAAAAAAAATTGGGCCGGGCGTGGTGGCGCACGCCTATAATCCCAGCACTCGGGAGGCAGAGGCAGGTGGATCGCTTTGAGTTCGAGGCCAGCCTGGTCTACAAAGCGGGTCCAGGACAGCCAAGGCTACACAGAGAAACCCTGTCTCGAAAAACCAAAAAAAAAAAAAATAAAATAAAAAAAAAAATTATAATGTATACAGTGATTTGTCTGCATGGCAGGAGAGGGCATCAGAACACATTATAGATGGCTGTGAGCTACCATGTAGTTGCTGGGAATTGAACTCAGGACCTCTGAAAGGGCAGTCAGTACTTTAACCACTGAGCCATCTCTCCAGCCAGGCCACATGATCTTTTTTGTCCCTTCTGTTCTTCTGAATCAGCTGCTGACTGCTGTATCTCAAATTCTAAGGCTACAGTGCCAAGGTCCAGCCACTGAGTTGAGCTACAGTTGTAAACTTATTCTGTCTGAAAACAGTTAAGCAGAGGCTGGGACCTAAAGCTCCCATATTGCTCCAATTTACATTCGATACATGTCTAAGAAGGTTCGAGAGGCCCAGGCTGGCCAGTGATGGCCCCATGTACCCAAGGATGACCTTCAGCTGCCAATTCTCTTGCCTCCACCTGCTCCACTGCTGTGACCACAGGCACGCACCAGCACACCAGGGTGGTGCTGAGGATGAGCCCAGGGACACTGTGCATTCAGCAGCATTAGCTACTATCTATCCCCTAGCCTCATTTTGGCCACTTGGAAGATAAAAATGCTGCTGCTGCTGCTGCTGCTAGTGGCCCAGCCAAGATGAACAAGTTCAACAGAACAGCAAGAAGGTAAGCTATCCCCTTCCCATCCCCACCACAGCATAATCTGGAATTAAACTAACCTTTGACATAATCTGGTTTAAACCAACTTGGTAGATCAAGGCTTCTTAACTCTTAACCTCTTAACTCAAATTCAGAAAAACTAACGCGTCATGCTTCATTAAAGTTACTTCAAAATAAGCTAGAGAGCATCAACAAAACATGAAACCATTGTTAGAGGCTACCATTACCCTTCAACGATCTCTTCACATATAGGCAGCAGGCTTGACCCCGGCACAGCAGTATTTGCACAGACAAGCCATCAAGATCCCCCACGCCCTTTGTTCCTCTGACATCCATGGCCTTGGCATGTTTAAAACATTTCAAGTGTGGGGGCTGGGAAGATGGACCAACGGTTCAAACTGTGGACTGCTCTTGCAGGTCTCAAGCATGTGACTCCAGCTACATGGGAGTTTGATGTCTGGCTCCATGGGTACCTGGACTCATGTGCATATATCCATATTTAGACAAATGTACACAATTAAAAGGATTTTTAAGGCCTGGTGCAGCTGCACAGGCCTTTATTCCC
Organism: Acomys percivali; assembly: GCA_907169655.1. Classification (NCBI taxonomy): domain Eukaryota; kingdom Metazoa; phylum Chordata; class Mammalia; order Rodentia; family Muridae; genus Acomys; species Acomys percivali. The sequence goes on along the minus strand of OU015748.1, from coordinate 124,810,523 downwards.
AGTACTCAGGAGGTAGAGGCAGAAAGATCTCTGAGTTCAAGGTCAGCCTGGTCTACCCAGCCAGCCTGAGGGCAGACAGGACGACATAGGGAGGACCTGTATCAAGAATAGAAAGCCTTCACCACACAATGACTTAACTGGTCCAATTCTTTCAATTCCTTCATAAGGCTATCTCACCCTCAACATAAGCCATTTCATCCCCAAACTCTGCATGACCAACACATCAGCTCACAAAGCAAACTTGTTCACTTACTGAGCCAAGCCAGTCTGAGCAGAGGGGAGGCTCTGACACGCTCAGTAAGGTCAATCTAAGAACTTACAAGACAGGCAAGCATGGCAGCCCGCTCTAGCCTGCGGCACACAAGGGAAGCACTCTAGCACTGAGCTACAGCCCCAGCCCCAGCATAACAGGCCACCACAGAAAGATACAATATGGCTGGAGAGAGGGCTCAGAGGTTAAGAGCGCTGTCTGTTCTTCTAAAGGTCCTGAGTTCAATTCCCAGCAACCACATGATGGGTCACAACCATTTATAATGAGATCTGGTGCCCTCTTCTGGCATGCAAGCAAAACACTGTACACATAATAAATAAGTGGTAAAATGTTTAATCCCAGTACTCTAGAGGCAGGTAGATCCAAGTTCAAGGCCAGCTTGGTCTACAAAGCCAAGTTCTAGGACATCCAGGAGGACTACATAAGAGAAACCTGTCTCGAAGAAACCAAATAAATAAATGTTCAAAAAACATATTCAACCCTGAAACTGGGAAACAAAAACAAACACAAACAAAAAAGCTTTTTTTTTTTTTTTTTTTTAAATTTTTGGTTTTTCGAGACAGGGTTTCTCTGTGTAGCCTTGACTGTCCTGGACTCACTTTATAAACCAGGCTGAGGCTCAAACTCA